>OX637590.1:5463544-5862116 GCA_951800085.1 Comarum palustre | reverse complement strand
CGTCGGCTATACTCCAAAACTTAGCCGACGAAATAATATTAAAAATTCGTCGGCTAAGTGTTGGAGTATAGCCGACGACGGACTGTATTTCGTCGGCTATAAGCATAGCCGACGAAGTATAGCCGACGACTTCTTCGTCGGCTAAGGTTATAGCCGACGAAAAATGTGAACAGGCCGACGAAAAAATTTCGTCGGCTAAAGTGCTTATCCTGGTAGTGCAGCCCCAGCTTATCCTCTCCATAAGGTTCATTTTATTTAACTCTCAAAGAGAATAATTGTTCCAGGTATGTATGTATATACAATGTCTCCTAACAACTAGGTTTGCGTGTCTTGTTTGTATGAATAATGTTGGTCATTATATGACTACTAACTTTGGAATAATTTGGAGCGAGCTACCAATTAAACAATATTTAGACAACATATATCATTTCACTATGACTACTAATGCATGATATGTATGTTTTATCTTCTCTCTGCTCCTACCCTAGCCCTAACCATATGTTTCCTTTGGAGGGTGACGATTTTCGTGATGGCAACTTCTGCCCTACTACATATCAATCGCTTGCATCGTCGAGCTTCTGCTCTTCGAATTCGATGGCATGGCTTTTGTCATACACCTATCGAAGTCTCTCTGTGGCCTCTGGTGAAATGATGCATAATCAGTCGAGAAACGAAGTGATAGATAAGGAGAGCAGGAGGAGCTAGCATCCCATTGACATTGTTGTTCACTAATGAGTCGACAAATTTCTTGTTCCCCATATTGTGCAGAAAGCAAAAGAGGTATGCTTTTAGTTGAATTTGCATTCAGCCTCATTTTAAAAGTTTCTAAAGTAAACAAAAGCAGAATCTATAAATTATTCTGTGTGTTATCTTTAATTTCTTTCCAGGGTTCTTGATTGCATGCCCTTCTTTGTTTGTTTCCGAAGGGAAGACACTTTCTAATGTGGAGAGAAGGGTTGGTGCATGCTAAAGACAGCGGACAATAGTTTACCTCCAACCTCCTCCATAACATCTTATTTTTGCTGATGTGAGATTTATATCTCAACACGTCCCCGCATATGTGACGAATCTTCAAGTCTAACACATGAACAACATTTAGGGTTGACGTGAAGTTTGTGGCCTTTGGGTTTCACATGTGAACGTGGGTAACCCGTTCTGATACCATGATAAAGTAGTCTGAGGTTAAACTCCAAAACCAATTGTCAATGAAGCGAGTAGCCCAAACTCTTATAAGTCCACAGACAATGTCCAATTTTCCCGATATATATATATATATATATATATACACACACACACACACATAGTGCGGATCAGGCGCGGAGGTCTGTTCCTAAGCTTAGGAACGGATTTCATCATTTGACCCACTTTCCGATCGAATTTCCTCAAACTTCCTTCTAGGCATATCTATATCATCTTGTGTAGATCATCTCTACAAAATTTCAGCCAATTTGATGATCATAAAGGCCTTCAAACTTGCGTTACAAAACTGACGGACAGAATTATGTCCAGTTTGTCCATCTTTTTTGTAACATAAGTTTGAAGGTCTTCCTAATCACCAAATTGGCTGAAATTTTGCAGAGATGATCTACACAAGATGATATAGATATGTCTAGAAGGAAATTTGAGGAAATTCGATCGAGAAGTGGGTCAAAATGATGAAATCCGTTCCTAAGCTTAGGGACGGACCTCCGCTCCTGATCCGGACTATATATATATATCAACACGCCCCGCACGTGTGGCGATCCCCCAAACCTAACACGTGGACAACAGTAGGGATGACGTGGAGTGTGCGTAGCCGGTAACGTTAACACACGTGGACGTGGGTAACCCGCTCTGTATATATATATATATATATATATATATATATATATATCAACACGCCCCGCACGTGTGGCGATCCCCCAAACCTAACACGTGGACAACAGTAGGGATGACGTGGAGTGTGCGTAGCCGGTAACGTTAACACACGTGGACGTGGGTAACCCGCTCTGATACCAAGATAAAGTAGTCTGAGGTTCAACTCTAAAATCAATTGATAATAAAAAAAATAGCTTAAACTCTTATAAATCACAGAGAAGATCTCATTTTTTGAGATGATACACATAATGTCCAAACCCTAACCTAATTCCCCACCTGAAAAAGTTGTTCATAAAGATTTGTGCCCACTGGAGAAAAGCTAAGATTATTGAAACAAATTGTAAAAGGATATGAAGCTGGTGAAGTATATATGAACATCCACACGTACGTGTATGTATAGATTAATAAACCACTAACAAAAGGGTTTATTAGATGCCCACTGGTACGAATTGTACGTTCATGGATTAGGAAACTTTTCTGAAACCTTTCGGATTAGTAGATTTTGATACCATTAATTCTTGGCTTCTTTTTTAGATGACAAGGTTAAATTAACGAGTTTTTGAACTAATCAAATGGGTAATGCTTAATTATCAGTTTTTGGGTATGCATAATGCATCATGACTTGGTAATTGATATCATATTGGGGGTGATTGTGTCATGGTTCAAATTTTCATGAGTTTAGGCACAATATGCAAGACTTAAAAAAATATTCGACCTGATTGATGTGTCCTGATCAATCATGTATTTCTCATTTTTTGAAATCAGAAATTAGATGTTTTTTTTCACCAAGTATCAAGAAGCATGAGGTCTGAGTTTTGAAAGAGCAATTAGTACGTATGACCATATTTTGTTTACCCTCTCATGTTTGAATGTAGGATATTAGGATACTGGAGAAAATTAACATCATTGAAGTTTATGAGATGCTCAAAGTTTCATATTTGGGTATGCATGACTTGGTAACATAATATTCAGGATGATTGTGTCGTCCACCAAAGTTTCAAGAGTCTTCTGAGATCAATATTTTCATGAATTTGGGCAACAATTACAGGGTTCAAATATTATACGATCTTATACATGTGTGGTGATTAATCATGTATTTCTCATTTTTAAAGTCATTTGATACATGTTGTGATTAATCATCTCACACTCCATGTGTATAAAGAAGCATGAGGTCTGAGGTATGAGATGATTTCAATCCAATTGGAAGAGCAATTAGTACATATAAATATAACCATTAATTTAAAGTTTTTTTTTCGAAGGATAATATCCGTAAGGTATTGGGATATTGGAGAAAATTAACATCATTGAAGTTAATGAGATACTGAAGGCCTCTATCATTTTATTTCTCTCTAAAAAACATATTTATGTATGGCTAATGATTTTGACTTATATGTGTGCTTTCATTTTAATACGCATTTGTTTTGATAAAAATTTATATATCCTGTAGAAATCTAATATATTTGTTTTTACCATGTCATAGTTCTCAATTTATTTCTTTTATTAACCCACTAAATTGTAGGAAGCCACTCAAGCGAGCAAAGAACAATATGATTTGGTCATCTTCATCACCAAATCATCCATGATTTTCTAGATTTGTTTAGTTAAGTTAATTGATAATTAAATCTGATGTATCTGTATTATAATTAACATCATTTTGTCCAAAAATTATTACGAAATGGAATGTTGTTAGACCTCAAAAACCTTGTATACAGATTAGCTAATCAAAAACCTTGAATAGTGAACACTAAAGCCAGAGTATTATAGTGAGTGGCTGATAGAGGAGCGCATTGTAGGCAGTCACATGAAACCCAAAGCAGATAACTTCTGGCATCCAACGCCACAAGAAACGAAACATTTCATCATCCACCTAAAATCAAACACACAAATTTCATCATCACACAAAAAAGCTTGAAATTTCAAAGACATGAACAAAAGGAAAATGAGACACAGTATTTGAGATTCAGTAGAGATACAAAGTGTTATTAGGAGTAGTAATTTTCTACGCTTGATGATTTTTACATTATGCATCCAAGTATGAAAGTTATTAGGGTAGTAATTTTTCACACAATGATTTATAGATTCTGCACCCCTAGTATGAAAGTTATTGGAAGTAGTAATTTTCATATTTCGTATTCTGATGACCGGAGATCGAGGTTAGATAACCAGAGCCGGTGAGGTTCCAACCAAATCTTCTCTCTCTAAACATATTTTAAGGATGAGAATAAAATAATACTAAAATAATATAACGTATTAAGAGTTTTAATAAAGAGTATTCATTTAAATACAAAATGAGTGACTTAATATTAAAATGAGCTATTAAAAAAGATTTAATTAGAATGAACAGTTAAAATTAATATTAAATAGACATTTATGGTTGGTAATTAAATATTAGTTAGTGTTGGTTAATTAATCGAGGCAAAAACAACGTAGTTTGATTAGAGGGTCTGACACCTGGGGCAGCTGATTTGGCTGGTGTTCGTGGTGCCTCTTTCAAGAAAAAATCGAAGTGGATCACATTGGATCTGGATACAACAGTTGAAATCTTGATGGAATGTTATGAAATTTGTGTAGATTAATGCAGTGTTCAGGAGCTGGCCTTCATTTCATATCGATTCTATTACAGATTGCAGTAGCCAGGGTCCTCGGTATGAAAGGTGATCGGACAGACTCGTTTAGACAATTTCAGAACTAGGACAATCTATGGCGATAGTACCATGGCTCGAGGTCTAATGTCTGGAGACTACATGGAGCAAAAAATCTATAATACAGGAACAAACGAAGAAGAGTAAATAATGGCTATATTGGATTATTGGTTGAATCATAAAATGGGAGTACAACAAATATGATGAACTAATTATACAAGCCATAAGCAACTTTATTATTTCCTCTTCAACAATGACAAGCACGCAAAAAACAATACTGTTGGTTACAAAAGAATACATTCACAAATGACTAACATCATGTTCTGTTGACAAAAAAGAAACAAATAAAATCAAAAATCTTTGGGATGCTATGTACATATATAAACACTCCAGAATGAACAGAAGAAAAATGAATTCCCGTTTCGAACAAGACTTCGCCCTATTGATTTGATTTGCAGAAGAATGATAAAAACTTAAATTTGGTCATTACTTGTTACTTTGTTAGACCACTGGAATTCTATTTCTAAATTCCGTGAAGGTCCGCTTTTGCTTTCTGGCAATAGAGTGTACTCTCCGGCAACTGCTCCCAGCATTACTACTCGATCGATCTGGATAGTTACCTTTCCAAATGAACTCTGCCACACATATCAAATGAAGATTAGTTACTTGTTCGAGACGAAAGAAATAACAACGAAAGCAAATAACTTTTCTTTGATAAAGGGCAGTTGGTAATTTCTTTGTTCACTAACCTTTCCCATCTTGCTCTTGTTCTTGCAAGAAATGTGGAGCTTCTGGCCTTTAGGGGGACTCTCAAAGGACCATGAAAAGCTCTCATCCCATTCAGGATTAGGGCCAGTTGAAACAACCTGTAGAATTCAGAAGTTCATGACAAGAAATTAGAATGGCACTACCATAAACCAAGCACTACCATAAACCAAATATCACAAGCACGACAATCACACTGCAACATCTAAATGTGAAGTTATCATAAATAAATATTAGTCTTATTCCAATTGAATCCTAAAATTCCATTTCTAATGGGTCAAGTTATATGAAGCAAACTTAATTGCTACTCTTTTGCATGAGCCTCAACAAATATGAATTTCATTTCTTGCACCATATCATAGATACTAGCTATTTTATTCAAGGTCTCATCATCAAGCTTTCCATTTGCATATGTAAATATACAAATGATTCAGAATAGGACTGTCTAAAAGATGATTCATATCTTTACGAAAAGAAAAGGAATTGATAAATGGTGCAGCATTTTACCTTGGTTTGCCTAGGTGGAGTGTTGCCAAGTGTAAGTTTACAAAACACACTGGGGTTTCCCACTGACTGCTTCATATTATTTCCACGCTTGATTATGACCACCAATGTCCCCGGCAAACATTGTAATAAAAATTCTGTTTTTTCTTGAAATCGAGGTGGGCCAGACTGGATTAAGTATTGCAGCAAAGGGATCGCATCAGCAGCAGCAATTGACTGAGCCCTAGAAACTTCAGCTGGGCATGCTGACCAAGCTTGCCTTAGAAGAAAGAGTGCATCCAATGCTGCTTCTTGAGTTGCCTCGGACCCTGTCTTGAGGGATGTCACTAGATGAGGAATGCTTAAAGTTGCAGGCTCTGTGGCTCTCAAACGTGGGAAATTGCTAAAGAGAGAATTCAGAGCCTTCAGATACTCCTCATTCACAGTTCCAGTCGCCCATAAATCCTTTTCAATAGCAGCTACAAGACCAAAACAACAACGTAAGATTTCTTAAAATGTAATAGGCTTCAAGGGCAAGGCGATAAGAATCCTCACACATAGGGGTTATACAATTACTAAGAAACATATTGATCAATAGTATTGAATTGATGTTCAACCTAGGGGTTCTATTATGCTGCATAATGTCATATTGAGCGCTAAACAAACCACAGTTAAAAATGGTACTCTTTTTATCACCAAAATTAAGCGAATTCTACATCAAGAAAAATAATAACTTACCAGTTATCGCCCTTACTGTCTCACTAGAAGCATACTCTTGAATGGTGTGATTTGAAAAGAGAAGTTTAATAAACATGGCAGCCTGGATGGACGTATCGGGATCACTTGAACCAATCAGATCCAACACAACCTGAACACCACCAGCCTCAGCAACTGCTCTTTTATTAGACCGACTGTACATCACAAGGTTTTGCAAAGCACATATTGCTACAACTTTCATTTCTTCAGTAGGTTGGTCTTCAAGCACATTTACCAGAGCACGACAAGCTGAGACAGCATCAGTACTTCGGGCAAGCCCTTCATTCTGGAATAAATCACCCAGAGCTAGAGTTGCTAGTAACCTCGCCTGCTGAGCTAGAGTTTGTGGATCCAAGAGGTACTGAGACAATGGTAATATGGCAGACTTGGTAGCCTTGGTTTCTCTGATCTTGACATTATTCAACAAGACTTCCAACAGCCTTGCAGCTGTTTCTTCACACTGATGAGATCTGAGAAGGTCCAAAAGAGCCTCTATGGCACCACTTTCAGCCATTGCTTCTGCACTGGTTGCATCATCACTTTCTAGTACCAGAAGAGCATTCAATGCACCAACTACAGTGCCTTCTGATCCAGAGCGAAGCAACCTTACCAACACAGCTACCGGCACTTCTAAATAAAATTCAGAACTGAATTGCAGAATGCTTGATAGAACAGAAGCAGCTGATTCCCACAGGGTATTTGGAAGAGATGGGTCAGATAGCAATATCACTTTGGACAGTTCAGTGACACCACCCTCTTTTGCAATTTCATTAGGCCATGCTAGCGCAATACTGACAAGTGCCTTCACAGCTCTCTGCTGCAATATATGTATACCAGAGCCAAGAACCCGTATGAGAGGACCAATCACTTGCTGTATCACTGTATCCTTTTGCAGATGTTCTTCAAAGAGTAAATGTGATAGAAGCTCAGCTGCCAATTGTTGTACTGCAGGAGCTGGAGAATCAAGTAGGGGAATAAGTGGTTCAATAGCCTGGTGGGATGTCAACCTATAATCAGAACGACACTGTGGATGCTCCAAAATATTGACAAGAACCTGTAATGAACTGTGCTGCCCATCAGGTCCAAATTCTGGTCTTGTAAGAAGCTGGAAAAGAGGCTCAACCAGTTTTGCAGCTGATGGTCCCTTAGCAATGCTCGCATTGTTTGTCAATATTCGGAGCAGTTCTGCAAAAGCAGCACAGAGGAAATCGGGTGCTTCATGGAGGATGTCAAGTATGCTCTCAATAACACCAGCTTTCACCATCTCCGATTTACAAGCAGGCCTGTCTTTCCCTAATTTCACCAGAGCTCTGGAAATAGCTTCATGAAGCAAGTAATTCTTACCATAGAGAAGACCAACAAGAGGAATAATTGCACCATGAGCTGCAACAAGTTCTCCCAGTTGCTCATCATCAACAAGTTTATCCAAGGCACGGACAACTGAGTGTTGTGCAGGACTGAACTCGGTAACAAGAAGAGACACCAGAGGCTCAACACATCGAGCAGCAGCCATTGTTGACCTGATTCTAGTATTTCCAAAGAGAACACAACACAACTCAGCAGCATCCCCTTTCAGCTCCATCGAACAATTTGACGAAAGGATCCTGCAAAGAACATCTACTGCATTCATTTCAACGTCAGCAACTGCTAAGGCCCTTGATGGATTTTCACTAAGCAGCCTAACCAATGCTGCAATCGCAGCATGCTGCTCCTTCTCAGAACCAGTATTAAGAATTTCCACCAAGGGTTGGACAGATTGTCGAGCACTTTCTGCATTCCTTATATGGTCAGCAGAGAATAAACTCTCCAACGCTTTAGCAGCACTGTACCTTGAAGCTCTTCCACCTAACCGTAAAACTGCCACAAGTTGACTGACAGCACCAAATGCAGATTCGTGTTTCCTTATTTCAGCACTACCAAATAGCAGACCCAACAGATCTGTAGCAGCTTCTTCCGTTGCATCTTGTGGGCCAAGTGAAAGATACTTGGTCAGCGCTTCCAGAGCTCCTGATTCTACCATAACTATTTTATTTGATGAGCAATCCTTTGCAAGCTGAGTAAGAAGCCCAAGTGCCAAAATTGGTGCTCCAGGACGATCTGGAATTGGTTTGAGAAGATCAACAAGTGCAGGTATTGCTTTCCTAGCAGTAGCACCAACCCTTATATCTTCAACCCTGAACAACCTCTCTAGAGCAACTTGATCAGGGTAACGCACTAAACCAAATTCTCCTGACAACTCCAAAAGGTCACTAATATCAGCATCGGCACATCCGAGAAGCGAGATGAGTCCGCTGGCTGCTCCGGAATTTGCAACAGATAAAAGAGTACCCCTGCTACCATTACACACTAAGCTAGCCATTGCTTGTGCAGCAAAATATCTGTCGACTAATTCCTCTGACTTCAACCAATTTGCTAGTACAGGTATAGATTTCATGGTTGCATGTGCTCGTATGATATCTCTGTCTTGAAACAAGATTGCTAGCAGCATAGTGCAAATCCATATGCTGCTATCTTCTTTAAAATCAATCTGCATAAATCACAACAAAGGAGTAAACCAATGTAATGTATGTGGAGTAATTTTAGTCATCTCTCAATTAATAATGTACAAGCATAGTATGAGAGAATTAAATTTTCATATAAATGAGTATCTCACAGAAATAGCACTTGTATTTTTTTTCTTACCAAGTGAAAATGCAAAGGTGAAACAAGATAAATGATTACCTGAGAGTAATTAGAGAAACAATATGAGATCCTGTCAGTGAGAACTTCCACAGCACCAGCCTCCATAATGGCAATTTTGCATTTGTCATCATGACAAGCAAGAATAGAGAGTAGCCATACAGCTAAATTCACACCATCAATAACTCCTGTGCTTGAAGACGATCCGTCATCCTTTAGTTCTTTCATATGAATATCAATACTGATAGAGTCCTTCTCACCATCCCCTATATATCCCGAAAAATTGAGCATTGCAACGAGAGATTGAATGAGATGGGTACACAAGTTTGATTCACTAAGATCTTCTACAACTCTCTGATGACTAACTTTCGCAGCACAAATAAGGAGTGCAACAGCTCCAATTTTGACCTTTGAGTTAGATGAATTGATCACCCTTTTGGCAAATGATGGTGTACATCTAGAGGCAGTAGCAACAGTGTCTCCCAGTACAGCCGGTTGATCTCTGCAAAGTCTTGCTAATATTTCAATGGCTTTATCCTGCAACAAGGGTGTTGCATCAGCAATGGACAAAACTATAGGCGTTATGCTTTTTGGGTATTCAGCTAAAATTGCCCAGGCAGGTTTTTTCTCTCCACTTGCCCTTTCTGACCTGGACAGAATAGCAAGTGCCTCGAGTGCCTCTGATATGGCAATAGATCCATGATTAGCAGATTCTAGAAAAGAAACTAATGCAAGAACTGTTCCGGCACGATTAACACAATCAGTTAAGGCATGGTCAATTTGGCGAGAGTGGAGCAGGCGAGCAATGGCCGCTGCTGCGTGGGTCTTTCCAGATACTGTACCTTCAAGCAAAACTCTAGTAGCTGGGACAATAATGTCTTCAGCCACTGCTGTTTCTGAAACTTCACTGTCCAAAATAAGATTAGCCAAAGCACATGTTGCTGGCTCTGCCACTTCCAGTACGGAAGAGTTAGCAAGCACAACCAACAGAGATAATACATCTCTACCAACAGCAGCCACATCCCGGTTCTCTTTAATAGAGAGAAATATTGCAGCCAGGCAACGTGAAGCCTCTGCAAGGATGTTACCAGATTCAACATTAAGCAACTTGATAGCAGAGCATAGAGTTTTAACAGCAACACTACTTTCCCGCAAGTCCTTTCTAGCTTCAAAAATTCCAGCTAAAGCTGATGCAGACTTGGCTTGAGTCTCTTCTTTATTTGAGCTTAATATTTTTATCATTGTCTCAATGGCATCATTAGCAGCACTGCCTTCACGCGATATATCACTGAGAGGGACCACGGACAGCATACTTTTTAAAGCATCCAAAACATATACTTTAGATTCAGGTAGTTCACTGGTCAATAATGCAGTGAGTTGGCTGATGGTTGCTGTGTCAGATTTATGGATTAAATGGTTTAAAGTCTTTGCTGCAATTTCTTTTCCATTTGGGCTTCCATTCTTCAGAAGCCACAATAGTGCAGGAACTGCATCAGCACTTTCAACACATGCACGTATATCTTCACTGTGATTGCATAGGTTCCGAAGGATTGATGCTGAATCCTCCTTGGCTTTTGCAGATCCCGTCTCTAAAATTTGAACAAGAGGGGGTATGCCACCAGCAGCAGTAATAGCCCACTTACTTTCGTCATTCTCATTAGAAAGAAGGCAAAGCAGTGCAACTGCACATTCTTGCTGCTGTTCTGATGAAAGCCCAAGAAGTGATATCAACAGCTGAACCCCTTCGCGCCCATGAAGGGCACGCCATAGACTTCCTTCACTATTACAAAGAGCTAGAAGAGCTCTCATAAGCTCATCCTGAACTTCATTTGTTGCCATTGTGATCAAACCGACAAGCAATCGTTTTGCCTCTGAATTATTGAGTTTAACTGAGAGTACAGTGTTCCCATACAAACTTGCAAGGGCTTCTATGGTTCGCTCCTGCACAAGAAATGGTAAGCTAAGCTTGAATTGTGAAACCAGAGTAAGCTCAATATCAACAGGATCCGATGCTCTTGTAGATTCTGCTTTGCTATCGTATATCATAAGAGCTGAAGCCAAAGCTCCTAACGTATCAGCAATTTGGGCAGGTGAAGTGCATGATTCCAGGCTTTGACCAAGACTCGAGATCACATATGACAAACCACCAGAAATATTTGCTAAAGCACACATCGCATTTTCCTGCAATGCCTGGGCATACTCACCCTGCATGAATTCTTTTGAAGGAGCTATTGTAGCATTTATCAACACCGGAATACCATTGAAATTAGCTATCTCCCGCCTTGCTTCTTTGCACTGGGCAGAAAGAGATTTAAGAGCACCTGCGGCTTCTGCTCTAACAGAAGCTTCATTGCCAGAACCTAAGAGCTTGAGAAGTTGCTTTGTAGCCTCTGCAGCCAGCACCTTAGAACAAACAGATGCATCTTCCATCATCATACATCCGAGAAGAAAGCACACGTTAGCTTGAGTGTTTGGCTGTCCAGTTGTGAGCAACTTCACAAGTATATCCACTCCTCCAGCTTGTAATGTTGCAGCCCAGAAACCTTCAGTGCTGGTGGATAGATTTTTTAATGCTCCGGTCAACAAACTATCAACCAAGCTACCCGTCTTGATCCCTTTTTGTAGAAGCTCCCAAAGAACTGGCACAACTCCTTCAGTTGAAAAAATCTTTGAGCCAACATGATCCCTTGCACCACCTTGAGAAACAGCATAGATGGTCTTTGCTGCTGCAATTTGGCCCTCTGCTGAGGTGGACCTGAGTAGACCAAGCAACGGTGGAATGCATCCCCCAAGCAAAACTTTCACCCTTAGTTCATTCTCCTTACACAGAGAGCCTAAAACAGTAGCAGCTTGTATCTTAACTCCAACCGATCCTGATCGGAGAAGAGAAACAAGTACAGGAACTGCTTGAGAGTGAGATCCAACAGCACTGAAAGCGTTTTCACGAGTTGCAATAAGCTCCAGCAATTGTTTCAAGTTATACTCCTTCTCTGGTACAGATGGCGAATTTTGACGCAGCTGCTCAATGCATTGAGCAACACTTGCCAATGTCCCATCTGGATCCTCCATGTTACTACGCTCTCTGTAAGCAATTGGGAACAGGTTCTAGTTAGAGTCAGAATTATTGTATTCTCAATATTTCAAGCTGACAGTCATCTCTTCGAGTCCATCTTGCTGAAACTTAATGAAGTTTCTAATGAATCTTCACAATGCATACACTCAATATATTCTTCCAACAATTCTTTTTTTATCTGAATAAAGGCGGAGCAAGATCAATGACACGAGACTAAGGAATGATCTTGTTCATTAATTAAAATAAAGAAAAGAGAAATGAATTGCTTTGAAATGAAGGGAAATAAAATATGATTGGGATGGTCCAACACAAAATAGATCAAAAAGTGAAGTGGTAAACCAATTCTACAAAAAAGCAAAACATTAGCACACCAGCAAAAACTTGCAAGCACTACTACAAGTCACAAGAACCTTAACCATGGTGAAGTGGTAAAGCAATTCCACAAAAGACAAAAAACAATCAGACTAACCAACCAGCCATGTAGTGATTTGGACTGACCTTGATCCCATTTTTATGAGTGTGTGTGGAGTTGGAGGCTCTGAATCCTGAACCTTTGCATCACCATTTCTTTCCTGCAACCAAAAGATGAATGAAATCAGCAAAAATGTAATAATTATTCAATTACACGTTTTTACAAAGTTAATTCCATGTTCAAAATTTCTAACTCTCCAGGAATGCATCACTTGAATTGTCACTTTAAAAGCTACGTAGATTTGCATCAACACTAACAATGTACAGTAAATTCATAGCAAGAGCTATGAAGACCTGAAACTGAAACAAGAGCAGGCTAAATGGGATCTAGTCCATCCCACCTAACACTCTACATCAGTATCTTTGTTCTACTCATTTCAACTGGATATACAATTTACAAAATCACAAGTAATGAGGAAGAAGAAGAGACCGGCATCGGAAATGAAACAAAAGTGAGAAATGTACCAGATCAGTGGCAAGGGTGCTGCCATTGCTGGCAGCAAACCTCCAACCCGCCGTGGTTGCCAGCTTTGCTAATCTTCAATATTCACCGAAAAATCCACCACACAACCCTTGCCCTTCTCCAGATCTACCTCACAGCCCCCTGCAAAACACAACTGGATCAGTTCCCACACACCAAACCCATCCAAAATTCACCAAAAAAAAATCAAGCATTGACCGAACAAAGCAACTCAACCACAATCCAATCCACTTCATTTCAACCCAATTCACACAACACTCTTCACTTCCCAACTCTCATTCCATCTGGGCACACAGATCAACCACAATTCCCTCAATTCAGACCAAGATCGAATCAAAGTCCCGGCCTTTCTTAACCGGGTACTCAAATTTTCAACAAAAAGATAAAACCCACCAAAAATGTTGACCTCACAACTCACAATATCAAATCAAATCGAATTGGGTATCTGAATTCACAATGCAAATGAGCCATTAGACAGAGAAAGAAGAAGAATCAGCTGACCTTGAGAGAGTGAGAGATGCGGAAGCTGTTTGGTGCATCAAAAATGGTTTTCGTAAACCAAAAGGGAGCTTCAAAGAGAGAGAGAGAGAGAGAGAGAGAAGGAGAAGAGCCCACACTGGTAAACAGCAACCAACAGCTACAACGAAGAAGCTGCACTGTCTGAGAGAGGTGATGATATAATTTCCTTTTCTTTTTTTTCTTTTTAATTTATATTTTGTTTCTTTTTGCTTCTGTTTTGGCTTTATTTGGAGGGGTTTTACGCTTCCATGGATACTCTCTAAAACTAAAACTAAAACAAGAAGAGGTGTGAGAGTGGAAGGAGGAGAATGGTGACAGCCGCACCGTTTCAGTCTGATTGGACCACCGACAATTTTGGTTCCTACTAAAGGCTTTCATGGCTTGGCTTCAGCTGCATCTCCGGCTCTATTTTCTTTATTTTCATGTCATATATTCAAGTATGAGTAATAGAGTTTTGTGTTAAAATTGCTGGTAAGACATGTAAGTAATGATAGTGTAATATTGTTCATGTAGGTTTCATTGAATCGAGTCCTTTAACTTGTTAGATATCATATAAAATCAAAAATTATGTGACTTATGTTAATATATGTAATCATTGTGTGAATATAAAAAACAACCGGAAGTTATGTAGTGTTCATTTAACATGCTTGCTTTCCTTCAACTATTTTATAAAGAAATGAAAAGCACCAGGTAAGCTCAACATCTTTCTAGCTAAGGCCAAGCCAAGCAAAATGGAAGATCTAGAGATTCATGCCATCTCTCTCAATCACTTGCTGATGCTCTTTCTCTTTCTTAGTTGGCTGGAATCATATAAATATATTGCAACTTCCTCCTTTATCAATGAAAGACAATTGGTGGCATGAGCAAGTAAGATGCACCTAATAAGGATAGAAATACTAATTAACTAAATTTAATCCCCAAATCATATTTCCTTTAATCTGTCTCAGATTAACAGCCACTAATTACTATTGCTGCTAACTGAAACATCATTAGCCTTTGAAGGCGTTTACAGTTTACCTAAACCGGCAAGGAAATGTGGATAACTGGGTTAAAATTAAACTAGGCAAAAGGAGAAGGAAAAAAACAGCAAGGCACAACTGCACAAGACCGAAAATGATCTCCGAATTTCACCCAAAGGGGGAAAAGGCATTATGACATCATGAGTAGCCTTACCTTATGCAGCAAGGCACTAGTTACTGTTACAGTATTACCTGGTACAGTCGGTTGATTTTACTATTTCACCAACAGACTGGTCATAGTAGGGATTTTAGTCTAATTGGTCGGACAGTGATTATACCATATCAGTAAAGAGAAGCTAGCAGCACTTTGTGTAAATCTAAAGTGAAAGCTACTAAGCTAGTTTTGTACCAGAACAAGAAAGTGAAAGCTAAGTTGTTTCCCTAAACCAATGATTGTAAGTTAATATATAGTGTGGATGTGCAATCATAAATAAATTATTCCTCCCTGTCAGTTGGCATTTGCTGTAGGACTTGAGAAAATGATGGTGACTTAACAGCAGCAGCTGCCAAATTGGTGTCAAGGTTAAAGGATAAGCTGTAATAATGGTGCTTTGAACATTAGGGTTCACATTTTCATAATTGGCTGGAGAAAGATTGGAACTTACAATATAACTGTTTTAGCGATGTACTATTCATAGTCTTGCATTTTCGGTCACGGGGATGGTCGATAGAATAGGTATCGAAAGACAATTCTCGACCTGAAAATGATAAAGATAAATGCTTATAACCACAAACATTGCACTCTGCTGACCAACAAGAGAATCAGCTGACGAAGATTGGTTATATCTTCTTCTGTTGGGATGGTTGTGTTGGGGTGGGGCTTGAGGGCCATGTTACTTTGATTTTTAATGTAAACAGAATTCAGAAATGAGTTGATTTCTCACCAACTATGATTAAGATTGATAACTCATACTGGAGATTAATAATCTATTGTTTAAAATCACATCATTTTCGCTGTCACAAAATGTACATGCGAGTTCCATTATCAGCATGTTTCATATTGTCAGATGTGGATGTTATTCATGTGTAATTTTTCAGCAATATTGTGGCATCTGCTCTAAATTACTTGATTACTTAATTTCATCACGCATGTAGGCTTCAAAATTTGCAGACTTGTGTACTGGTCATATATTTCGATCGAAAATGTTTGAATCATTTCAAATAGATAGCTATTCTTGATAAAAGAATGAATAATGTTAGTTGAACCACATTATTCAGGTTGAGAACAACGTTTTCTTAAGAGAAAATATAAAAACCAAAGGTTGGGAAAGGTCAGTGGGGAACTGGCTAGAAGAAATAGCAATTGCTATTAGCACTTTGGAGTTTTGACACAAAGGAGGTACATTTTCATTCTTCATTCTGATAAGACTGAACTAGATCATCTCTTTTGCTATGATGAGAACAAAAATCATTGGAAGCTGCAATGCTATGACAAAAACTTACAATCTCAAAGTGTCACGCCTGATATAGTCGGCGCATTACTCCCGATAAAATATGTAGACTCAGTATTTGTACTAAATGAATCAGACGTCATGTGACGCTAATGGATGTGGCATATGATTCGAGAAGTGTTAGAGCTTGCTCTGTGATAGCCCTATTCCTAGCATGCCTCACCCAATCACCCACAATTGCTGCAGCGTGGGTGCCCTTGACACCCTCTTCTAGTGCCTCGGCTGCTTCTACTAATTTTCCTTCAGCAAGGTAGCACTCCACTTTATTCATGACAGACTCAATCCCATCCCCAGAATGATCTGATTCCCTTACCTAAAAACAAAATCCAGAGGCAAGTATGGTGAACACTCCAACAAGTAGAATTCAAAAGCGGTTAGAAAGGAAATCAGATCTCATATATACATACCTTTAACGAGGATGCTATACGTGCTAAAGTGTGAGCCACAAGACCACCACCACCAGGAGGCATCAGGCTAAAGTGTCGTATTGTCCCTTTTAAGGCATCAAACTGCAAGAAGATTGAATGTATTTCAGTAAGTACAGCACTGATATTAGACATACTAGCTACAACTTCTGGTATACAGGACTTCGAGCACTCCAATTGAGAATATGTAAGACCACTAAAACTCATGAATGAAGCATATTGAGCTAAGATGAAAGTGTGTCAACCAAATAAAATATTTTAGGCCCCAAAAAAGCTGAGAATATTTTGAATTAGAACTTCTTTGAAAAACTATTAAATGAAAATAACAAAAAGATCCATGTTGGCATCAAAAATTAAACTACCAGCCCAGTTAGATCCTGAAGTAATGTTTCGCAAATGATACATGGCCACATAAACCTAGCCAATAATCATTGAAAAGATCATACATCTAAATAAGGCAAAGCATATCAGACATCTCACTTGCAGTAGTACCATAAAATATGTTATGAATATCTAGCTTTAAACTCTACATAACTTACGAGGGACATATGAACCTACCTTTAACTATTATACAATCATTAAATAATCATGTGTGCAACCATAAAATATGTTATGAATATCTAGCCTGTTGCTTTAAACTCTATAACTTATGAGGGACAAATGAACCTACCTTTAACTATAATACGTTCATAAATAATCATTTGCACAATCAATCTGTAGGAAGTTTTCCTCCCCACCACTAGATAAAAAGGATATCATCTATGACTTAGATACATGTTAGCCTACAATAACGGCCAGTTTAGTAATGCAAACAAAAGCTTACTTAAGGCTGACAATGTACAAGGTTAATTATAAGAGTAAAAACCAGCAAACATATAATGAAGAAACAAAAATATAAGGATAAAATTCAGTTTACTACCTTGAACTTTGGAGTTAAAATCAGTTCAGTCCCTCTTTGAAAATCCATTTTTTACTACCCTTAACTTTTAAATGTCTACACCTTGGTCCAAAATTTCATCTTGAGCTCCATGGAGTCTGCAAGGAGGCTCTACATATTAGTGTTAACTCTCAATATGTATGAAAATGACCAAAATAACTCTTACGGGTCATAAGGGAAAACGGCCATAAGAGTTATTTTTTATCGTTTCATACATTTTGAGAGTCAATACTAGTATGTACGGTCTCCTTGTCAGCTGCACATCAGCACCTGATATCATATTTGGAGCCCAACATGAAAATTTGGACTGAGTTGTAGGCATTTAAAAGTTAAGGGTACTAAAATGATGGATTTTCAAAGAGGGGCTGAACTGATTTTAATCATAAAGTTCAGGGTATCAAACTAAATTTTATCCAAAATATAACTAACCTTCTGATTCAATTGCAATATGGTATATGTTCCACTTTTTAGTGTTTCCTCTGGAAGTGATGAAAGGACCAGATCCAAAATTGAATCTTTATCGATGCCTTCAAGATAAGTGTTCAAAGCCTCTAGTTCTGTCCGGATTGGTAACCCTTTGGAAAGTGCATCTTCCAGTGCAAGTGAGCCCTGCAAGACACACAAAACATAAAATGGATAGAATGTAACTTCCAAGGTTGAGAAAATAATTAAGGAGGTTGAAAGTGAATAGATGTAAGAATAATAAAACAAATAAATTAGTCAAATTACCCACCAAAGCAAGCTTGTGAGCAGAGTGAGTCTGACGAGCTTCTTCAGATCTTGCATAAAATGCAACACACAAGGCTTTTATCTACATAAGAACTATATACCATCAGCTTTCAAAACACATAACTTTGTCAATCACATGGAATGATTGCAGAGAAATGTATACACCAAACAATGTCAAGCAATTATTTGGTGATTATGCCCAAAAACCACTCTATACAATTGAAGCCTACAATCCTTAATCCTCCTAATGGATCATATAGGCCAAGTTGCAAGTCCTCATTAGTAACTACTTTGTGCTCTTTCAGCACTAATGAAGTTCGTTTGAAGTTGTTTGTGCAGCTCCGCTTTAATAAAGAGTGAATTCAATTTACTGAGCTATACTGTGAGAAGCAACTGTAACAAAGGAGCAATTAACTTTATTTTCCAGTTCGCAAATTAAAATAATCTTCTCCATATTCCAGAGTCGGAACTTTCTTTAACATTTTATTTGAAGCCACAAATAAAATCATTATATTCCAGATACGTGAAACATAAACCTAGACCAAATTGGAACATGTGTTCAAACGAAAGTACTGTTTATCTCTTCCTAAGTGACTTACATGAAGATCTGCTTCTGCAATTTTCTCAATCTGGGATGCCTTCTCCTTTGCAATTGTGGCCGCCAGTTCAGCCTTTGCCAATTCCTCAACCTTTTTTACCTTCATTTCTGCGTCGTTTTCCTGAAATTACTTAAAGCTATCAACTTCAGTTTCTCCGGTCACCATGTGCTGATGCGCAGAGAGATAAATATATGGAAAAAAGAAACGTCATAGTATCAAGCATCAAAATAGATGTACCTTCAGCTCAAGTTCCGTCGTATATTTCTCTTCAAGTTTTTCTTGAAGTGACCTGAGTTGCTGCACTGCTTTTGCCTTTTCTCTCTTTAATTCCTGGACTAAAAAAATCCAAATCTTGAAGTTTTCCTCTCAAAAGCAAAGGTACAAATAATATCTATATATTATTTTTTATAAAAAATCAGCTGTTGGTAGGATAGTAAGGGATCAACTAAAGGTGGGACGGGGAGAAGAATATTGTTGGGTTTCCAGCCCATGGGTTTTTCCTAAGATATTTTCTTAGAGTATGGTGATCCAATAAGGAAAGGATATCCTTATTGATGATAGTATACCTGTAATCTTTGGTGATTGCAGAGAATATCGTTGTGTACTAATAAGAATAGAATTTCCTATTTGGTTTAGGGTTTCTGATATCCTATATAAAGGGGTTCAGCTCTAGGGTTTTGTATCGCAGAGACAAAGAGCAAGTGTGATCCATTCTTAGTAAGAGGATGAGATAGGGCAGAAAGAAGAGAGAGATAAGAAGAGAAGAGAGTTCTTGTTTTCTTATTCTTTCTTGTGGACCCATTATTAATATAGTGCAAGAGTGTTTTCTGTCGGTGGACGTAGGCAAAGTTTACTGAACCACCTTATGTCTTTTCTCTATGTTCAAAGTTTACTGAACCACCTTATGTCTTTTCTCTATGTTCTTATGTCTTTTCTCTATGTTCTGTTTCTTTTGGCTTGTTGTGCAGGTTTGATTCGACAGGGTTGGTGTTGTCAAGATGGAAGACAAAAGCACAATGATTAAGCTCACCCACACGAATTGGGTGACGTGGAAGCCAAGAATGGAGGATATCCTTTACGTAAGGATATGCATGAGCCTATTGAAGGTGTGGCTGGCAAACCAGCAAATATGACGGATGACAAGTGGAAAAAGTCGCACCGGAAAACTGTTGGCATGATAAGACAATGATGGATAGATGATTCTGTCTTTCACCATGTGTCGAAAAAAACTGATGCGGAAGAACTCTGGAAGAAATTGGAATCCCTCCTTGAGAAGAAGACCGCTGTGAAGAAAGCTTTTGTTTTCAAAGAGATGATCAACATGAAGTTCAATGATGGATAGATGATTCTGTCTTTCACCATGTGTCGGAAAAAACTGATGCGGAAGAACTCTGGAAGAAATTGGAATCACTCTTTGAGAAGAAGACCGCTGCGAAGAAAGCTTTCGTTTTCAAAGAGATGATCAACATGAAGTTCAATGATGATGAAAGTCTTATTGTACACTTTTCAATTTCCAGAATAAGGTCAATCATTTGGCGACATTGGGTATGAAGATGGAAGATGAGGTACTAGCATGTTTGTTCTTAGAGACTTTGCCGAACAGTCGGAAGACTTTTACAGTGACCTTGACGAATTCTGCGTCTGATGATGTATTGTCTATGGATACTGTTAAGAACAATATGCTTAACGAAGAAACAAGAAGAAAAGTTGTGGGCATAGATGATGGGCACGGAAGAGCCCTTGCTGTGAAGGGTAGAGACAAGAATTTAGGTCAAAAGTTTAGAGTTGCATGACACTATTGTGGCGAGAAGGGCCACATAAAGCGGGTGTGTCGAAAGTGGAAACAAGATAAAAAGGGCAACTACCAAGATGAAGATGGCTTTACTGCTACTGTCTCGGGGGAGCTTGTCATGATACTTCCAACTTGGAGCTCTTTACTACATATGAATCACGTGACTTTGGGATATTGAAGATGGGTAATAGAGGCTGGTCCAAGATTTCGGGAATAGGACATTTGCATTGAGACTGATCTAGGCTACCATATGACATTGAAAGATGTGAGGCATGGTTCAGAATTGCATGTCAACATACTGTGTGCAAGTGCTCTTGACATACAAGGTTTTCACCAGCATATTGGTGATGGAAAGTGGAAGCTTATGAAGGGGTTGTTGGAGGTTGCTAGAGGAGGTCTGTGCTGTTCCTTGTACAAGACACATAGCTTGTTGTACAAAGAGGACATGAGTACAATGGGTGATACTTCTTCGGGCGTATGGCACCACGGTGATGGCCATATGAGGAAGAAAGGCGTTCTAAAAAAGAGGTCCCAAATTACTTGTTCCAATGGGTATTCTGACCACGAAGAAGGTGAGATGAGCCACCACTAGGGACATGGTGATGAGTTGTTCGAACAGGGGGAGCCTGATCAAGGAGAGCTGCACGCTCCTGCTACATGATTCTGCATCAAGTCAGCTTGGGCGGACTCCCGGTAATGGAGTCGTGCCGGTGTTCCTCCCTCATGGTCTAGAGGGGGAGATTGTTGAGTTTCCAGCCCATGGGTTTTTCCTACAATATTTTAACAGAGTATGGTGATCCAATGAGGAAAGGATATCCTTATTGATGATCGTATACTTGTAATCACCAAAGAAGATTGTTGTGTACTAATAGGAATATAATTTCCTATTTGGTTTAGGGTTTCTGATATCCTATATAAAGGGGTTCAACTCTAAGGTTTTGTATCGCATAGACAGAGCAACTGTGTTCCATTCTCGGTTACACGGTGAGACATTACTGAAAGGAGAGAGATATAGGAAGGGAAGAGTCCTTGTTTTCTTTTTCTTTCTTGTGTACCCATTATTAATATTGTGGAAGAGTGTTTTTTGTCAGTAGACGTAGGCAGAGTTTGTTGAACCACCTTAAATTTGTGTTATTGTGTCTTTTCTCTGTGGTCTGTTTCTTTTCGCATGCTGTGCATGTTTGTGGTTTCTTAACATACATGTAGGTCGATATCACAACAGAATGTTATGTGACATTACATAGTCAATTGCTAGAACTCATAAGCAGGGCCTCTATGCCTACTGCTTCTTTTGTTTAACATTACTAGTCTTCAAAATCAATTCTTTGGAATGTCAGGTAGACTTTATTCAAAGAAATGAAAATCATCTAAAAAAGAAGCAGGTATCTTTTATTTTGCATATGACAATGGCAAGATAAATATGGGACTCTAGCCCAAACATGAGTGGCAAGGAATCAATGATTTCCTAGTGCTATGAAGTCTTATTGCACTCTAAACATTCTTCATTACTCTGCATTGTGTTAAAATCATGATTGTTAACCTCTCCATTAATAAAATTAAAGACTCTTTCTCATATATTATAAGTAAATGTGATTAGAAAAACTGTCAATTACAACAAGTGCATACACACTCAATACTAATTTTTTACTCAGTCAAAGCTCTCATTCATAATAAACCAGCGAAATGAAGATACTCCATTGAAAATAAAATACAGAAATCGAGATTGAGAGAGCTCATTAACCTTTTCTAGCACTGCAGCCTCTTGTGCAAGCATCGCTTCCCTAATGCCAGCATCCTTCAGTTTCTTTTCATACTTCTCCTAACGGGAGCAAGAAGGTTATATTTATGAACCATACAGAGCTCTATACAATTAAGAATCGAATCAATTTGACGCAAGTGAATACCAAATTCTTGTAAAGATGTAATATTTGGAACCTATAATGTGCAATAAGATAATGTAAGTAAAAACTAAAAACACAATTCTTTTGAAGATATTTCAAACCTTTAATGTTCTCTTTTCTTCAGAAGAAACACGCTGATCTAACTCAGCTTGCCTACTTTCAGCAGCATGAATAGCTTCCAACAAGCCAAGTACTAACTTTCTATCTTTCGATATGTAAGCATCATCCAACCCTTCAACAGCATTTACAGAAGCCTGAAATTCAGAGAACCAAATCAGGTAAGTATCGTCAGTCATCCTAATTCAGCATTGCAAAAAAAAGTAGAAAGAATACTCAAAGCTACCTCTTCTTCTTTAAGAAGGGGATTGCATTCATTACTCCCCTGTGTACTAATATTAGTCTCACTGCCTCCATCAGCCCCATCCTTCAGATTATATGCACTGAGCAGAGAACTTGATGGCTCTTTAACATTAGCTACTGCATCCTGCAACCAAGTTTCGCCAAAAGCTACTTCATTTAAATTCCATTCAAGATAAGCTTCTTGTAATTCTGAACTACACTAAGCTTGTCAATATAACTCTATTATGCATTGATTGAGGAAGCTTTATACGATGATAAACTATTACTAATTATAAAAGGAAGCCAAATAGGGATACCTGTGCCTTCTCCTCAACGATTTCCCGCTGAGGCGCCAATGCTTTAATCTCAGTCTCTTTCTGATCAGTTTCAGAAAACACCGGCGCAGTTCCAACCTCCTCCTTGGGAACCTCACTAGTTTTCTCCTCTCCATCATCTACCTTCTCTTCCGATAATACTCTAACACTTGCATTTTGCGAAACCTCCCCCAAATCCTTCTCAGCAGTTACATCACTGACTGCAGATTGATCTTCCACCTTCGACTTGCTCTCACCTCCACTTCCACCCAAACCTTCAAATTTCGCAACATCCTCTGAATGTCCCTCCCCCTTCTCCTCGGAAACCTCAGGAGCAAAGCTCAGCTTGCTACTCTCTTCTTCCGCAAGCGGCTTATACTCTTCCACATGTACATTCTCCTCATTCGCAATCACCTCAACTTCCAGCTCCGGAACCTTCTTCTTCCGGCCGAGAATCGAGTCCAGATAGCCTCCTCCGTAAGCTAAAGCAGCCCCTCCGCCAACAACAAGGCCTCCAAGTACAAAAGCGTTTGAACCGCCTGAATTTCCCGGTGGCTTACCCGGACCACCCTGAGCCGCCGCCGCCGGATTCTTCTGGACAGCGGCGGAGAATTCCTTTCTCAAAAACCTAGGAATGTGCTGCAAATTTTCAACAAAATTCGAAGTCTTAACTAAAAATTACTGCAAATTTCAAACGCGACTGATCTCTACGAATTCGTAGACAAATTTTCTAGAGCGAAAATTGACATACCTGACTTTGGATCCTCCGAACGGCTCGACGCGACGAAATTTGGAGAAGCGACCTGAGAAAAATGAAGACGGTGAGCGTTGATCGGTGATTGTGCGATGGAATTTAGCGAAGAGTGAAAGAGTTTTGACTTACCTGCGTAACATGGCTTCGCCGGAGAGAGAGAGACCGGGATTCAGTGACCAAACGACGACAAGGTTTTTGTTCTTGAGGGCTATACGGTGCGTTTTACGTTTTGAAGAAAATGAAACAATAAAAAAAAGAATAGTGTTTAGTTAGATTTGCACACCTTTTTTGTAAATTTTCCATTTTACCCCTATTATGTTCTTGAATTAAAAGAGTATACCACCCGGAATCCAACTAATCCAATAGTAGATCTTGTAACTGTCCCAGTGTGAATATCTCTCACTTCTCCCAGCCCTTCCGATGGCCTCTCCACAACACACCATCTGATGTTGATTTTCCAGGACCTCGTCGCCGCCGGCTCTCCGCTCATCCCAGATTCCGATCCTCTGATGTTTATTATCTCGCCGGCTCAGACCGCCACATCTAGTTTCCTTAATTCCCAGCTATGTCTAGCTCCTTATTCAAAACCTTTTTAGGCTGAAGAGGTCCAATGGATTCGAATAAATCAGAAATGGAGTGAGGCACTCGATGTGAGAAAACTAAACAAAAATATAAAAGGTAATAGGACGGGTATTTCTGGAATAAGAGTAAAGAGGGTGTGTAGTTTACAAAAGAAAGGGTCTCCAAACTTGAGTATCATTTAGTTATCAATCAAATTTCAGTTTACAAATATACAATTTAGACAATACCTTACACTCTTAACGACATAAATTAACAAATTATAACAAATTGATGTTCACATGTCATTTGTCACTATATATTTTATCAAATTATCATTAATGACATTTTAGGACAAGTTAATGTCCACATGTCATTTGTTACTATATATTTTATCAAATTACCCTTAATGATATTTTAGGACAAGTTGATGTCCACCTGCTACTGCCGAGTATGAAGGTGTTATTACTTATTGTCGATTATGAAGGTGTTACTACCGGTTTGAATGTGTTACTGGCTGCTACCGTGTATGAAGGTGTTATTGTCTACTGTTGAATATGAATGTGCTACTACATGCTACCAAGTATGAACGTGCTATTGTTTATTGCAGAGTATGAATGTGTTACTGCCAGTATAAATGTGTAGCCTATTACTAGGTATGAAGGTGTTACTGCCTACCGCCGACAATTTATTGCTACTGTATATAAATGAAGCTGATACTGTCTCCGATTGAAATTTTACTGCTACTATCAAATATAAATGTACAGTAGCAAGATTTTTACACATCCAAAAACATGATTTTTCGGTAGCAATAGCAAAACCTGATTTACAGCGGTAGCATCACATAGCATCACTCAGTAGCAGCACACAACACCATGACGCAAAGTAGCACCACTCAGTAACACCACGCAGTAGTGGCAGCTCCACGATGCAGTACAAGCATACAACACCACAACATAGTAGCAACTCGTTGCAGGACGACGCAATAACACATAAAGAAACGACACAATAGACAACCCAATACAACACCAATTTCACCTAAAACCAAAAACAGAAACATTGCAATTGAATTCAATTCAATCCAATTCATCATGAAATTCTAGAAAACTTTGGTTGAGATACCAGGAATTAGAGACAGGGAGTATTGGAACTCGATGTCACGGAAGAAGAACTTGGAGTGGGAAGCGGAGGTGGGGTCGACATTGTTAGAGATGAAGGACTTGGCGACGAGGCCGAACCCTCGATAGAGGTCGGTGAGGTGGAGCTTGGTGGCGTCGAAGAAGATGAGGAGGGATTAGGGGCGAGGGGTAGAAGCGGAGGTGAGTAAGTGGGAGACAGATTGGACGGTGAGGCGGATTATGCAGGATTTAGATCGGGATTGATTGCCGATCGGGAGAAGAAGAGAAAAGTGATCATGAGAAAGGAAGAAGATAACTATGTGGCGGTAATTGTAATTTTTGTATAAATTTTGGTTTTTGGTTATTTGATAGTGTGGATTAAGCTCAATATTATAAATTATAGGTTTCAGGCTCATGTTCTAATTTGTACAAAAATTATTATAGGATAAAATTCAGTTTAATACCCTGAACTTTATGGTTAAAATTAGTTCAGTCTCTCTTTTTGAAAATTCATCATTTTAGTACCCTTAACTTTTAAATGCCTACAACTTATTCCAAATTTTCATGTTAGACTCCAAATATGATATCATGTGTTGATGTGGAGTCGACAAAGAGGTCGTACATATTAGTATTGACTCTTAAAATGTATGAAATGATCAAAAATAACTCTTATGATCAGTTTCCCTTATGACCCGTAAGAGTTATTTTGGTCATTTTTAAAAATATTGAGAGCTAACACTAATATGTAGAGCCTCATTGACAACTCCACATTAACATTTAACGTCATATTTAGAGTTCAAGATGAAAATTTGGATCAAGGTATAAACATTTAAAAGTTAAGAATACTAAAAAGATGAATTTGTATAAAGAGTGAGTGAATTGATTTTAACCTACAAGTTTGTAGTAGACTGAATATTTTTAATATTATAAATGAGTTATTTGTGTTTTTAAATGTTAATGTGTAGTTCTTCCAAAAAGAAGCTACTGTAGCTAAAATAACACCCAACAGGCATGACCCGACCCGACCCGGTCTACATATATGTATTCTGTTACTATGTATTTTGTTACTAAACCCTAAACCCTCCCGTCTCGATCTTTCTGACTCCTATCCTCAGATACTGAAGCTCAAGAATCGCAGGTCTGTTGCTTAAGATCCCCTAAACCCTAAATCCTACACGTCTTAAAGTCTCTTGGGCTCTAATTATTTCTGTGGATCCAGAATTGTCGATTTTCGTTGGTCCACTCCAGTAAGATTTTGGCTTTGTTTTTCGCGGAGAGCAATCCAAATATGTAAAAGAGAAAATCGGGAACTGGGTTTAAGCTTCGGGTCTCTGGGTTTAAGCTTTAGGTTGTTTTCTATTGTTACTAATGTTAATTTCAGATGATGTTTATGTTTATGAGGAAGTGGATTTTGGCTGCTTATAAATCCTTGGGTAAAATTCTAAGGGAAACCCAGTTAGCTCTCCTCGTTCTCTTCTGGTTTGGATTCTGCATATTGGAAACCAAAATCCAAACGAGAAATTGTTTTTACAGTCTCTCGGTTTGTTTTTGGGGTTTTAGTTTAGGGTTTATTGGGCTGTGTTTGGATGAACTATAAAGTGTGATTTCCTGTGTTCTTTGAGTGTAGGTGTGGAGTGAAAATGCTGACTTTCTACTTTGATGATACTTTTGTGATCGAGCACCTGGACCCAGATGGTAAAAAATTTGATAAAGGTTTGTACCTGAAGCTTTGTCTATCTTCATTTACAAGCTGTTTGATTTTATCTTGATTTAGGAGAGGGACTTAGAATTATATGTTTTTACTCCAAGAAGTGATGAAAGTTTGTTGTTCTGGATATGGTTTTGCAAACTGAGTATATATATATATATATATATATATTAAGGCTGGTTCGTTTACATGTTGATTTTGTGTTTCTGTAGTTTCCCGAATCGTGGCACGGAGTGAGAAGCATGGTGCTTTGCTGCACCTAGATGTGCATACAGAGATATACCCTATGGGTGAGAAGGAGAAGTTCTTGATGGTGCTCGCTCCTACACTTAACTACAGTGGAGCTCCTATTACGAATGAGTCACAGGTACTTCATTAATTATTGATATTTAGAGGCATGTCTTTCTTTTGAAAAAGATGATTGCATTATGATGGTAACTATATGGATATTAGTATGCTGGTTATTTACTATGATTTTCACTAGGATTTGATTGAACACTGAATAATATAATGAACTTCAAATTATGAAATGTTATTATATTGGATATTCATGGACCGGTTGATCTAACAATTAGGTATTTAAGTTGGTGAAAGAGCTTGAAGATGAGATTTGTAATGCATAAATAGATAGCAAACTTCACCAATTGGTAAAGTCACAACAATACAGCACTTTTATTGTGGGAGTTAGAAATGAATGTTCAGTTGGGGTAACCTATTGCAGAATTGCTAACTGGAAGGTTCTTTGACCTGTCAGTGCTGCTTAGACATTTCAAATGCTTCTCTGCTGTCATATCGTATATTTATATGTGAGTAAATTTTACCAACGGTGTCCCATATACAAGCCTGTCTAGCCATTCATCAGTTGATACATCAATTACAAACACTATCATATCAGTAACCCAACATTAGAACTTAAACCACTTTTAGTACCTACCATTTATAACGGCGTCAACCCCATTGCCAAATAAGCTATTTCATGGGTAACTTCATCTTTTGTTTTCTTAATTTTTCTCTTTATTTTTTGTTTGGCATTGACTCTTTCCTTCATCCTCTTCTTCCCCCACCTGATCACAATCTCTCTCCCTGAAGTCTTTTTTTGGATATAAATCCAAAGCCTCTCTGAACTCTGAAACTTATATGCAACATATCATAAGCCTTAATGTGCTCCTGTTAATTACACTACCAGAAATCTCTCTCTCTCTCTCTCTCTCTCTCTCCCTCTCTATGCATTAATGACAGAGCAGGCGTCGAAGTCCTCGGCGTTAGTAACTTCTATGGCGATGACGCAAAGCATCATAGTATGGCGGACCTTGAGGCAGTAGGAATTATCTTGGGCTGGTGACTGCGCCGCTATTGTAATTGGTGACCGCATTATATGTAACTGAATAGTAGGTGATTCAAGGTAGGTAAAGATAAATAAAGTGCCACCTGCTTTACTGGAAGTGGGGGGCACACACATTCATGTTTTCAATAGTGCTCTTCCTTGAATGACTAATATCCCAACATCGTAATAATTGTATAACGATGAGAAAAGACTAAAGCTATGCTGTTCATATTTTCTGTCGCCTCAATGTTGTGTTTTTGTTTTACCGTAAATTACTGGAACTAATTTAGCTATCTACTGAATGCATTACCTTTTGGCAGCTTGAACAGAAGTCTCTTGCAGACAAATTTGAATATATCATGCATGGATTGCTGTATAAAATGGATCACATGAAATCAGAATCTTCAGATGGAGGCTCAAAGTCGCCACCCTTAGTGTATGCCTCATACTGCTCAAATTATATTTTCCTGCAACTTTCAACTTGTGTGTTGAACTCCTCACTCTGAAAATGGACTCGCACAGGCACTCACACCCAGGCCGTTACTATCATGTCTATTTGGTACATTAAGTTTACTTGTATCTGGTTAGGGATGCATTCTTCATGTAGGGATTTCTTGTTTGCCAGCTCTCTATGCAAGTGGTACTCGTGTTCCTAGACATTGTAAATAGATCCAGAATCCAGACATTTTATCTCTGATATGTTCCTATTGTGCACCAAATGTTTTTCTCCTAGAAATATTTGATGGCTGTGGCTTTCTAATTGACATTCCTTTCTTCTGGGTTTCAGGGAGATATATGTTTCTTTTGGTGGGCTGCAGATGAGGCTGAGAGCTGATCCCACCAGTTGTGGAAAGTTTAAGCTTGACCAGAACATGTTTTTGCTTATAAGGAAGTTGATGTAGAACTTTAAATAGAATTGAATTGGTAGCTAGTTAAACCCTTCCAATCTATGTTTTCATATAACAACGCCAAACTTATCCCCTTTGGTGAAATGAACGATATCAAGAATAGAAATCTATGTTCATTTGCCCCTTACTCTCTTGTGTTGTACAGATTGATTTTGTGTTTCTATCGGCCTTTTTCCCGAAGAGTATCCTTATGACAACATCCTATTTCATCATTTCGTTTGATACAAAAATAGTTTGACAAGGATACAAAAATAGTTGACATTATTGTAGTTTCACCAATCTATGGACTTCTCTAGCTCAAGGTTTCATAGTTTGCACTACAAATACAACTGCAGCCTTTGGTGGCTTCTTACCAGCTGCCTTTGAAGACTACAGGCTCTGGCTTCTGAATCCCTTGAATATATCAATGATCCTCACAAGAAATACACAATCACCTCCTCCAAGTCAAAACAAAAGTCACTAATAAAAAGATTACTGACTCCTAACAAAAATAAATTACTAACCCCCAATATGCTTCTTATGTTTATGTAGCTACATTTTGTTGAGCAGCCAACTGTACAGTAGTGTTCAAAGTCACAATCGGATGTAAATCTAATGGTAAAGATAATTATTTTTAAGTTGTTTTGTTTTCAATCTTAAATTTACATTTGTGACTGACCATAAAACTCATAGTCAATTACTGACCAGATGAACACTACTAGCCCACCATAAGCTTCTTATATTTATTGATCGGTTAGATAGTCTAACCAAATAAAAATAAAAAACAAAAAACAAAGGGACAGAATGGACAATTTTGGTGAAATATAACCGCCGATTAAAACCTAAAACCCCACATGCCGGCCAACAAGCGGGTTTGTTGTTGGTAAAGAAAATCAATGGCGCCCAACAAGCGGTTGAAGAATCACAAGCCCCATCGCGGCCAATCCAGTCGAAACCGCAACCAACTTCCGCAGTGAGCACTTTCTCTTGGTTTATTTTTTCTGATACCGATTTCCCCCTTGCTTTCTGATTTTGGTTTGTTTCCACAGTGACGACGAGTCTCTACCATCTGATCAACAAGGTGACAGATTGATCAGCTTCATTTTTTGTTTCTTCAATTTTTGTGTGTTTTGGGTTTTGAGCTGTGTTGGTGAATGATGATGAGTTTGTTGTTGTAGGCACTGATGAGGAGCCGATACGTCCCAAAATTCAGCTGGCAATGTGGGTATGCCTTATTGTATTGTTTCTTACTACAAACAATTTGAAATTTTGTGATTGAGATTGGAAGATGAGGTATTTTAATCGGGAGTCGATTTTTGTGTTATTGTAATCTGTAATCAGTTGTATCTGTGATTCTGAAGCTGTATTGATATGCTGAACACGTTTGTGGATTTTTTTGCTTATTTGAAACTTTGTGAACCTTAAAATTGAATTGGTGTTTTTTTATATTCAGGATTTTGGTCAATGCGATGCAAAAAGGTGCACGGGACGCAAGCTCTCAAGATTTGGATTTTTGAAAGCAAGTATCTGGTTTTTTCTCCCACACTTCAGTTTATCATCTCTGTACAAGTTTATAGTTATTGTATGTTTTATTTGAGGCTACCAACTAGGATGTTCTACATTTCACTAGTGGTATGAATTCTTATTAGTGTTTGTGGGATAGATAAGTATCACCTAGTGTTAAGGGGAAGTACCCGCAAGGTTAAGAGTTCCTAAAAGTAGAAAGGAAAAAGAAGGAATGCGAAATATACAGGGTATAAGGTCTATGTAGAAGCTTAAAATGACTTTTTGCAGCTTCCATCTCATGCAAACTGTTTGATGACCTTAGTAAATATTGCCTGCAATGCGTGCCGTATGGTGGATTAGCAAACTGTTCAGAAACTAGCACCTTAAGGCAAACGGTTACATAACCGTTCAGAACAGTTTGCATGATATGTAACCGATTTTTCATATGGTGGATTAGCACCTTAAGCATATCAGTAACCGAATTATGAAGATAGTTTCTGCTAGTGGTCTATCAAACAAGTATTGCAACTGAGGGATGTTTTTGGTTGTAACTATGACACAAGATTTACATATCATTTACTTGGTGGAAATATGTTGTGAGAAACAACATTGACTACTAGACTATAGTACTGATGCCTTTCCATCTAGTATAAAGTGGTCATTCTGGATTATGCAATTTCTGTTGTCCTGACATTACTAAAACGTCATGCAGGAGTTGCGTGTCAACCATGGTTTTGGAGGCATTGTTTTGAGGTACTTGAATCAATTAATGCCATTTACCTCGCTCTATCTGTGGTGTTAATTGATAAACCTTGAATGATGTCACGTAGATTTGTGGTATTCTAATGTATAAAGTTGGGATTGAGTCAAGAGAAGTCACTATTCTCTCTCGAACTCAAATTTTCAGTACCACCAGTATTCCTTTCATTAAACAGTGTGTATGTTTGAATGACATTTATTGCTTCATGAGTTTTTGGTTCATCTATTTCTGCCATATATTGAATATTCTGTTGATTTCTAGTTGTATATCTCTATTTCAGTCCAGTGGGGACAGCTTGTGTCTCAAGAGAAGATTATAGCTTAATCCAGCAAAAAGGTTTAGCTGTTGTGGATTGCTCTTGGGCACGGTTGGGTGATGTACCCTTTGTAAAGCTCCGTTGCACTGCTCCTCGTCTCTGTATGACCTCTAAGTCTTCACTCTTGAATATCTTTCTAGACTGACGATATATACACATAGCTGTAAGCTTTGCGTTGACAATTCGCACAAACTACCTGCTAGTTTTTTTAGTTTTACTTTAATTATTATTACACTATTTACAACTGGTAGGTATTATACTTATAAATACAGTACATAGTTCACACAAACTATAGATTCAATATATATACAGGAATTTAAGGATGTTTATTTGTTGATGGTAGACTTCCATCAGTGTGACAATTAAAAGAGTATTTCTACCCGTTGAAATTGGTCAATCTCACCAATCAGTTTATACACATACTGATGATGCTCATTGTTATAATTATATTTTATTTCGTGTTGTTAATCAATTTTTGAAATAAAGCTTTGGTTGAATTTATACTGACATGGAGTTTTTATTGCCATGTTTACTTGATTCTCTGAGCAAGTGGAACTTGCTGTTGAGATATCTATCCCACATATATCAGGAATATTTGACCTTGCTTGTGGGCTTATAAGAGTTTGGGTTATTCTCTCTATTGCTAATTGGTTTTGGAGTTGAACCCCAGATTACTTTATCATGGTATCAGAGCGGGTTACCCACGTCCATGTGTGTTAGCGTTACCGGCCACACGCGCTCCACGTCATCCCTAATGTTGTCCACGTGTTAGGCTTGAAGATTCGTCACACGTGCGGAAACGTGTTGAGATATTTATCCCACATCTGGAATATGAGACCTTGCGTGTGAGCTTATAAGAGTTTAAGTTACTCCCTCTATTGCCAATTGGTTTTGGAGTTGATCCCTAAACTATTTTATCACTTACATATTAGTTAATATTGCAGTGCCTTGGCTTGTAGCAGCTAATCCAGTAAATTATGGTCGACCATGTGAACTATCCTGCGTGGAGGCCTTATCTGCAGCTTTATTCATATGGTAATGAAACTATTTTCCCTTGCATTACAAACTTATACTTCTGGTTTACTGCAAATTGAATCTTATGTTCTTTTGCTACATGATTTTGTGGTAAACCTTCATTTGTTTAATTAGTTTATCATGCTTCCTCAACAAAACCTATCCACAGTAACTTAATAATCACATAATCTTGATACTACAAAAGCATAACAGCAATCTATGATACGTACTACAAAATGCAAAGTAGTGATTGAATTTATGAATGCCAAAATCAGGTTGGGATGCCATCATATGAGGTACATATCTACAAACCGTTCATGTAAAATCATGCGTATATTAAAAAATAAGTTTTTTGTACCATTTAATAGAAGTTCTTGGTTCATAGAGGATGTGGAATCAACCAAAATTGATTATAATCAAGTTAGTTAAACTGGTCAAATTAAGGTTTGATTTGCATCAAATGCAAATGTGGCTACCCAGTAACACAACTTGTCACCCCTGCAGTCCTCACCCGACAGTAATAATAATTAATGTAAAGACATTGGTTTAAAATTACCTTTATGATGAAAGCTATAAAAAGTAATAAAAGATGAAGGTGTTTGGATCTTGCGATATTACTAAAGCAGACAGACTCTTGGTCAGTGTGCACAGCCATAGTACAACCCACTGAGTAAACACAATTGTGTATGATCCCAAGTAGGAAACTACATAGTTTATCCCCACTCTTTTGTATAGTTCTGAAGGTACACTTCACCTTATTATAGTTTTTTTGTTGTGGAGCTATTACTATTTGGACCAGTGTTCTATACGCTAAATGTTTATTAAATTTGTGGTACTTTTATACAATTTTACAGTGGAGAAGAGGAAACTGCAAATTTGTTGCTCGGAAAGTTCAAATGGGGTCATGCTTTCTTATCCCTCAACAGGTAAGCCTTTCTTCATTTAAAGATTTGGTATTTTTTTTCTTTTGAGAAGAAACACCGGACAAGATGCTCAACAATCACCATATGCAGTATATAGCAATAGTGAGTTTAACAGAAAAGCATAATTCCAATCTAAAGGACACCAGAAAATGGTATTTATAAACTCAAGTGACCAGAAGTCCATAAGGATGTCAAAAGCTTAACTCCCACACAATTTCAGTACCAGTGATCATCAACATTGTTTGTTTCTCAGTATATACATACTCACACTATAGCCATCAAACTGCAATCCAGTAGAAATTAGTCTGTTCTCCACCAAAACATTATGCTTCACTCGTAGATGAATGATTTAGTAATGTTTGCTTCTCTAAACACCTATGGAGAAGTAGTATGTTATCTGCATTTTCTACTTCTTCGTACACATTGAGATTCAATACTATGAGTAACAATCTTTTGGCCTCAGCTTTATGTGAGCTGAGGATTTCGAATCATTCCTGCTGGATGAGTTCTAGGGAACTCATCAGCATTGTTCATTGCAGAAATAGTATTCACCGAGTTGTTTTTTTATCAAATCTTATTATTTTTCTTTTTCAAGTTGCTTACCTTTTTGAAATATTTTATAAAACTTGTAAAGCATGGTCCCTGATGGACTTCAAGTCTTGAATTCTAACTTTTGAAAACACCATTGAAGTCATTTTGATAGATTGTTGAGTAAAGATCCTGATCTAGAGTAAGTCGATATCCCATTTCAGTAGAACTTTGAGACTGGGATCAGTGGTCATTCAGGTTGTATTTGTTTCATTGGTGTTGTGCTGTGCAGAGCAAAGTGTCAACATGACAACATTCCCGTCTATTTCTGTGTTTAATATGTGATTGTATTATTGAATTGAAAATTTTGTCTCTGATACTATTTCAACCAATGCAGGGAACTACTAAAGGCATACTCTAATTGTGAAAACAGTGCTGAAATTATTTCATTCCAAAATGCCTGGCTTGCACAAGAAAGACAAGTTCCAAAGTTTCCTACAGAAGTGGAAGGTATCAATCTCTATCTAGAGAAGAAACTATTCTCCTTTTTTTTCTTTCTACAATTTAAAGTTGGAAATGTTGTTGCTAATCACTCTCTAGAGAAGAAATTATTCATTTTTTTGGCTTTGTTTTTCGTACAATTTAAAATGATATTGCTTATCACTATCAGTTGAAGTTACTTTGTAGTTGTATATCAAATTTGCAATTCATCAGATGCTTGCCTTGTGATCTAAATCTCAGTTACATCCAGTTAGATTGTATTGGATTTCTAAGACCCATCATGTTCTGTTTTGTTTCTTTCTGGCTATGGCTTTTCTTATCCTTTCAGTCTTTTGCTGGGATGTCTATATTCAGTCTTAATTACATGTTACTGTCTTGGTGCGCATCAGTTCATCCATCTTAAGATTTGGATGGTGTTAGATTGAAAACATCAAGAGGTTCTTGCCATTTTTCCATGAGACCTGTATTCATACTTTCATAGCACACACTATTGTGATCAGTGCACTATCAATTGACCTTCCTCTCCATTACCCAGAGGAGGTGATCCAGTCTATTAAATATCTTGGAAATCCACATGTCATCAAGTTAATATGCATCCATTCCTTAGTTAAATAAATCATAATCTAGATACTGGTCTATGAGTCATGGTGAAAATTTAGTTGAATGACCTTATGAATAATTTGCTTGATTTCGATCTTTTCCTTGCATAATTTGTGGTCAACAGGGGAAAATACATCTTGTTGAAAGCCATCTTTTCTAAGTGAGTTATGCTACTCTTAATATATGTTTTGTATTTGCTGTTCCAGGAGGAGAGACGTCAGCTCACAATGATGACGAGGGTTCCTATGATTCGGACGATGGGCTTCCACCTCTTGAAAAGAATATGAATCATTTAGACTTAGAGGATAGTGATGAAGAAAGTGAGTAGATCAAAGGATCAATATTATGTAAAAGTAACCTGAATAATTATGTTTCTGTCCTGGTGTCAAATGGGTTTAGCTCGTTCTTAAATTTGTGTAAACAATCATTGTTCGAATCATACATAATTTACTCTTCTCTATTTCTCTGAGTTTGCTCAGAAATCTACAAGTTATCAATTGTTCAATTTTCAGTATTTCCTTTGTTTCTGTGCTTCATTATGTAAATTTTTGATCATTCAACTCTTCATGTTAAATGGAGAAAGAGAAGGAAAACTATAAGCGGCATCCGTTCATTTCAAAGAACTATAAGCGTATCAGAGAAAAGTATTACCTTAACCATCACAAAAGTGACAAGTAGATTAAGTTATCCTATACACACACGCAAGACCCTTTCATTTGGGGATTATTTTTTTTGTTTTCATAAGAATAGCCATTCCACAATTTTTTGATCATAAAATTTCATATTTACTGTTCATTTTTTAGATCCTAATATGTATCATTTATGTAAAATTTCATCTAAATTGGTAATCGTTAATGTGCTCAAAACTGTGATTTTCATGAACGGTTCAGGTTCGGAAGATTTGGTCCGTTCATTGATTTAAGCTAGTTTGAGACCTGAATTATCACCAATATGACTAAAATTTTACAAAAATTATATACTTATATATATATATATATATATATATATATTAGAGATTGAATGGTGGAGATAAGAAAATGTGAATGAAAAGTTGTCGAATGATTATCCTTATGAAAAAACAAAAACATAAAAATGAGACGGACGCCCACAACCCAGAAAAAGTGTGGACGTCCTTGTTTTTGCTCCGATCATGGGCGACAGTGCTCCTCTTTTCGGGCAAAAACCAGACCTCGATCGTGGGCTTCCTATTATCGGTGGACTCACCGAAAACCAGTTTTTAGCCGCCATTAATCTTGACTGAAGTTTTGGGTGGAGGTCGCTGCCCAGACCTTCAAATCCGATCGTTATAGCCTTCATCTTCATGCTAAAGTCGTCGAGGATGCCTTTGCTGTCCATCCGGTAAGAGGAGCAGCATCGCCGACGCTTGATCAGAGCAAAAACATGGACGTCCGCATTTTTTCTGGGTTGTTGACGTCCGTCTCACATTCTCCCTATATATATATCAGCCCTTCATGGCTAAGAATGTTCTTACCATAAATTTGTGCGGATTTCCTTAATTTGACCCACTTTTCGATCAAATTTTCTCATATTAACCGTTTATAATCTAGATATATATGTATAGATCATCTCTGCAAAATTTCAGCTCATTTGGTAATCGTTAAGGCCTTGAAAACGTACAAATACAATGAACGAACCGAATCTGTTCAACCGGAACCGTTCGTGTTCTTCTCTGTAAATCACAGTTTTGAATGCCCTAACGATCACAAAATGAGCTGAAATTTTGCAAAGATGATTTATACATATATATCTAGATTATGAACGATTAAGATGAGAAAATTTAATCTAAAAGTTAGCCAATTTAAGAAATCTTTATCAAACTCAAGGTAAGGACATCCTTACCTAAGAAAAAAAAAATATATATATATATAGAGAGAGAAAAGAGATTATCTCCCTTCATAAAATGATCGAAATAATCAAATTCAGGTAAAAGCTTATCAAGAAAAGCGTTGAGAACACTATAAACATCTAAGAAAACACAAGAATACGCTTGTGCAATTATGCACAAGCAAGCACAATCTGAATCGACAACAAACTTTCAATAAGTGAGGCACTAAAAGCACATTACTCTCTTAAATCACAATAAAACTCCAAAAGAAAAGAAGCCAACTCTTAACAGATGGTGAAAAGATCACTCAATCCCATAGCTATGACTTAGCAAAGATGAGATAAGGAGACAGTGACACTAGCTATGACACATACATTAGGTATAGCATTTCAAAGAGCCAATGTACCACAAATCTAATGTCACAAGAATGGTAGTTTTCTTTAACCACGTTATGTGGCCAAACACATGAAGTGGGACATCAAACAACAGACTAGATTGTACATAAACATAATCAAGAAAAAGCTACCCACATGAAGTGGGACATCAAACAACAGACTAGATTGTACATAAACATAATCAAGAAAAAGCTACAGTCGCAGAAACTGGAATCCTGTTACATAACAAATCACAACCACAATTAAACAATTCATCCAAAGCTTATTGAAATGAAAATGGTGAGTCACATGAAGACAGACACAATATACCACCAGGATGACAGTATATAAAAGATCAACTTTATCATTCTTCAATTTAGGGATATTATGTCCATCATGGTGATAGTGATATTACACAAATCGTCTAAAATATTACAGCTTATTAAGAGAACTGGTGATGGAACTTTTTGAAACAACAATACAAGAATACACTGCGCATGCACCGCAAGTAGGCAAAAACTAACAACAATCTTACAATATCAGTCATCGAAAACACACTACAGTTGCTCTGAGGGCACTCCAATAGCCGTTTCCAGTTCCATCTTGCAGTTGTCTCTCAAGTCTTTTAGCGTGACAAACTTGTCGTGCTGCCAGGCATTACCAAGAATAATAATCACAATAAGACCCCAAAGGAAGGAAGTTGCCACTTAACAGAAAGAGCAAAATATCACAATTTCTCATTCAAAAGTAGGTTTATAATAAATGAAACAGCTATACTCACAAGGTGGTTGCCTTCATTTACGAAGATATCTTCCATGTGCAGAAAAAGGGATCTCCACTGACTTGAGAGATCAGATTCCAGTTTAGATGTTTTGTTTGCGCACCGTGGTCCCTTAGGATCAATCTCCTTTTCCCTGAAACTTTTCTGAACCAATATGCCTGCTTCTTTTTGACTCTTCTTCAAGGCTATGGAGAGGTATTAAAACAAAACACAAATGAAGAACAAAATATATCAGAATGAGAATAAAATACAAATGTCTGAAAAAACCTTTAGATGCACCCTAGTGAAACTTTACACATTGCAAAAACTTACCAGTAATTCGACCCTTTATATCTTGGTATTGGAGGTCCGACAGAATGTGAGCAGCTGATTGCATAACAAGCAAACTCATGTTAGTCTACATTTAAACTTTTACTTCACAAGTCAGATAGGGTGGAGTTGTAATACCTTGCAAGCAAAATGAACATGAGCAATCATTGAGAGAGTCATCTCCTACATTCAAATCAGCAGCACCATTAAGACTCGTGCATCTTGCCATTGAACATCCCAGAGAGGTAGGCATCTTAGACCACTTGGAAGAGCCATATGCAGTTGCACCCACTTTGCCAAGACCTGAGTCCCTTGCATCATTCCTTGGAACAACATTGTCTAACATAGGAATGCTCTGAGCATCATCAGAGGTCTGTCCCGCTTTCTCATACCGACATTTCCCACCACCATCGCAACAGCCATTCTTGCACACCTCTGAGCATGTGGACATTGAAGCAACCGACAAGCAATTATCCCTCGACGCATCACCAACTTCCATAACACTGTGGCTGGACTTCCCTTCAATGTCATCATCAAGCACAATCACAGAAGCAATGTTGTCATTTGTTGAATCCCCCGCACTGCAAGTAGGTGAAACCACAGGATCCGGCACTATCCCCTTTGGCAAAGACACACCTTTAAGGCTACAATCCTCCCCCAATTTCTCTCCAACCAAATTCTCATCCCCCAAAGACACTGTCATTGCGAACTTGCGCAAGCCCCCATCTCTAGAACCCAAATTTCCCCCATTCCCATCTCCAGATTTCGCATCGGAATCAGCTGAAATCTTGGAAAACCCCCTTTTAAGAGGCCGATTGGTCAAATCACCAAGAGCCGAACGAGTTTTACAGGACCCATCTGCTGAATTATCGTTACTCATATTGAAATTCACAAACAGAGAAATCTTCTCGACCCAATTAGGTTTTCAACTTCCAAACCCCAAAACCCTCGAAACCCAACTCCCCCGTTCACCTATAACAGCGAATTATGCAGTGAAATGAGAAACCCAGAAACAAAAAACCAGTCAATTACAAAACCCAAAAGCCAGAAAATTCAAAACACTAGGAATTTAAGAACAGATTAAACCGTAGATACGCAATTGAAACGAAGCAATAAAGACGAAAACATACATGGGTTCATGATTTTTGAGGGGGGAGAGAGAGAGAGAGACTAACCTTTGGGGTTGGGAGTGAAATCTGAGAGAGGATCTGGAATTTTGAAAATCAAAATTTTGATGAGGCGGGAGTGTGGTGATTCTGGCCTTGACACCGCGCCCCAAGTTTGAAAGCGTCAAGTAATTGCGGACCTAACAAAAATTGGGCCAATTCATCTTTTTAATTAGAATAGGGCCAACTTATCCTTAAAAAGAGAAAAGAAAATTACTATTTACTACGCAGAGTGAAATAAAGCTTTCAGTAAATATTATCTAAGTTTTTAAAGTGCGGCCATTTCTTCAAATTTGCTCCATACACATCTCGTTCTCTCTACATCTCTCTTTTACTAATATAAGCATTTGCTCAATCAATCACACTGACACCTTGATCCACATTTCCAGCCGAATCCACACTAGCAACTTATTCATTTCCATATGTTAATGCCAACATCTTCCAAGCCATGAGGCTTCTTCTCCTTACCTTCTTAAGTCCCAGCCCATCAACTCCTCCTTTCCTTGCCACAACTGGTTTCGACTTATTTTTGGAACTAGCAGGGCGGCCCACCTTCATCTTCTTCGCCAGTGAAATGATCTGACTTCCATTAACACGAGGAATATCAAGCACGGACGCACATGATATGTTTGGATCAAAATAATATTTTTTGGCGAATGTCCATGATTCGAGTTCATTGGACCGATACATATGGTCAAATATCTGTTCATATTTTTCTTTCCTTTGGGGTCATACATGACGCGATTTGCAGATTGTAAAGATCTGTTTCATAATCTTTTTAGAAGATTTCTTCCCTAATTGATTTAGAGAATCTGGTCAAAATCCGCAATGAATGACAAACCCCTAGAATTTGGTAGTTTGATTCGAAGTGTGTATGGAGAATTTAGGATTTGAAGTTTTTATGTTTAAAAATTTCAGGTTTCACTATTTATCACGTAATTGGACAGCTTAGAGGCTGAATTGGCCTTCGAGTTGAACTAGAAAGTTGTTCCAAATGAGGAGACGAAGCTGTTGTTAAAATTTGGTGACGATTGGAGGTCGCCAGAATTTCTGCCGATGGCCGCCACCGACGACAGAGTTGGCGGCGGTGCTGCCACTTTTTGGGAAGTTTTTCATGCCCATTAAATAGTATAAAATGAGAGGAGTCTATGGTTTAAATTTGGTAATTTTTGGAGTTTTGATTAGGTTTTGGAATTTTTAAAGTTTAGTATTATTGGCGGATAATAAAATATTATTTCAGCCATCGATTATTGTCTTTTAAGATTTAAGAAATATTTTAAGGCTTCCTAAGTTATTAAGGAAGGTCGGAGAATTTTAGTTGACAATTTGAGAAGTGTGGAGACGATAAGCGAGTTGTACGCTCACAAATGTGAATGTCTATGTTATTTAATTATTATTCTAGCGTCCGAAAAATTAATATTAATTGTGAAACAGGACGCGAAGAGACTCGTGTTGTGGAGACTTTGCTTGGATGAAATTCGGGTTTTCGTCAGGCTAAGTCCTAAGTCTGTGTGTGGACTTTTATTTCTAAATATATTGCATGCAACAAATTTACTTGAGTTTCTCTTTTAATTATGAAAATTTCCTCCATGTTGAGTTTTTATGATAATTTTGGAAAAATTGGGGATTTATTATTTTCAAGATAAGTGAGTCGGGAAAGAGGTTCCTACCTTTCTCGTGAGTTTTAAATGATTTTTCCCGGATTATGGTTTTTAATTGTTATCACCATTTTGGGTTATGGAGGGGGATGATATTTTAAAATGGAGAAATTTGACTCTTAATGATTTAAAGTAAATTCAGGGAACCGGTTTTGGATGCCTGAGAAAGTTTTAAATCCAATGTATTTGGGAAGAAAATGCATGGGTGTTTTGACTTGGATTTTGATTTATTCACCATGAGGTTTTAAGGATTTTCAAGTATATTATATATATATATATATATATATATATATATATGTGTGTGTGTGTTGCTACCTAGCATGGACTCTCTCCGGATGGAGATGGTACCCTCTCCAGATTGTAGCTGGTCAAAAGGATCCTCCCGGATAGAGCCGGTCAGGACCCTCTTCAGTGGTAGCTGGTCAGAATGACCCTCCAGAATAAAGCAGGTCAAGGGACCCTCCTCGATAGAGCTGGTCAATAGACTCTCTCGTGGATTAGAGCTGGTCAGTAGTTTTCTCGTGGTCATGGTGATATTATACCCTATTCTTTTTTAATTATAGATTTGAGCCAATGGAATTGTTATGTATTTAATTTAATCGTTTTCTTTGAGTTGCGTGCATGTGGATTTTAGAAAATCAAAGGGAGAGCATGAATAGATATTTACCTTTTCATATTTGATTTTGGTTCACTCACGCTAATGTTTTTAAATGTTTTTCCTTGGTCCCTTCGTTTTAAATGTCAAGTGTTGTATGGTTCCTAAGAGGAGGTCGCGCGTACCGAAGTCGATGCATAGTCCATTAATCCGTTGTCACAACAACATTATTTAGGTATCACTTCTGTGTAGATTGCTTTAATTACCCCGACTTAGATAGTTGAATAGGTTGTTGAAGCGTAGTTGAGAGTTTGGGAGCAAGATGGCTCTAGGAGTTGAGGGATGTTTTAAATTATTCATGGAAGTGCTGAGTTAGTTTGTAAGAAGAATTGTCCATTTCAAGGGGGTTTCAGTAAGAAGTTCCCTTGAAGTGGTCCCCGCAGGTTTTACTTCGAGTTAAAGAGGCTTAACTCGGGCTGGGTCCTAACAGCTTGAGTCCACTTCGGATCAGCCATTACAACATTTACAATATTAGAAATAGAAACACTGGATAATTGATTAATGATAAGAGCATGTGACCAAGACAACCGATGATTAGACATGTAATTTGCTACAAGATAGTTGGATTTGAATTTGATGTTTAGTTCATATTGTTTCTTTGAAATAACTTTAATAACACCTTTATGATTTTCTATATACATTATTATTAACCTCTAATAATTGACTTGAATTTAAAAATACTGAAAAGGGACATTGGATTCTTCAGTTAGTGGTAATGAGAAGGGCAACATATATGATGAAGAGTGTGTTTGGTAGGGCTTATGGGCAGCTTTGCTACAAAGCAAAGCAGGTTACTGTGTTTGGTAACGTTGAAAATGTCATGCTTCGCTTTGAAGCACCGGCTTTTTAAAGCCATAAGCCAAAACACCTCCTGCCCATCTTTTGGAAGCAGAAGCCGCGCGCGTACTGTAGCGATGAATTAATGAATCTTTCAAAATACTAACGGGTACCCTTATGGCTTCATAATAATTACAGCCCAATACCATTTACCAAATCGCTCCTCCTTCATTTGCGTCTTCTCTCTCTCATTGAAGCACGAAAACAAGATCGACTGGATCTATCCCTGAGCCTAAATCGGTCCGATATCTAAGCCGGCCATGTCAACAACGCCGAAATCTCAATCGAAGAAGATGCTAACCCCACCTTTGCCGCTTTCCTCTTCGCCGCACAAGACGGATCTGATTTAAAGATCTGATCTGATCTTTTGGTGTAGCAGCGAGAACGACTCTGCTCATCTCACTCACGACATCGTCATCAAATTCTCCTCCACCTTCATATTCTCTTTGGTTTTTCGCTGTTAGGAATACAAGGCAGAAAGTTCAGATCAATCGAGCCCTTTTTTTCATTCTCTTCGTTCGAATCAGGCCTCATCGGCCTTAACGCTGCAATCAAAGAGGTATATAAATCCAACTCTCTTTCTCTCTTTTCTAATCAAAATAGAATCTAATTGCCTGCCTTGAATGGTTTGGTCTGGGTGGATAAGAATAATGAGAGACAAGGGGAGAGGGAGAGATTAAAATGTGAAACAATTCTACAAAACCCTCAAATCTTAAATTTGAGATCTATGATGCAACTTCACATAATGTTTCTGAAAAATACTTGAAAAATTAAGCTCCCAAGTTCAGGCCGAATTGATAAGTTTTCCCTAGAGGTTTATCTTTAGCAATCACTACTGTTAAAGTCTAAAGATATGAACATGGCAATGTAATCTTTGATTGAGACCAAGAATTCTCAATACACTGGATAGATATTATTAGGGGGATTGACATGGGTGATTGATTTGAGGCACCTTGAGTCCAGAATTTTGATGAGTTTTGCCCATACATATGTTTGCCTTAGTTTTTTCTAATCATGATTTGATGAGTTTCTGTTCTTTTTACAGTTACTGCTAGAAAGAACTGTATGATCACTTTCTCAGTAATTTATGCAAACTTCTCCTTCACTGTGCATATTAGTTGCAAAACTGTATCCACATTGTATACACACTTTATGTGCAGTTACACACCCACATATGATTTAAATGGTTATGAGGTAAATCCTAACTAATGAGCATCAAATGTAGTACTCACATGCTTGATCTTAAGCTAAGGGATTCTTCAACAATAGAATACATAAGAAACATGCATTGTGCTTTCAATTGGTAATAGACAAAGTAGGTTTAATGGTTAAGCAACGAACTCTAGTTTCAACTTTTTATTATATTTCTTTTCCTGGAAACTTTGTTGATGCCAAACTTATGTCTCTTGTGAAGTTGTGATAACTTTCAAGGCTGCTCTTTCTTTGTCAATGTTTGTGTGATTATAAAAAAATAGAGAACCAATTCTTAAGTTTAATGTCTACAACAAGCTCCAATTATTGAACTACTGCTTTCATGGTAGCACTGCCCAGTTTTTTACTTTTAATTGTTATAATACTTTGTGCATTGACAGCTTTTAGTTTTGTTAGTTATCTCTGTTTCAAATACCTAGAATTTCAAACTATGATTATCAAGTTTATTTTGTAGCTTATACTTTAAAATTTATGTGGTACAATCCTACTTTAGGATTTAGTTAAAAAAATGACACACACACACACATATATATATATATATATGTGTGTGTGTGTGTGTGTGTTACAAATGCAGGGCGCTGATAAATGACACATTTTAAGTAACATGTTAGGTTTCCCATTTGAGAAACAAGTGAAGATCGTCATTGTCACAATGACACTTCATAATTATATAAGGAGGCAAGCACGACGCGATCCTGATTTTTGTGATTCAGAAAGATTGGGTAACATTGGTGACATAGAGATGGATGATGATGAACAAGAAGAATCTCATAATCATAGAACACAAGAAATGGAATTAGTAAGAGATATGATTGCTCAATGTTTGATGAGTGCACGTAATATGAATGTTTGAAGGTAATATGTAATTTTTGTGGTTCATATGAGCCAGTGAAAGATAAATTATTATTATTGTATGGAACAACATGCAATTCATATATTTATGATAATGTCTAATATTACTCTCTTGGTAACCATGATTTATAAAACTTTATATATAAATCATAAAAAAACATAGACATAAGGATTCATGAGCAATTATGTTATAATCCATTACCAAATAAATAAAGCAAAAATATATTATAAAACGAAACTGGTAATTTACAAACTTAAAGCACTTTTAAAAGCCTAGTTTACCAAACACTTAACAGCTTTGCTTGTCAGCAGCTTATTCTCAGAATAAGCTACAACCAGCTTATTTTGGAAACCACAGTTGTACCAAGGTGTGACGACTCGCTCGTCTTGTGGTCTATATTCCATAATCCATGGAAATTGTCTCTTCAACATTGACTCTGTCAGCGTCAACGTCAGCAGACTCAGCAGCATCAGTAGTCCCCTGCTCACCACCTGCCACCTGTTGTGTGGTTGGTTCTGCCACTTCCTCATTGTCTTCCGGCTCGACGTAGCTTGGACTAACGCAGCCTGGCTCAGTACAGCTCCCAGCGTGGCTGTCTGTATCAGCACGTGGCCCAGCGCCTCCAGCCTCGATCTCCCAAGTCGACATGTGTCCTTGTATTGACTTTTGACCGAACTTCTTCTGCCTCAAACCTCAATGCTTTTGTCTACAAAAAATTTTCTTCTGTATTTGTGAAAGGAGTAAAATATCGGATATCGAACATATATCCATTGTTAGAAATGTGGATATATAGATGGATATATTGAGGAAATATCAATTGGGTCAAAATTTTGACGGAAATGTCAGAAACTAATAGAAATATATGAAAATTTTTAATGAAACTTTATAAGGTTGTTATATGATTAATTATCTACCTTGTATGAAAAGAAAATATTAATCAAACATTAGGACATGAATTTGTTATATTATGATATGAATTAAAACATGTTAGGTGCTGATAATTATTAAAATATGATTTAATACTTCATTTTTATGGCTAAAACTCAGAGGGATGCTAGACCACCACATCTTTTTTTCATTATGCTACATTACTAACATATCATACATCACAAAGTCAATTACTCAAATACTACAGAACCACGTAGAAGACTTATGAGGTTTAAAATTTACACTCTTCCCTATCTCCATGTGTAGAGTCATGAGTGTATTGTAAAAAGTAATCATTAAATGATTACTCTCTCATAAAATTCTGCATGTATTGACTTACATCCCAACCATATGGGTCAGGAGACGGTATTTGAGGATTCTGAAGCTCGTACTATGAACCATGCATTGCTCGACTTTCTTCATTGCTATCATCATTTGAGGCATTTGTTTGTGATTGTGACGATGAGTATTCACTTTTTAGAAGACCATAAGGCATGACATATGAATGATAAGACATTGCAAAATTTTGACCATAATAATAAGGCTGGTAATTACCATCTCCAACACCTATTAAGCCAAAAGTGGTGGATAACACATATTCAGCATTCCTCAATAAACTCCCTTGACCTCTTCTCTTGGATTGTAGTCACTTCTACACCTGCTCTTTTGTCTCCGTGGTCTTCATATTGGGTTGAGTATGTGAAATTTTGTTCCTCTGTGAAGTAAACTGGTTCCTCTTTAATGTGAAAAGTTTTGAAAGTTTGGAAAATTTCAGAAAATATCAGAAATATCGCCGATATATCAATAAAAATCAGAAAATTTTGGGATATAATCGAGTATTTTTCAGGTGATTCAAACAACCGAAATATCGACGATATTTTCGATTTTGCATTCCTTGGTCCCGTGAGTGAGCTCCATTTTCCTTTCGATTTTCAACTCCTCCCACTCAAAATCTCAATTTTAAAGATTCTAATTCTTCAAAAACATCGAATTCAAATAAATGCATTCCTTTCACATCCTCTATCTTCTTGAAGGGAAGGCTTAGAAGCTGCCCCTGAAAAAATAAGACTCAGACTCACGAAAAGAAACGTCAAAGGATACATGGACGGTGTCGTTGAGTGGATTATAACATCTATAACTCTTTTGAAAGCCTTCACACCCAAATACATCGTCTTGCACAATGTTCAAGTTTGTTTCGTTGAAGCTTGGGAATGTGAACATACATAACACATCCAAAAACACAAAGTTTCAAGTTCGGCAATGACGGAACTGAAAGTAGATTATGAAGTTGTTGCAAAGGCTTTTGAAATACAATTACCTGAGAATGAGTACGATTAATGAGATAGACAGCAGACTTCACAACTGCTCTCTAATATTCAAAAGGTACATTCATGCCAAATAAAGAAATACGAACAACTTCAAACAATTGTTGATTTTTCAGTTCTGCCAATCCATTTTATTGAGGAGTATAAACATTTGAAGTCTGATGTCAAATTTTATGAAACTGCATAAACTTCTACATTGGACCATCAACATATTTTTCACCATTGTCCGATTGGAAAACTCAAATAGTCTGCTTATACTGTGTAGATATCATCTTCTGAAATTCTTTGGACCTAGAACAAACATTGCTTTTGTTCTTCAATAAAGACACCCAAGTCATGCTTGTACAATCATCAATGAATATTACGAAATACTGAGCGTCGCATTGAGACCGAATTTTTGCAGTACCCCAAACATCAGAATAGATCTTCATAAATGGAACAGAGCTTTCTATTCAGGTTTGGTGAATACGAAATATGATGGCTCTTGGCTAGTTTAAAGATGTCGTAACTAAAATCTGAATGAACGACACTTGAAAATAACTGTGGTTGAAGTTTTTTCAGATAATTGAAGTTTAGATGACCCAACCATCGATGCCAAAGACACATATCTTTCTCAGCGGCTTCATTGACATGATTAACTTGACCCAGCAATTGCTTATGCCTTGCACCCCTTTCTCCTATCCCCTCATCGATCATAACAATTTGTTTCTTTAGGTAGTCAGGTATTAGCTAATAACTAGCTACCCACAAAAGCAGAAACCACCTATGTACACTTACAAAATGTATGTAATTAACTGTGAAAATTGAGATCACTGATATAAAATTAAACGTGGGATTTCACTAGATATAACCGGAGTACATGATATATGATTTCTTGAGATCATTGAGTTTTACATGGATATGTTACTTGTACATACCAAGAATTTAAAAGCGTGCATGAATGTAGTAGTTAGGGTTTATGTGGGGTAGTTAGTAAATGTTGAAATAAAGTACGACATGTAACCATCGTCATAAATGCGGAAGCCTGGATAATGGTATTTAACCACCGTTATAGATGAGCTCCTAAATTCAACATTGAAGTGGCCATAAAGATCAAGCAGTAACAGTCGACATTAATCGTCAATAATAAATCTTCATTAACATGGTAATAAAGATAAAGCAGTAACCATCGTCATGAATGCGGAAGCCTGAATAATGGTATTTAACTGTCGTTATAGATGAGCTCCTAAATTCAACTTTGAAGTGGCCATAAAGATCAAGCAGTAACAGTCGACATTAATCGTCAACAATAAATCATCATTAACATGGTAATAAAGATAAACATAATGAGCAGATTAAATAGTCGGCTTATTCTCCTAGTAGAATGAACCTATAAATAGGTGACATGGTAAAAAGATAAGACATCCTCATCTAAGCTAATCTAAATAAAATCGACTAAGAGTGAAACTGACTTGAGCATCAGAGATTTTTCTACGTGTACCCTCCTTCTCCCTCCACGACGAAGCTTCGAGTCGACCGTTGATTGAACCTTCTCAAATGTTTTGGGTCAGCTCTCGCTCCAATCCGAATCCTATTGAAGGGTCAAACTCTGTAATGAAATTTTACCGCACTAACAAATGGCAGGTATGTGGGAAAACACATTTCCCTAAAGGTGATGGCGGGAGTTGTACCTTAATAAATCTCATTTATGTGATTAAGAGCTGGGAGTGAAGGACAATATGCTTCAAAGATGCAAAGAGACTGGTAACATAGAGTAACATTGTCACATCCTAGTTCTTAAATTAATTTATGGTTGATTAGTTTTTGTTAATTTGGTCATTTACCATTTGTAGTAACCGTTTTACCGTGAAAGGGTCCAAGAGTTGACTTTTTCATAGGATCGTTATTTCGAGAAACTGCCTTCATGAAGTTGTAGAGGACGTTAATACGAACCCGTAGCTAGCATGCTATACGTTTTAATCAGAGTTAGAATGTGAAAATTATGTGTAAAAAGGCAAAGTTACTGTGTGGTACAAAGTTTATATATAAGAGTTTACCGGAGGTGGAACGATAAAAAGTCAAAAACTAGAAAAAGTGACTGTAGCAACCCTGATTTGGTGATTTCGGAACCCGATCTTTGTCGCCGGATTTCTCCGCTATCAAGCAGAGTTTGTGGTACCTATTTGAAGCCTACAATGTTGTCTACAAGTTGGTGGTAGTGGTTGGAGCTATCTCACTGCCGATAAGGAGAAATAACGACGTGAAGAGACGCCCTTGACATTATTTATTGTCACCAGAGTTCTCCTTCCTCAAGCCACTAATCCGGGCAATCTAGGTATGGTTTTATAGATCTCCATTAGTACAACAATCCTATAAAATATGGTGATCCAATTCGTTGTGAGTAAGGAGAATCAAAGATTTAAAATTCGAGGGTTTTAAAATTAGGATTTTTCACATTTTGATTCGATTGACCGGTTTAGGCTTTGAATAAGCCTTCGACACCGTCTAAAAAGTTGTTCGAAATGTTGAGAGGAAGATGCAGTTAAATTTTGGTGATGATTGAGGTGCCCCTCTTTGGGCGGTTTTCATGTAATTTAAATTGTAAAAATTATGAGGAGTCCAGTGGAGTGTTGTTGATAATTTTTAAAGGAGTTTTGGCTTGGTTTTGTATTTTTGAGGATTAATATTTGGTGTGGTGATTAAATTAATATTTGGCTTTTGAATTAATTGTCGGTGGCATTTTAGAAAGTTGTTTTGGAAACTCCTAAGCTAGTAGTGAAGGCCGGGAGTGATATGATTGAGAATTAGAAGAGTTGGGCAAGGAGGAGTGGGTTGTACGCTCGTATATAGTTATTAAATATATATTAAATGTTTGTGGTATGGTGTTGGTAATTGATATTAATTATGGAACAAGACGAGAGGAGACTCGTGCTTAGATTCGTCGAACGAATCTAACGGCCACGATCTCCTCTAACTTTTAAAATAACGAAAAACTCGAAAACGTTTTCTGTAAATCACACACTGAAAATAAATTGTCAAATCACGTCCGTAAAACAGGAAAAATACGTAGAGTGTCGGAAAAACATTCTGTAAATACTCATACGCAAGTGGCAACGTTCGCTCTAATATTAAAATATTAGAGTGCAATCTAGACGTACCGAAAAGAAGTCGTGAATAAACCCTAGATGTGTCAGAAAATTAATAAAATTAGTCATGGTCTCACAATAGTATATGTTAAATGGGGGCAAGACAAGAAGAATAAAAGCTCTTGACCAGGATATGACTCATAATAAAGAAAAATGTCGACAAAAAAGTAATTGTTGTCAGAAAATAATTTTAGCTTCAATGGAGGTTAGTTAAATTTAAAACTTGTTTCTACATCTTCTATGGGTTGACTAAATTTGCAGGAGGAACATACTATTGAGAAATTTTCCCTTTGGACGGAGTTTTCCAAAGTGAAAATTTAAGGATATTGTAGGGATGGTCATTGAATTGAGACATAAAGTACGACATGTAACAATCGTCATGTAGGCGGAAGCTTGAATAATGGTGTTTAACCGCCGTCATAGATGAGATCGTAAATGCAACATTAAAGTGGCCATAAAGATCAAGTAGTAACGGTTGACATTATTCATCAACAGTAAATCATCATTAACAAGGTAATAAAGGTCAACATAATGAGTAGATTAAATAGCCAACATGCTCTCCAAGTAGAATGAACTTATAAATAGGTGATATGGCAAAAGGATAAGACATCTTTATCTGAGCTAATCTAAAGTAAATCGACTAAAAGTGAAACTAACTTGAGCGTCAAAGAGATTTTTACAGATACCCCCTTCTCTCTCGACGACGAAGCATTAAGTCGATGGTCAATTGAACCTTCTCAAATGTTTCAGGCCAGTTCCCGCTCCAATCCAAATCTTAAAGGAGGGTCAAACTTTTCAATGGAATTTTACCGCACCAGCAGTTTCAAAGTTCGTGGTGAGAATCGTCCACATTCATCATGCACATATGAAACGCTTATAATATTACTGAACAACTTTAGTAAATACATATTGATGATTTGATGCATCTCATATATTTTAGATATTTGTGAGCGAGCCCAGGGCTATGCATCCTCACCTACGTGTGAATTGAAAATAGTGTATCAAACAAGAAAAATATAAAGAGCGATCGACATACATTTTCAAGACATTTTATATCTATTTCAAATTATGTAGATTAAGAATTTTTTTTATAATTTCTTTGATTTTTTTGAGAGCAAACATAATAATTTCATTAAATGAGAATACAAGATTACAACTATGATGGATATCAGTAGCGAAAAAATTTTTCACTCTCCACCCTACTTACTTGAAACACCAACGATTACATTATATTGGACAAGAACCAATATGTGTTTAACCGTAACCTAACCTAATCCAAAAGTCTCGATACATCCATACGATAAACCTAAGAAGAAACAACTCTTTCAAACACTATATGTCAAAAATTACTATATATATATATATATGCACATGTAACCCCCAATTACATTGACAACAACAACTAATCGACATGGAAAAAAAGTCCGTGGACACGACACTATAACCATGACTCACTCCACGACCAACGACTCCAATCTAACTAAAATACTAAACCCTCTCCCAAAGAGATGGCCGAAACCCTTGCTCAAAAAGGAATAACTACAACTAGCCAAAACTAAAAACCAAAACCAAAGTCCTAGGACCCATCCCATATCCAGTGGGCCTCAAAAGGCAGCCCCAAAGTTCAGGCCCGAAGGAGCTGGTGTAACCTTGATGCACTGCCACCACCACGCCACCGCCGTTGGCCGCCCCACAAAGATCAACCTCGACCCACCATGGAGAGGTACTAGCTAGACCACTATCCTACTACACACCACCAAAACAAGTTGCCCTAACCCAAACCCAAATTGCAAAAGGAACTAGGTGAGCCACTACCGCTTCATTCTTCCTTTCTCAGCGCTCCACCGCAGTGGCGCTGACCAACCTCACCACAGTCAAGTCTGGATCCGCCTTTCATAATCACACCGCAACCTAACATCACCGACGAGATAGCAAACACCACACCGCAGACCCCCAACAACTTTTCGATCCATCCCAATGAAAACTCACCTTTTGAACCACCACCATCACAACCCATGTGAGAAAAACACCCGGCCACCTACACCGCTCGTCCGACAACGAACCTAAACCACACCGATGAGGCCAAACGCCATTGTCGGCATGGAGGCGTCACCAGACAAGCCACAAAATCCAAAACCCTAGCCTCTGCTCTCTCTCCTGTTTCTAAACAGAGCCAAAAAGATTTTATTTTGTTTGTAGATAGTGATTTATAATTTCTTCACTTGATATTTTAGAAAGTGAAAATAGTGAATAATACCGGGTTCAGGATAGTTGTTAACATGAAATTAATCTGTACTTTGTATACAAATTAAGAACAGAATATCTCTCCTTTAAAAAACAGAATATCTCATGATACTTGTGAGTTTCTTTTTTTATTGAATTTTTATAATTTTTTTTACCGGTGAGTGGCTGTAATTTCTCAAGATTTTCAAAGCAAAACGTATATATTGAATGTGGTAAACGTGAGAGAAAGGGGAAAAAACCAGCTTGTACGATAAGATCGATAAATGACCTAGCATCGAAACCTAAAACCAGATACACAGAGGCTGCCGTTGTTTTCTAGAAATCCACCGTCTCTAGAAGCATCCACTACTATAAAAAGGGCGGCCTCAAGGAGCTCAACTCATACACATCTCAGAGCAAATCCCTCATAGATCAACCACATTTTCTTTCTTTCTGTTCGTAGTTCGGTATTAGCTAGGGCTTTCTACGGTAGTACGAGGACGGCGGTGGAGAACGATCTGATGCATCTAAAGGAAAATAAGACAAGTCGTGAAACCCAGCTCGTATAGAGTTCATATCGAATCTATGGTTTACCAGACGAAGGTATATTTATAGTCAATCAATACATATATTAGCTAGCCTTTGTGTGAATCTGTTCATGAATCTATTTCCGAAATAAATCCAAATATATAATTGCAGAATTTTAAATCTCTATAATATTAATCTTTTTTTTCTTAGGGTTCAAAATCATGTTTACTGATTTTCGTTTTGGTCCTGAAAATGTTTCAGGATCTTAACCTTGCGGAAGAGAAGGTGGATGCCTGCTATCGTCCGGCAACTGAACTAGTTAGGGAGTTGGAGTAATCCCTGAGATGGATGGTGTCTCCCTTTAGAGACCAGCAAAGGTCACCTCCAGATTTTCTCATACCATCCATTTCTATCTTTCGAGTAGAAGAGAGATAGCTAGACTAGGGTTTGTTGAACTAGGGGACAAGTGTTTCACTAATTTCAAGCGGCCTTCTCAGAATTTGTAAATCTAGGGCAAGCCATTGTTGAGAGACTAGATAGTCGATAGAGACTATGTTGTTGCTATGTCAGCTATTTAAGCATGAATAGTGTCGATTTGTTGTTAGATCCAAAATGTTGAAGTTATTGTATCAGTCTACCTATCGTTCTCTAGAGAACAGACTGTTGTCTATTTGTATGTATTTGAAGGTGGAAATGATATTGCTGATCACTATTTGTCAACTTTACTTTGTAATTGTATGTCAAACTAGCTTGCAACCCATTAAATACACGTCTTGTGCTCAAGTGTCCGACACTCTACCCATGTGCAGTGTCCGTGCAACTTAGCCTTCCAATATAGAGCAAGAAACTTGCGTGTGCTAGCTCGCACTTCAGCTCTGTAAATTGAAACCATTGCCAAAAGTCTATTTTATATGCGGCTCATGCCTTTTACAAAAATTTTAAATTCACTTGCGGTTTCTTAAAGCCATTACTCTGCCACCTAAACATTTGAATGGTATGAAGACAATGCTTTTTCTTTACTCGTTTAAATGTTAAGTTACACCATGTAGTACTAAAGACGATTCTTTAATCCTTCTCAACATTCACTTAAGTTCCTATCCAAAATCATCTTACACGGTCCAGCATGCTCCAGTAAAAGAAAAAAACTGGAAAACACATGCACAAGAATACTGAATATTGCTACTAGTATATGCTAGGAGAATAACGAAACCAAATAGATCGAGCAGCAGGGATAACTATATTAGTTTTCATAGTGCTTCTGTTGTTCTTTTGCTTTCTTTGGAGCTAAAAAGCGCTCCATTGCAGAAGCCACCGCATCTTGATTCTTTTATGATGATTGGCCTTTGGTTGATATGCTGGTGGCTCTTCAGCTGCCAATTTTTCCTCAGATATTCACCTTCATCCCCCTCCCTCACCCTTGTAGACTCCTCTTCAAGTTTTACTGGCTTCCTTAATCCGATCTGTTTCTCTGACTCGAATACTTCCAGGTTCTCTAGCTTTACTAATTCAGCCTGCTTCTCTTTCCTTGATTTTGCGTCTTCTCCACCATAGGCAACATTTTTTTCAAGGCTGAAATAAAATTCACTCAAATCTGTCTTCTTAGTAACATCATCTTTCTCCTCCTCAAGTTCACGAAGTCGATCTTCCTCCAACCATTTTTCCGTTTCTGCAAGTTTCTTTTTGTAAGTCTTTGTGAGAAATCTTTCCTTATCTGCATACAAATGATCTTCTTGACTCCGCTCTTTTGCAAGCTTTCTTTCGAATGCTATCTCGTGCTCACGATTTCGTTCTTCTGCTTTTCTCATCAAATGCTGAATATATCTTTGCTTTCTCTCTTGTCGTTCTTGTGCATGAGGTTGTATGCTTTCTGTTTCATATCATCATAAACCCCATCATAGTCAAACACTGATGGATCCTGCTCCAACACTTTTCGCTGCTGCTCCTCAATATCCCGGAGTGACTTGTTCTTGTTAGCATGTCAAGAAATTTCATCGTCATCGTCATCGTCATCACCAAAAGCGACAGGTTTAGGAAGAGGCCTAGTGGGCTGCTTCTTCTGCTGTGGCCTTAGGTTCAATTCATACTCGCTCATTTTTCTTATTCCTTCCTGTGCAGCGAGTCCAATAAGTAGGAGTAGGAGGCCCTGCATCCAAGTTTCAATCCACAAAAGCATTAGTTAGGGTTAGGGCTGTCATTTGATTTGGTAAATACCAAACTGACCGAATATTTTTTATTTAATAAATTGAAACTTGGTAATCGAAATCGAAATAACCGAAACTGAAAAATACTGAAAAAATTGGTTTGGTTTTTGGTAAATACCGAATTTACCGAAATGTTAGTTATTTAAACACTTATATTTGCAAATAAGATTAACCACTTTGATCTGAGCACACACGTTACTTAAAATATGTATTTTTCTACCTTAGCCGTATTTCACTATACTGATCATATCTTATTTTACATGAGTATCAGAAATTTTGTTTCCTCCATACAATTGGTTCACAAAGATTTACACTTGCAAATAACCTACTAAACAAGTCATACCACATTAGTAGACATGTTATGATTTGTAATACTGAAATTTTTAAAATCAAAATTTTTCCGACGATTTGGTCAGTATACTTAAATACGACTATGAAACAAATTTCAATGTTTAGAACTTAATTAATGCACTCAACCTTAATATGATATCACTTATTATACTAAAATGCTATTATTTAGCCCTTTATGTCTTATTTTGGAAATATTAGGAAATTTACATCCCCATGATATGGCTCCCCATGAGGAATCATAAGAATAAATAATGTTGACTGATTTGATCAATACCCAAACGTTACAGGCAATATGTGATTTTTCTACCATAGTTATTTTTCACCATATTGATCATATCCTATTTAATAATATTTTTAGAAATTTTGCATACTCTATACGATTGGTTCACAAAGACATACACTTGTATATAATTAATCTACTAAACAAGTTAATTACACCATATTAGTAGGCACGTTATGGTGTCAATGACTATATTTTCAAAAAAATGGCTTTCTCTATTGTTTAATTATATTCAGAAAATATATTTGTTGTAAAGTTTGGTAATACCGAAATACCGAATTTGGTAAGATTTATCTCATACCGAAAAAGTTGGTTGGTTTTTAGTAGCCATATTTCATTACCGAAAGCTTTGGTTTTGAAGTTGGTAATACTCATTAACGATTCGAACCGACCGGATGATAGACCTAGTTAGAGTAAAGTAACCTTTTAAAATATAATAAAAAATAAAACAACTTCCACATCAAACTTTTGAGTCGAAACTCTTTCTACTTGAAGAAACTTACATCAAATTGAACTACACTATTTACACTGCAAAATCATTATTATAGTGTTTACTACATTAGTTACTGCATATAGTACTACCTCAAACTACAGTATCTCAAACGCAAGATAAACAGGCACAAAGCCCCAACAACAAAAACACCAAGGAAAAGTATTGAAATTAACTGAAAAGCGGTTAACAAGAATAAGATGCACACCAGACTGAAAGAACCTAGAGAAGATCACCTTATGTTGTAAGCGTAATTGACTCGTGGAAATTATACCAAACATCATAAAATCTAAAAGGGGTAAGTTCACCATAAGTCCATAAAACTTTGCTGCCAAGACCAATGTAGTACCTAAACTTTAAAATCTATCAATGTGATATCTAAACTTTCATTTTGCTATCAACAAGGTGTTTATACCCTAATATAAAACATATTTCGTTAGAATATTCTGTTAATTTGTTAAAAATATCAAAATAACCTTATTTTGTGTTTTCTTTTGTTCTCTTTTAAATTTGACGGAGTATGGTGGACCTAAGTTTATGAATTTGTTTACCTAGCATACTGCAAATATAAACTTATCCTCTTACTCGAAGGTAAACAATTATTTTTTATTATCAATAACAAACTTAATAGCTACATGTCTTGATTTATTAGTTTATGCTAAAATTTCTTACAAAGAACTGCAAGACGAAAAAAAGAAAACTAAGAAGATTGAAAAAGTATAGAGATAATCTTCCTAGAAAAACAGAAAATTACTGTGATATTATCCTTAAAGTTCAGCACAAAATCAAATGTACTGAAGAACAGTTTGAAGTTCTATAGGAAGTGTTTGATTACGATCAGAGTCCTCTGAACGTTCTGAGCCTCAGTTATATCCGTCATAGCTGGTATCAGAGTCTACTTGGCTCAAAAGAATGTTACCAAGACTGATGTCACAGAGTTGACTTCTCTTGACTAACAAAAGAGAATCCAAACTAAAAAATTACCAGTCCTTCAGTATTACAAAAGGTACTGATAAGTGATAAAAGTGTTTTCATTCAAAGCATATTCAAGTAGAGTACATCTGATAAGTGGCAAAAGTGCTTTCATTCAATACTCGATAGAGTACATCTGTAGAGTATTAAACACACTCTACGACGATCTTGTCCACCTCCAGAGAGAAGTCGGGGTTGAAGAGCTTGATCCTTCCAAACCAAGCCTAATTGAATACCTAGATCATCTATCTAGGAACATGACCTCACACAAGGTTACAATATAACTTGAGAGATTTCATCTCAAGTTCATGCAATTTGAAGAGATAAGTTCAACACTTTGCAAGCTTGAAGCCAAGCTTGATTATCTCAAAGAAAAATAATATCTATTGGATATTGAAAAGAAGCTAGTTCGCAATGAGCATCACGCCGCCAACATTCGTCAGCAAGCAATTGAGCTAAAATCTTCTCAAGAATCGCTGAAAAAGCTTTTAGAAACTCTGATCACGCAATTAGGATAAAATCACAGAGTTTGAACTAAAAGTAAAACATAAAGATGATAAAGCTCTAATCTTATTCTTTCATACATAAACAGTGCATGATAATATCAAGGCAATAATTCATCAGCAAAATTACAAGATCGCTAATCTCCAAGAGATGAGTATTGATCTCGAAAACCAATTTCAGGAGTTAAACAGTAGGATAGTAAAACTGCAAACAAGCATAGAAAAAATGAGGATACAAGAAGGAGAATGGATCAATGAAAAACAACTAGCTCAAAACGTAGCTAGTAAAATAATCATACCCCTTTTACAAAAAAGAGAAAGTGCGTTTAAGTTTAGTGAACCTAAACTCCTTACATGGTCCTAGTCCAAAGCTGCACCTTCAACCAGAAGATATGTAAAAATGCTGAGTAAAATACTCAGTAAAAGAAATACTATGTACGTACAGCTAATCAACGCTCAAGAATTTGAGTATAATGAAATTGAATCTAACATGCGAGAAGCATCGGTTCCCAGATTCAAAACTCAATGAGATCTACAGGAGAGGATCTTTCCGTATGGATTCTCACAGATTCAAGATTCTTGAACTGATAGTTCCTGCCACATGAGGAGAAACCGACATCAGTTTAATCACTCTAAAAGAAGTAAGTGAAGCATCTCAGAAGAAATATTCCTACATGTATATTGGAACAGTTCAAGTAGGAATAAAGCTTTTAGCCAGAGATGGTATAGAATGTTCTGTTCTATAGAATAACAGACTTTAAGAAAAGTTTGTTAGGAACAGTAAAAGCTTCTTTGTGCAACCAAGTTGCATATTTCAATGTTTTCCCAAACTTCACCACATATCTCAGAGATGCAGCACACTGTCTAAGATTGTGAATCAAGACAGATGAAATTTCCATGAAGAAATTGATGATGGAGCTTGCGATAGATTATCGTATCTAGTATAAGCTAATGAGCTCGAATGTAACCCCAAACACCAGATTTCTCAATAGTTCCGGGATTACAACATCAATCCTTACCAATCCAAGAAATCATACTGAACAAAAACATATCACAAAATGACATGAAGTAACATTCCGAAGAGAATGAAATTTAACACCTCTAGCTAGACAAGTAGAAAATATCAATGCTTCTATCTATGAAAATATGAGAGGAAAAATAAGCTTACAATTTCATAGGCATTTATTCGCTAGCTATGAGGATGCTAGTACCTCTGGAACCAAGCCAACTTCTTGTCGTGAAGAATCTTTTGAGGAAAAAGATGCTAAAAGACCTATGATAATGCTAAAGTCAGAAAAACTGAAGAGCTTGTATGAACAAGCGGAAATTTGTGAATCTATAGAAGAGCTTGAAAAGATCATAGAAAAGATTTCTCAGGTTCAACTAAGAAAGAACAAAAGGAAGATTCTTCCTTACCAAGCAGCTAAAGAAGAACCAGGCAAATCTTCAAGGATGGAAACCGAAAACATTCCTTAAAGAAGCACTGTAGTTCAGAACATCACGAACTACCCCACTAAGATCATTCGAGAAAATAAGATTAAGCTTCCTAAGGGACATGCTCCTATAGGGAAATTAGGAGAATGAAGTTTTCAGAAGTACATCCCTACAGAACCCAAATGAGATCAGTCAATATCTGAAAGAGGGGTGTATCTTGATCTCGATAGGGTAGGAGACAAGAGAAAAACAATAGACAACTAGGTAGCTAGCTTAAAGCTAACTCAGGCTTTGGTGTTGTCCAAGTATGCCTACGAGGAAGCTCATGCATATTATGAGTCTACCTTAACTGGCATAGTCTAAAAATGGTACCAGTCTTTCAAGCGAAGTTTTCTATGGCCTGACTGGGCAACCAAATTGGCTCAAACCAATAATTCTCTAGATTTTGCATGTCTTATCTATGCACAATTTTGTGGAGATGTTAAAGGCATAGTGAGCTGTCTAAAGAAAGAGCTAAGGAAAATATTCAAAAGTTAAGCATTTGCAACATGAGATACTTTGAAGAGTACACTAACGAGTTCAAAAATTACTATTGTACCATTGAAGACCTAGATAATGAAGATCTGGTTAGAACTTGTTACAGGAAGTTACCTTTACCATGAAACGATGCAGTAGCACAATCTTTAGAAGAAAAATCCTCTGCCGTTTTTACGGTAGGAGGAATTGCAGAAAGAGTCAGGTATCTCTTGAGAAAGCAATGCGTTGAAAACAGAAAATCCAAAACTGCGAAGAAACAACTCAGAGGAGTTGAAAATATGTGTCACAAGATATTGGAGACACCAACGCATTGGGGATGTCATATAGAGAAAAATAAAAGAAAAGGTTCTCTAGAAACAAGCAGAGAAAGAATTTTGCTTCCAAAAAGAGGTATAATTTCAGGGAAATTTCATTCAAAAAGAGTTCTGCAGGTGAAAGATCTCCTCCAAGGAAGAGATTTTTTAAAAGAAAAAGAACCAATTCTTCGAATTCCTTTCGAGAAGTGAAGAAGTGCAGATGTTACCTTTACAAAGTCAATAGGATTCAATAGGGTTTAGGGTTTGAATATGCAAATCCAACATCTGCACATCTTCACTTCTCGAAAGGAATTCGAAGAATAGGGAACAAGCCCGATGAAAGTCAATAGGTTTCAATAGGGAACAAGCCCGATGAAAGAGATATCAATACTTTCATTGAACTGTCTGACAAAACTGCAGAAAATAAAGAACAAGTAAAGCAGGTCAAGACAAGCCGATTTAGCAATTACATCAATATAGGATTGAAATTTCTCAAATATAGGAAATACTATCTACATGTCTTTGTAGATAGTAGATCAGGGTATACTCTTGCCAAAAGATATGTCATACCTGAAGAATATTAGAAAAATGCTCCAAGATCAGTTACTGTAATAGCCATGAGAGAGAATAAAATAATCATGGATACTATGGCTCGTGACATTAAAGTTTTCTTAGGCGGAAGAACCTTTGTCAAAAAAATCATCTGGCAATGTGAAAGTCAAGGAGCAGATGTGTTAATTGGAAATGATTTCCTTCTTTAACAGACGATAGTTCGGAATCCACAAATGATTGGTTTTGAAAAGAATAACAAATTCTTTTGAAAATCTCGTCTTACTAACACTATAAGCTTTACAAGTCTGGGATTGACAGACCAATATCAGAGATCGTCAGTAAAAAGTGGTGATTGCCAGTTTTAGAACAAGTTTTGCTGCTAAAGGACCATTTGAAGGGTCACAGTGAAATATTGGTAAATGAATGGATGAATTCAGAAGAAGAGTATGAATCCCCTTTAGACGAGTCTGATTTAGATTCATTAGAACGAGAAAGCTCAGATGGAGAAGAAGAATTTATCAGAGAGCATAACCTAAAAGTGTATACTAACAAGATCGAACATAAGAGAATGCCAACCATTGCAGAAATAGAAAACTTGCTGAAACCAGTTATCAGTGAAGATCCTCAGTTATACTGGGAGAGAGATCCAGTATACTGTTAGCTCAAAATGCATGATGCAAAGACTATTTGTCATGTTAAAGTAATCCCTCATTACAGGGAAGATGTCAGAAAAAATGGAAAGTCAAATTCAAGAGTTGCTCGAAAAGAAGTTGATCAGACCTTCCAATAGTCCCCATCATGCTCTAGCCTTCTTGGTAAGAAATCATGCAGAGCAAGTGAGAGGAAAAGCTAGAATGATAATTGACTACAAAGATGTAAACAAAAAGACAGTCAAAGACGGTTACCAGATAGCTCAAGTAAGAGTGTTTATCAATAGACTTAAAGGAGCCAAGATCTTCTCTAAATTTGATGCAAAATCAAGCTCCTGGCAAGTCAAGATGCATCCAGACTTCATTGCTTTAACAGCATTTGGAACACCTCCAGGGCACTATGAATGACTGGTCATGTCATTTGGCCTCAAACAGACACCGTCTGTTTTCCAAAGAAAAATGGATAATATTTTCAAACCTTACTCAGATTTCTGTATAGTTTATATAGATGACATTCTTGTCTTTTCACGAACAATGAACGAACATCTGAAACATCTTAAACAAGTATGCAAGTTGATGGTCTAGAAGGGAATCATCCTTGGACAAAAGAAGATTCACCTCATAAAAGGAGAAATCGATTTCTTAGACATTCATGTTAAATATGGAGAGATTCGTCTCCAAGATTATATTATCAAAAAAATCAGTCAGTTCCCAGATCATATTCTTGATGTAAAGTCCTTGCAAAGGTTTTTGGGAGTTGTCAACTTTGCGATAGATTTTATTCCTCAAGTTAGTGGTCTTACTGCTCTACTTTCTCCAAAGACAAGCTCTATTGAAGTTGAGGATCCCAAAAATGGTAATATGTTTAAAGTTAATGGGCAGCGTTTGAAACCATTTTTGGAGAATATTGTTCTAGAGGATGAAACCATCTCTCTAGAAAATCCTGTGTATGAAGATTGATGTGCTGGACTCCAAGTCCACTTCTTGTAAATTGTAATATTGTGTTAGTTTGCTTTTATTTTCTGTTTTGGTCACTAACAAGTTGTAGGGTCTTGCTCATAAACGTTTATTCTTTCAGGTGCACTCTTTCATACTCACTCTTACTTTTAATAACTTGTCTGTTATCTTTTGCTATTGATCATCATATTGGGGACAATGTTTATTCTAAGTTGGAGGAAGTAGTAACTTGTTAGTTTTGTTTTTTTAAATAATAATAATAATAATTAATTACTGTTCATCGTCGTTACTATTCACGTTTTTAGTCAAAAAAACTGTTTTGGTTTGGTTTTGTGTCGTAAAAGCCCTTAACAAGTCTAGGATGTTAGTAATCTTCTGAAATCATGGTTAAAAGATTATCATTAAATTGAGATGATGAACCTAACATTCTTTGATTAATCGAGTCTTGTGTGATACATACGTACTTGTAGTAACTTTCACAAAAGGCTCAAAGTCTTTGCACATACAATCCCAAAAATTAGTAGACTTGTGCATACAATCCCAAAAATTATACTCTCCAATCGAGACTTTGAGCCTTTTTATGTGCATTTTTCATTGGAGAGTATAATTGTATAATTCTGATTTTCTTGGCTATTATTTTGCAACCTCATTATTCTATCCTATGATTACATGCGACAGTTTTTAAATGGACTATAGAGGTTAACTAAAACTTGCTCTTGTGAATTTCGAAACTTATAGTCACTATATGCCTTGATTTTGGAAATGAAAAAAATAACTTTTTAGGATTATCACCAATGTCAAATATACTTGTGTCCCTATATACTTGTGTCCCTATTTGTGTGCGCAGCACATCTCGTAGTTGAACCCCTTTGAGCATATGTTCAACCTTTCTTTCATCACCCATATAAATTTACACCTTGAGCTTAGTACATGAATGCCTCTACCTGTCCTTAGGGCCTAGTAGAGCATGATCATGTGATGTGTCTGTATTGGGAAGATAAGAAAGCAAATGTGGGGAAGGTGACTTGTCCAAAACAAAAATAAGTTGTAAATTCAAAACAAAAAAAACGAAATATACATCAAAGAAAACGGCAAAGAAAAGAAAAAAATTGGATTAAGTCCCTTGTTTGTGAATTAGGAGTTTTGTTTATATTTGATGGCCTAAAACTGAATATCTGGCCTTTGTTCTTTTTCACCATGTTTGGAATGACGTGTGGGCCCAACACTACCAGAAAAAGCCTTTAGCCGACGAAATATCTCAAAACAGGCCGACGAAATTTTTTTTCGTCGGCTAAGTTAAATTTTCGTCGGCTAAAGTGGACTTTTAGCCGACGAAATTTTTTTCGTAGACCAAACTAATTTTTTCGTCGGCTATAGTTAAATTTTAGCCGACAAAAAAAATTTTCGTCAGCTAAAGTGATTTTTTCGTCGGCTATAGTATGTGAACTTTAGCCGACGAAATTTGAAAAGTTTAGCCGACGAAATTTGAAAAGTTTAGCCGATGAAATACCCTAATTTCGTCGGCTAAAGTAGCTTTTAGTTACAAAATTGGACTACGGATATTTCGGTGTCCGATTGACTATTGTGATACCAATCTGGAAGCAGAATGGCCGTACGAGTCAAACTCATGGCTAATGCCCTGACATATACAGGCTTTTTTGGCCATCCTAGTTCGTTTAAGGCTTCAAAATGAAGTTTTTCTAAACGCTTAACACACGAAAATGTCCATATCTACACCTATATGAGGTATTTTGGTCGAACCTTCAACACAACAAACACTCACCATAATGAGACGCAACTGTCCATCTAAAAATTTTGAGACATTTACCCCTCGATGATAGGACTCCCCATATAGATAAATAATGGTAAATAGTAGGCATGTTGTGATTCCGGTCATCAAAATTCACAAACAAAAATACGACCGTCAGATATCATCAACATGTTGAAATATATCTCTGGTAAAAAATTCAACTTTATCTGATAAATTTAAGGACTTCATCTAGACGGTCAATCTCGTAAGTCAAACCCCCAAATTGTATTGACTGCAACTATCGGCACCAAGACTTTACCGGAATTACGTGATTTTTCAACCGTGGACGTATTTCACCATTCCGGTCATATCTTATTTCACGACTTTTTTGCGTTTGAAGTTTCTACGTAGAGTTTGTTTTAGAAACAGAACATTTACTTAAAGTTTAGTAAACAAGTTATACAATATTAATACGCATGTTGTGATTCCGATGATCAAAGTTGAGAAACAAAATTCCGACAGTCCGATATGATCATTATGTTGAAATATGTATATAGGAAAAATTCAACTTAATCTGACAACGTTAAGGGCTCGATCCTTACGGTCAATCCCGTAAGTCAAAACCCCTTAACGCACGGAAACGGTCATTTGACCGTCTAAATTACGTATTTTGCCCTGGCCTTCAACTGAAAATAGTTTCAAATCGATGAGACACGACTAGTGGTATAAAAATTTTATGAAAAATAACTACTGGAGATAGGGCTACCTCTAGGGAGAAAGAATGGAAAATTGAGTTAACCGCAGTTATCGGTACCGAGACTTTACCGGAATTACGTGATTTTTCAACTATAGACGTATTTCACCATTCCGGTCATATCTTATTTCACGACTTTTTTTCGTTTGAAGATTCTACGTATACGGTTTAGGGTTTTAGCCGACGAAATTAGGGTAATTCGTCGGCTAAAGTTAAATAAATAAATAAAATAAATAACTATAGCCGACGAAATTAGGGTAATTCGTCGGCTTAGGTTAAATAAATAAATAGTTATAGCCAACGAAATTCGTCTGCTAAAGTTAATTAAAAATTCAAATTTTTTGGCGGGGATAAATAAATAGTTATAGTTAATTAAATAAATAAATAGTCGTCTGCTAAAGTTAATTAAATAAATAAATAGTTATAGCCGACGAATTACCCTAATTTTGTCGGCTAAAGTTAAATAAATAAATAATTATAGCCAACGAAATTCGTCTGCTAAAGTTAATTAAAAATTCAAATTTTTTGGCGGGGATTTTTAAAATTTTGAAATTTTTCGACTAAAGTTCAAAATTTTCTATATCTTTCATTTTTCTCCTCCTCCTCCTCCTCCTCTTCTTCATGTTCCTTCCTCCTCCTGCGGCAACAACGCACTCCTCATCCTACCTCCTCTCCTTCTCCTCCTCGAAATTCTTCTCCTTTCTCCTCCTTCCTCCTCCTCTTCCTCCTCCTTCTCTAAATTCTTCTCCTCCTTCTCCTCCTCTAAATTCTTCTCCTTTCTCCTCCTCCTCCATCTCTAAATTCTCCTCCTCCTCTCCCTCTCCTGACCTTCTCCACTATCGGTGTAAAAACGAAAAAGAAGTAAAATTTTTTAATAAAAAATACAAGAAATTAAAAAAGAAAAAAAAATATGAAAAAAATAAAAAAAACTATAGCCGACGAATTTTATTAAAATTCGTCGGTTAAAGTTAAAAAGAAAAAGAAAAAATATAATAACTATAGCCAACGAATTACCCTAAAATTCGTCAGCTAAAGTTTAAAAAAGAAAAAACTAATAATAACATAAAAATAATAATAACTTTAGCCGATGAATTTTAGGGTAATTCGTCGGTTAAAGTTTAAAAAAGAAAAAAAATAAAAAATAAATAAATAAAAATAATAGTTATAGACGACGAAATTTTATTAAATTTCGTCGGCTAAGGTCCAAAAATTCGTCTGCTAAAATCCAGAAATTAAGCGACGAAAAATTTATTCGTCGGCTAAATAACTGACTTTAGTCGACGATGAACAGTAATTTCATCGGCTAAAGTCTTGGCCGACGGTTTTTTTCCGACGACTTCTTAGCCGACGAAATTTAGGGTTTAACCAACGAAAAAATTTCGTCGGCTAAAGTGGTTGTTCTGGTAGTGCAACTAGATGAAATTTGGCCCTCTGTATGGGGACATAAGGTGATTTGTAATTGCTCTGCTAGGTCCTTAGAATCTTTTGTGATTTCTTACCCTTCATTTTATAACCCCTAGCTTAGCCCTATATGTTACCTTTTGAAGTTCCTTTTGATCCTTAAAATAGACAACCTGTGGTCTGTGGAGTTATTCACAAGAGTTGAGCATATAATAAGTCCATTTGAGCATGTTAATCATATTCTTGCATCATACATATTCTCTCAAATGAGCTTTTGTTTCATAAATATGCAAGCTTCTTGATGTCTCAAAACATATTCTCTTGCATACAATTTTTGAGTGATTGAGCCATAAAATCTGTGTGAAAAATGTGTGCATACCTGTGAGAATTGAATTGTTCTTGTCCAAAGCATGGTGAGCTTTAACCATCACTAATGTTCTCTTCCAAGTCTTACTTGTGCTATGTTGAACTTGAGCCCTTATTAATTTTCGAATGTGAGCTTGATTCTTGGTTGAGTTTTAATCTTGATGTTATGATAGTAAAAGATTGCTGAGACAATTTATTACGGGCATTAGTCATTTTCGAGATTTGCTTTGTATTGAATCACTGTTAATTGCTAGAGACTAGCAATAAGCTAATTAAGGGTGTGATAAGTGGTCAAATATGCATATTTATCTCTGTTAGTGTTTAATTATCAGCTAATTATATCACATTCTTTGATTTAATAGGTCTGATGATGGAGTTCGCTGTTAAAAGCCCAAAAGGGAACACCTATGTTTGGACCCTAGACTTAGAGGTGGAGTTGACGGGTCAGAAGGGAATTAAGCGTGATTGTAATTATAAAGCATAAGGGAATTAAGCATAAGGGTGATGAGCCAAGCACGTGGCATATTTCTCATCTCTTCTTTTCATCATTCCTCTGCCAAAGTGAAGGAGAAGACAGGTTCTCTAATTAACCATAAAGTGAAGGAGAAGATTGGGCTACGAAAAGCCAGTCCTTGATTTCATCTGAGTTAAGGTTGAGTTTGGAAGAGCTTATAAGCTTATTTATTTTTAAGCATTAAAGGTTTTGGTGTTTGGTAAGTCTAAAAATAAGCTATTTTTTAAAAAAGTATAAAGTGTTTTGAGGGAAAAAAGAGAAGCTGTAAACACTTACCTTCTGCTTATAAGCTAAAAGTCAGCTTATATCTTATAAGCCCAACTGCACCAAACCCACCCTAATACTGATGGAGGGTTGCCAAAGGAAGTATATAAAAGGGTTGCTGGCGGCTGCTTTTTCTTCTTCTCTCTCTTTTCTCTCTACTCTCGGCCGCTGTTTCACTTTCCCCTCTCCTATCATCTTCTTCCCTACCTCTCCTTCCTACCGCATCTGTAATTTCAAAATCCAAATTTTTATTTTGTTTTCAATGTCTATTATGGAGAACTAATCCCTAGCTAAGGTTAGGGGTGAAAGCTTGGATTACTTATGTAATTTTTATTAGTTCGATTTGACAATGAACTTTAATGCAAATTCAGTTTTTGGTTGTTTAATTTTAATTTCTGCTTTTACTTTTTAGTTTGATTAATGAGTATTTGATAATTTAATTCATAGGTTCAGTCATGTTTTTCCTATTGTTTAGTAAAAATATTCATGCTTTCGATATATAGTATTGAGCAGGTTGATTTATAATTTCTTGTGGAATTATATCTTGGTAGGTTGTTGCCATAGGTACAGGTTATGCTTGAGAAATTTCCATGGGATTATTTGGTTTATGAATATGAACGATATTGATTGAATTTATCTCTAGAGTTAATTTTATTGAATAAGCTTCAATGGAAAGAGTCAAATTAGTATAATTGCATACGTGATTTAGGGTGGAACCTCGAACTTTAGTGTCTCATAATCAAATTTTCTCTTAAATTAAACTTATTCATTTGTTCTCTATTTTAGTACTCACAATTCTGTGTATTTGACTTTGCTCTCGGTGAAAACGACACTTGCACTTCGAGTCTATACTACTACTACCTGTCTCCTACACTTACGATTAGCAAGCAGTTATCAGAATCAGAAAAATAATTAGGAAAGGGAAACTCACTTGCGGTGGCTAAACGGCGTCGCTTCAATCGATTACGTTTTCCGACGAAGAATCAGAAGATTCTGAGATGAATATCTGAATTTGGTTTTCCTAATGGGCCTGTTACTGACCCGACCCACGACCCAAACGTCATCCATCCACCAATCAGACCACGCCTGACCGCCACGTACGAGAGGGCATTTTGGAAAACAGAGCAAAAATAGAATCGTATTGTAACTTTTAAGATGAAACCTCTGCTTCTCTTATACCCTCACAAACTAAAATCTTCAAAATAAAAAATCGAAACCCTAGAAATCGAAATCCCCAAAATTTAATAGAGGAAACAAATTTCAAACCCCAGAAACGAAACCCAATTTCATTTTCTTCGTTTCTGCTTTGCCTCTCTCTCATTGTTTTTCACAATTTTCTGTTTTTTTTTTTGCGTTTTTTTTTGTTTTCAGGGAACTATTGAATTCAGCGAGTGCTGGGTTTCGGAAGCTCTAATTAGGATTCTGTGCTCATATTCATTCTGGGTTTTTGTTGATGATGCTGGTTCTCTAATGGTAGGTTTTGTCTTGTCAAATTAGGGTTTTCAATTTTGAACACTTCTGCCCTTTTTTTCTCTGTGGTCATTCATCGAAGACGACGCTGCGAAAGCACTACATTACTGTGAGTCTTGCTTCCTTACTCCTTTGTCTGTTGGGAATTTGAATTTGTGACGTCAATTTGTAATGCATTGTGTGAATTAGGGTTTTAGATATATGCTGTTGGGACTCTGCTGATTGATTATGCCAATAATCTGTAGTAAATGGGATTTCTTTTGATTTCGTAGTCAATTCGTTGTAGATTTGATCGAACTCGTCGTTTATTATTACCCTTAGATTTTTTTTGAAAGCTACCCTCTAAGCTTCAGTTATTTTTAAGGGAGACGAGTGATTATTTTGTCTAATATTAACATATGGGCGTATGAATGTTTTTTAAGAGCTACCGACATGTGCATGTCTTTCTTTCAAAATCTTATTGCATCCAGTTGTTTCTTCACCGTTTTTTTTGAGGTTTTATGTATCTCTAAGGACTCTTTTATTTGTTATTAATTGATAGTGTAATTGATTTTTTTTTTCAATTATCAGGGTTGAAGGTGAGTTTCTGTGGGGAATGATGTCATCACCATATCCGAAACTTGACAATCGAACAATTGATCAGTGGAAGGTTACAGAGTTGAAGGAAGAGCTCAAGAAGCGGAAATTGACAACCAAGGGGCTGAAGGACGATTTGATAAAACGTTTGGATGAGGCAATTCGAGTTGAAAGGGAAGCTGCCGAGAGGCTTGAAAGGGAAACCGCAGAGAAGCTTGAAGGGGAAAACACGGAGCGGCTTGAAAGGGAAAATGCCGAGAGACTTGAAAGGGAAAATGCTGAGAAGATTGAATGGGAAAATGCCGAGAAGATTGTAGAGGGTAATGCTGAGAAGGTGGATAATAGTTTTAATGTTGATGGGGAGTCGCATGGAAAGGATGCTAAAACAAGTGCTGGCTTCATTGATGGGCAGGGAAAGGCCAAAAATGCTGTCATTGATGGCAGTGCAGAAGCATTAAATCAAGGAAATATTGAAGAGGATTATGTTCTTGTGAATAAACAGGATGCTGCTATTGTTGGAGAGGAGTTGATTGTGCAATCCACTACTGTTGAAACCACTGTCACGGTCACTGAGAAAGTGGTAGTGAATTTAGAGTTGGATGGTAAAGCTTCACAGAACACTGAAGCTATGAAGACGATTGAGGATCCAAAGCCCCAGCTGGAGAATGAGGATCAGGAGCCTATGCTTGAGTGTCTGGATTCAAAGCCCCAACTGGAGAATGAGGATCCAGAGCCCATGCTGGAGTGTCTGGATCCAAAGCCCCAGTTGGAGAATGTTGATCCAAAGCCCCATCTGGAAAATGAGAGTTTAGATGCTACACCCAAGGATGGCATGCTGGACTCTTCTCCCCCAAACTACCAGGTATCTGAGGTCAGCACTGTTTTAGGCTCTGAAGTAAAATATGATTATATTTCTACTGATAGTGTGTCAATTAATGAAAAGACTGAACTAAAGGATAATATAATTGCTGATCATGTCAAATTAGAATTAGATGTTAAGCCGGAGATGGTGGAACCATCATCCAGCAATGTTGTCCCAGTCAATGGTGATTCACATCCAATGGATGTTGAAGAACCACTTGAGAGCAAGGCATCTGTTAGAGTGAGAGATGACAACTATGATGCTAATGCAGACAGTAGCAAGAAAAATGATAGTGCGGATGTGGGGTACTCGGAAAAATTAAATTTGGAGAGAAGTTCTGGAGATGATTCTATGGATGAGGATGTGCTGGACAATAAACAATTTGATTCGAAGTATAGTTCTGATTATGTGGGAGATAGGATTGAGAAAACTGAAGTTCCTACTGCAATGGAGGATAGTCTTGTTGATGTTGTGGGAGATGATATTTCCTCTGATAAAGTGGATACAAGTGTTGATAACAAGAATCATCCAGCCCTTCCTGCTGAGAAAAGAAAGCTTAGTGGTGAGTTGCAACCGAGTTTGTTGATTGGTTATAATTCAACCCATATTTTCTTTAAATCTTTCTCATATTTGCTATCTGATATCTGCATGCAACGCATCAGTACTAAAATTAATTCAAATAAGATGCCTTGAGTTTGTAGTATTCTCTGAACACTAATTTAATTTTTCAGTTTCCTTTCGCAAGTAGTATATCGGAGCGTTTAGAGATACTTCAAGACATGTGGTCTATTCAAATATTTTGGATGATGTTTCTGAAAAATTAGAATATTTGTTATTTTATTTAGGAAGGAATTCGTTGGTACGTTTTAAGAGCTGTAAGCTGCTAGTCAGTGTATAGTAATTGAGGCTCTTTCTCAGGCTTTTTGTCTTGCACTTGCACAGTATCTACTTTCTTTCTACAATAATCACATGCATTTTTATTCAAGAGTCCTTTTCCTTAACTATTAATTTATAAGCTCCTTTGGTTTTCATTCCTGGTGAATTTTCTTTTATTGTTTCCTATAGATAAAGCATCAGTTGCAACCATTGAGCCTGCCGTAAAGAGGCGCAGGTGGAACTCTGAAAGTTTGAAAGTTCCTGAACCACAAAACTCTATTCAAACACCTACCACCACTCCCAAAGATACTTCTCAAACCCCCATTTTGAAGGGCAACCTTTCAAGATCAAACTCTGCAATGAGTGAGGATACTCCTAAGGAACGTGTTGGTGAGTCTTTTATCTTTTCCTTGAGTTTCCTTGAATATGAAAATTTTCAGTACCAGAAGTCTAGAATCCTTACATCTGTTGTTGTAGTTCCTCCATCGCAGAAACCACCAACTAATTCCTTAAAGATTGATCATTTTTTGCGGCCTTTCACCCTGAAAGCTGTGCATGAACTTCTTGGGAAAACTGGGAAGGTTACTGAGTTCTGGATGGACCAGATCAAGACCCATTGCTTTGTTACTGTAAGATCTTCTGCTTTCATTTTTATTGTAAATAAATAATGTACCCTGTTGTTATTATTTATGATTCATACTGGCTATACAAGTGGCAATCTTTATGTTCGATTTCAAATAAACACCCATTTTCTGGGGCCTTATGTGTTGATGCAGTATTCGTCTGTGGAAGAAGCTGTGGAGACACGGAATGCTGTGTATAACTTGCAATGGCCTACCAATGGAGGGCGCCTCTTAGTGGCGGATTTTGTTGAGCCTCAGGAAGTACAAACCCGGGTTCAGAATCCTCAGACTCCTGTTACTCCAGTGAGTGCTCCTGTTGCTCATGCTATCTCAGCCACTTCACAGCAACAGCCTTCACCTCTGTCTAGGCAGCAACTGCAACAGCAGCTTTCACCACACCCTTCTCTCCCCCCTCCACCACTCCTGCATAGCCTTCCCCCAAGAGAGCGGCTTCCTCTGCCACCCGCACCTCTGTTGGAGAAAGTTGATCCTCCGCTTGTCACTTTGGATGATCTCTTCCGAAAAACTAAAGCAACCCCTCGGATCTATTACCTACCTTTATCCCAAGAACAAGTAGAGGCAAAACTTGCAGCACAGGGAAGAAACCGTAAGCAGTAGGACATGTCAGTTCATGCACTTGAGATTCTCTGATGGGTTTGGTCATTGTTAGATAGTGGTACGGTTTATGGTTTTGAACTCTGCTTTATTTTTAGGGCCTCTTGAGGCCAAGTTTAGTGTTAGTAATTTCCAAACACTGGGCTATCTTATGGGTTTATGGATCCATTGTATCTGCGTTCAGACTTCACTTTAGTTGGTTGATTGCAACTTCTGTTGAACGAATCTTTCATAAAGTTGATGAATGTAGGACATATTGATGTTTTCCATAATTTGCCGTGGCTAGTCATGTAGTGTACTTGATCTGAGCTGCCCTAGCTTGTTTAGCGTGGTGAACTGGTGATGTAACTTGTGCACACATGTATGGATTTCCAAGATGGCGTTTTGTTTTTTTGGTACAGGGCCAGAGCATACCCTGTGAATTAGGCTCGGAGATTTTTAGATTTCTAATTGGGGGGAGATTTCATTCACGTTTGAAGAGATGTGACACCCTTTTTAAAGGTCTGGATGCACGCTCCTAGGAGATCACTCTCTCACCTAGCACCCCACCAAGAGGCAAGCCCAAAGATATTTTACCTACCAATGAGGGATTGTTGGTAGCGGGATCGAATTTGTGTGGAAATAGATTGCATGCATCTAGCAAGCTAGTTTAGTTCAATAGTGTAACTTCACACGAAAAGGAATAAAAAAATTGTTTAAGCTTTTCAATGGAAAGCACAAGAGCCGAGATGTTAGCTCCCAATCTGCAAAAACACATCCCACACGTGTAGAGTTTTAGTGAGAAACCAAAACAACACCTTTAGTTTATCTTTTTGGTTTTATTGGACCTTAGGTGTTTTTTAAATTTTCTAGTCATATAGTCCAAGTCTAGTTATAATGGTCCAAGTCCAAGTTACATAGTCCAAGTCTAGAGACAGTGTTTGGGTTGTTTGGATTTACATCCAATTGCATAGGTCAGTTCAACTCCAACAGGTCTAATCTAAATGCACGTGAAATCATTTTGTGCCCTTTTTCGTTCCTGACCTAGTGCGGGCGCACTGGCTGCCCTGCGCAAGAACCGACCCTGGATAAGCCTATACGTTTTTTATATCTACTCATCCAAAAAAGTTACTCTTCCCAACCCTAAACAATTACTAGGCTATAGCTTGATTTGAACTTTAGTTTCATAATAATTACTCAATATGTCTCTATGAGAGTTAAAAAAAATATAACATAAATAATATCATGTTCACCTAAACTTTTACTTGTAATTTTTGAAGATGATATCAATATTATTTTGACAATGTAGCGCAACATATAGTTCAACTTCATGTAAACATGTCTTAAAAAACAAACTTTGTTGTTGACAACTTAGCTAATGAAGTGCATACAATTGAACATGTTGGGTATAATTAAAAGGTCTGAATACTCCAGAAACTCTTCATCCTCCCTTTTCTCTCCGTAAAACCAGGTTCTAGGGTTTCAAAGAAAACTTTTATTTTCCGTCCGACGACGCGTCTAACGACAATGTCGTCGGACGGGAGTCTCAGTTGGCCGTCTAGTGGTTATGGCAGGTAGCTTGGTGGCGGTGGAGAGATAGATGGCGGCCTATCATGGGTTCGGTCTAGGTAGGTGTTTGGTGGATCGAGTTGCAGAATTTGTTCCGGTGGAGATGTCGATCGTTGTTCATGAGAGCTTGTCAGGTCATGATGGTGGAGTGGTGATCATGTGGAAGCAGCAGCGGTGCAAGGGGGTGAACGGATCATCGAAGGTTCGCTCGAGTATGGGTTGGATCTCTCGCCTTGTTTCGGTTTTGATCTGGTTAGGCGGTGTGTTGCTCCTCTATATGGCTAGTGACGGGGTGGCGGTCTTGAGAGCTTGTCATGCCATATAGGTGGAGCGGTGATCAAGCGGAAGCAGCAGTGGTGCAAGGGTGGGAATGGGGCGTCGATGGTCTAATCGAGTCTGGGTTGGATCTCTCGCCTTGTTTCGGTTCTGATCTGGTTAGGCGGTGTGTTGCTCCTCTGTATGGTCAGAAACAGGGTGGCGGTCGTCGTTTGTCGGCGGGGTGAAGAGGCGCTGCAATCTGCATCCTCTTTGCAACTTTTTTGCCGGGTCTATGTAACCCACATCTAAGGGTCCAACGAGTTAGAATGGGCTTGAGCTTTTTGGTGGTTTGTTTTTTGTTCTGTTTTTGTCGGTTGGTTGGGCTTAGGTCCTTTTTGGCCTAGGTCTTTTGGTTGTGTTTTTTTAGGTTTTTTCTTAGTCGTGTCGTGGGATGTGCTATAGTTATGGTGTCATGTCTAGGGATTATTTAATATCGGTTAGTTCTTGTGGTTAATGTAATGTGGTGGTTACCTGTGCATATATGCTGGTAAGTATGACATGTAGTGTTTGAAAGAGTTGTTTCTTCTTGAGGTTGACTATACGGATGTATCGGTACTTCTGGATTAGGTTAAGTTACGGTTGAACCCATTTCGGTTCTTGTTCATTGTAATCATAGGGTTTTCAGGTAGGTAGAGGAGTGTGGAGAATTTATTTTCACCACAAATGTCCCTCATGGTTGTAATCTGTATTCCCGTTAATCACACTCTCTTTTGTTTGCTCTAAAAAAATTGAACATGTTGGGTTTTGTTAAGGCTTAATTCAAGTTTTCCTACCTATCCAAAACTTAGCTCAATATGCTAAGTTTCACCTAATCCATTGGTTGAATCATAAATAGTCCAAAGTACGAGGATAAATGGTGAAACATCAAAATTGGGGTAAAAAAGAAAAACAAAACAAATCTGGAGATCTAATTCTGGCCATACTGGACTAGTTTAGACCGGACATCCAACTCGGTGTGTTTCTCTCAAACATAGTTTTGCGCCAAATGGCCCCAACTTAATAACTAACTCAAAAACCTCTTGTTTTTCTCTTACTTTTTCTTTTGCCTAACCCAGAAAACCGTTTCTAGGGTTTCTTAAAACCCACCAAACTCTTTCCCTCTCTTCCAATTTCATTCACAGATTGCCACAAAGCTCTGTAATCTGCGTAACGGCGTCGTTTTGATGGGAAGTAGTTGCCAAAGTTTGATTCTTTTTGTTCAATTGGGATTGGTAGTTGTGTTTTTTTGCTGCCTTGTGCTACTTGGAGCTGGGAGGGGTTTGGCTTTGGAGTTAAAGCTTGAAACTTTGTAGGGATTGTTTGAATTACTGAAGAGGGTTTTCGATTTCGAAGCTGTTTAGTGTGATTTTGGGGTGTTTGGGATTGGGGTGGGGGGATAAGGCATTGGTGAGGTAATAGGATATGAGTAGTGTATTTAGTGAGCAGATACTTGCAGATAAGCTCTCCAAGCTCAACAGCACCCAGCAGTGTATTGAGAGTATCCTTTTTTTCGAATTGTTCTTTTTCCATGATTTGGGAAGTTGTTTGTGTATTTGGTTTGCTTTCATTGGCATTGCTGCTTGATCTTGTTGATGTGTTCCGAAATTGGTACAGTTGAGTTTGTATGTTGTGTTGTTTTGTGTTTGAGTGATGCATTCTTCATCTGACAAGAATGCTGAGTTCTGTGTCTCTTTTGATATGGATTTCAATTTTGAATTTGAATTGCTGCTATAGAAGTTGATAAAGGAAACTATCGAAATTCATTGTTAGTGTGTCGTAGATTGGTTTATCATTTAAAATGTCTAGTCTTGGCGTGCCCTTAGATAATTGGTTTCACTGTTTGAGCGTATTAATTTAACCTTCAGATGAATCTGTAGGAAATTGTAGTGATTTTACTCGGTGCAAATATCAATTTTATCAATTTTTTGAAGTCATGTTGCAGTGGGATTGCTGAGTAGTTGATGTAGATCTACCCGAGTATTTTGTTTGAAGTTTCATTGTAGGTTCAGTTGTGTAAATTGTCGGTACTATACTTGTATCCACTCTGAAGCAATAATGTCCTTTAGTATAATAAGAATCTGTTGCCTTGACTTTATAAAAGCTTTGTCACACTGGTGCATATTTCATCGGAGCAAAGCTGAATTGGTTGTCACAACATGGGAGAAACAGTTCCATAGTGCACAAATGGTGCAGAAAGTCCCTCTCTTGTATCTCGCTAATGACATCCTGCAGAACAGCAAGCGTAAAGGAAATGAATTTGTTACTGAGTTTTGGAAGGTTCTTCCAGGAGCGCTTAAAGTTATTAATGAGGAAGGCGATGGCCATGGAAAGAATGTCGTCTCTAGATTGGTAAGTCAATCTTCCATCTAATGTGTGATTGATCCATACAGCTACTGGTGACTTGACCTTTAATCGTCTGTTGAATTTTTTTCATTAATCTTCTGCTATTGACTGGCCCAATAATTGATATGTAAAGTGCACCAAAATCTGAGAAATTTTGACAGGCTGTTGTATATTTCATTTCAAGTCGGATTAACTTCTTTTGCTGTTGCTTACCAATTTCTTAGGTTGGGATATGGGAAGAGAGGAGAGTATTTGGGTCTCGCACACGGAGCCTCAAAGAATTAATGCTTGGGGAAGAAGTGCCTCCACCATTGGAGTTAAGTGGCAAAAAGCGCTCCCGTTCGGTCAGAATTATGAAAAGAGATTCACGCTCTATCAGAACGGTGAGAACAAGAGTCACCATTTATGCCCATTGTTTTTAGTTCGGACCACACCAAATAAGTTATATGTTCAATGTATACATCTTTAGTCCTTTTTTTCTTTTCTTTTCCCCTGCTTACTTGAGAGATTTTGATGTTGTTTGGAAATCAGAAACTTTCCATTGGAGGTGCAGCTGAGAAGATTGTATCAGCATTTCACTTGGTGATCAGTGAAAATCCCAATGAAGAGGCCGAGATGAGTAAATGCAAGTCCGCAGTTCACCAAGTAAGGAAGTTGGAAAAAGATGTTGACAGTGCCTGTACTACTGGTAAAATAAACTTCTTTTTCTGTTTAGTTACGCCTTTTTTTAACTAGAGTGGTTAACTGGAAATCGTTTTAGCTGTTTTACGTTCCATCCTCTTACTGAGGGGCAGTTAAGTCTTCCTGTTTTGGTGTTTCCAATATTTGTCTCTTAAAACCTGTTTTCTTTTGCCTTCAGCAAAGGATCCAAAACGGAAAAGTCTAGCAAAAGAACTCGAGGAAGAAGAAAATGTGTTGAGGCAGTGTTTTGAAAAACTTAAATCAGTTGAAGCAAGTAAAGTAGCACTTGTATCTCAATTAAGAGAAGCTTTGCATGGACAGGTACTTTTCCAAGTCATCTTTTCTTTTATTCTTTAATTAAGCAAGTTAGTGCTCCTTTGGTTCATGTTATATACTTTTGCTGATATCCTGGAATCTCTTTCAGGAATCCGAACTGGAGAATGTTAGAACTCATATGCAGGTATGTCAATCATCTTTGAAAACGGTATTCAATTTTCTGCTTTCACCTTTCAGATTTCTAAGAGTTGAGGGATCTCATGTGTTATGAAATGTTACCCTTCATTAAAATGCAATAGACTATAGTTTTTCAGAGAAGATGCTTGATAGTTTGGGGTACTTTGTTTTTCGTGATTTAGAATTATTTATTACCTCCGCAGCCTATGCTGTTTGTCATCAAAATATGTTACTATTAGTGGTGTGAAATCTACCCAGACCTGATTTTTATGTTTGACTACTGAGAAAATTTGGAATTGAGTAGATAGGATGCCTTTTTGTTGATAGTGAATTAAAGTGTTTATTTTCTGCTTTGTCGTCAATGTAGTTCATCTGCCTTGCTATGGAAGTTTCTATTTATTTTGTTTGCAAAGATGGTTTCATTTTGATCTTTTCTACTAAGAATTGAGTAATGGATGATATGAACTGCTAAGTAAATTATATTTTGACCGAAGTGTAGGTGGCACAAGCACAGGCAGAAGAAGCCAGCAACATGCGGAAACGGCTAAGTGATGAAGATTATATATTTAATTCATCAAGTGCCAATGCAAATTCCAAAGGTGAACAAACACCTAAGAAGTCGGCTTCAGCCATTGCAGCTTTGGTTGCAGACAAGCTTGCTGCTTCTAGTTCCTCTCAATTAATTATGACTTCTGTTCTTTCTACTTTTGCTGCTGAAGAGGCGAAGAATGCTGGCCTGTCCAAGCCCTCCACCTCTACCAGTTCATTCCCATCCACGCCAAAGAGGTCGGGCAGTGATTCATTGTCTAAACCTGAAAGGTCTATGCCAGTTTCAGATCCCATTGTTTATATGTCAACACAGCCGCCCACTGTGCCTCCAATCCACTCATACCAATCAGCAATGGTTACACAACATCAAAATCATGTCCCGACCTCACAAGCTCAGTTTCATATGCTTCAAAACCCCTCACAACAATATTTACAGCCATCAGGAGGTGTCATGGGCCCATATGTTTATGGTAATATCCCACCCTTGCCTCTAGGGCCACCACCACCCCTATCGCATATGGTTAGTCCAATGGTGACAGTATCTCAGCAGCCCTTGCAAATGAACCAGCAGCCTTCACCAGTTACTCAGCAACAACAAATATCCTTAGTTCAACAACCTCCCACTTTCCGGCCACTTCAGCCGCCTGGATTGGTGTATTATAGCCTTCCTCATCATTCTCAGTGAATTTGAATACTTTAGGTAGTCTGTATAACCAACGTGAGCTTTATTTTTGTCTTCAGGAAAAAATCATAAAAGTTTTGTTTAATCAGTTTGGCTCCTATTTTGGGGTTCAGCATTTTGGCTTTTCTTTTTTCAAGCTAGCAGTTGCTCGTTTAGGATTATTTTATATATTAATCATTGGATAATAACCACATCATTTTCTGAAACCAAGTTCTGGAGTAGTTTGAAAGCATTTGGGGGATTTTGTTGCGGGCATCCGATATGAATTTAGTGTATAGAACAGAGTATAGAACACTTTTGAATATTGCCTATTGTGCATAGTAGCTCTAGGACATTATGTTTCAAATTTAATCTCTTCCCAAGCCATGAAGGGATGCTCTTCTGTAGGCATTTTCCCATCTCAATATGCCGGAAAGAGCACTATCCTTGAAAATATACAGCCTCCCTCATATAATTGCAGGAATATGATTCTCTATTCTACTAAAACCTCTTGATTGTTATTATATGAGTGAGGGGATATACTAGCTTGTCTAATGAGATAGTAGAACTTGAAAGAAAGCGTGGAAGAACAAGAGATAATAGATGTGGGGGGAATGGTGTTGTTGTGTCTCATTTATCATTCACTCACCCCTTTATACAGGGTTGAGGTATTATACACATACGGCTTGATGGATAAACCATATAAGGCTTGATACACAAACTTGGCAACTTGGTGAACACACAAGTTAAATTGCCTCCCATGCCATGGTAGCTTGTCTAGTACAAGCTTCTTAGATAAGATTACAACACAAAGTAATTTGGATAAACATACATTTACAACACTCCCTCATGGGTGTTCACCAACTAATTTGGTGTTGGACGCGCTTAATGTTGTTTCGATAAAAATCTTACTAGATAACAAAAACTTAGTGGGGAAAATAACCCTAGTTGAAAAAGAAAAAGAGTGCAACGTGCATATGTCCTTTTGAGACTGGTTTTAGGTGCTCCCCTGATTGGAAGCTCGTCCTTATCGCTGCACACTTCTTCTAGTAGTTTGGATAGTCGATGCATTCCAATACCTTCTACTAATCTCTTGAAGGTACACTTTGGTAGAGATTTTGTGAATAGGCCCGTCAAGTTGTCAACTGATCAGATTTTTCTAACTTCGACTTCTTCACGCTTTTCAAGCTCATGTGTGAAGAAGAACTTCAGTTCAATATGCTTTGTTGTATCTCCTTTGATGTAGCATTCTTGAATTTAAGCCATACATGCTGCATTATCTTCGTGTAAGATTGTAGGAGCATCAGTTATTGATGACAGATTTCATGTTCTTTGAATATGACGAATCATTGATCTCAACCAGAGACATTCTCAACTGGCCTTATGAAGTGCAACGATTTCTGAGTGATTGGAGTAAGTAGCTACCAATGATTGTTTTGTCGACCGCCATGAAGTTGTAGTACCTCCACGAGTAAATACATAGCCTGTTTGAGAGTATCCTTTGTGCGAATCAGAGAGAAAACCAGCATCTACATATCCAACAATACTCGGACTATTTTTGGATTTGTAAGTATAAAATAAACTCATGTCTGTCATACCCGAAGGTAACGCGAAATATGTTTTACACCATTCGAATGGGGTAATGTTGGAGCAGACCTATATCTTGCCAATAAATTTACTACAAAAGCAATATTTGATCTAGTGCACTATGCCAAATAAAGCAGGGCACCTACAACACTCATATATGGTATTTGTGAACCAAGGATATTTTTACCTTCTTGTCTCAGACGGAATGGATTTTTCTCAATGTCCAGAGACTGAATGACCATTGGGGTGTTTAGTGGACATGCTTTGTCCATACCAAATATTTTCAAAACGTTTTTAGTATAAGTTGACTGATGGACAAGAATTCCACTAGCAAAATGCCCGATCTGCAGACCGAGGTAAAATTTTGTGTTCCTAAGGTTTTTCATTTCAACTTTGTGAGCTCTGTAGGGCTCCCAATTAAATTCGTGTCATCCACATAGACTGCTACTATTGCAAAACCAAAATTTGATTTCTTGATAAACTTGCAAGGACATAGGGGATCATTAACATATCCCTCCTTAGTTAAGTACTCACTAAGACGGTTGTACCATATTCATCCAGATTGTTTCAATTCATATAATGACCCATCTTAATTTGATTGAGTACATGTTGCGTGATTTTGTAGTTGCTTCAGGCAACTAAAGTTCATCTGGGACTTTCATGTATATATTGGTATCTAACTCCCCGTATAGATATGCGGTAAAACATCCATAAGTCGCATATCAAGTTTCTCTAAAACTATCAGAATTATGAGATACCGGAATGTAATGACATCCATAATGGGGGAATATATTTCATCATAATCAATCCCAGGCTTTTGTGAAAAACTTGTGCAACAAGACGTACTTTATATATTGCAATCTCATTTTTCTCATTGCGCTTTCTCGTAAACACCTATTTATAACCGATAGGGTTCACATTGGGTGGTGTATGGACTACAGATCTAAAAACATTGTGCTTTTTGAGAGAATCTAGCTCTGCTTGGATTGCATCTTTCCATTTGAGCCAATCATATCACTGTCTACATCATCGACAAAGCGAGGTTCAAAGTCATCGCTTTCATCGATCTTAGCAGCTACTGCAAATGAGAATACATCTTCGACAACCGTTTCTTTTTTATCCCACAATTCATTTGTGTGCACATAATTTATGAAAATTTCTTGGTTATCAGGTACCTAATCTGCCTCTCCATGAGCTTGTATCTTATCAAGGATGCTTTGTTCCTCTGTAATTATAGGATCAGAAATTATGGATCGTTTATCAACGTTTTTCCTAATAAAGTTTTCAAATGCGATGTTATTATGATTAAGATGTGCATTTGGTTTCATTTTTCTAGGAACTGAATGCTTTGAACCTGCATGTCTCTCACGTTTGAGGCATGTAGCAGATGGCTCATTAGCCGCCACTTTGTTTTGTCATGTTGGGACATATATCCTTGCAAGTGCATTGGCCGTTGGGTTATGTGATTTTATCTCTTTTGCTATATTAATAAATGTATCAGGCATTCTACTATTAACATCTTGAAGATGTAGGATCCTTCGTACTTCATTTTCACTTTGTGTAATATGAGGGTCAAGATGGGATATATGAGGGTCACTTCATTTAATATCATTAATTTATCAAAATATCTTTTAATATAACTTTTTATTTTTTAACAAAATTAATATTATTGTATATGAGAGCCCTTCTAGTGAGGACCTCTAAGTTGAGGATTTTTCGGTTGATACCGCTTTTCGATCTTATATCCACATCTTAACCGTTCATTTTATAAATATCTATGAGTAGATTATTTCTGTAAATTTTTAACTGAATTGAAAATCGCAAAGGTATTCATAAGTGTGATTTACCACTTATAAACTTGAACGGTTCATGTTTGACATATTTGGTTTGTCCATTGATTTGATCTACAACTAGTTCTTAACGATCACCAATTTGGCTGAAATTTTGTATGATTGATCTACTTATATAAATTTATAACTTCAACGGTTAAGATGTCAAAATTTGATCAAAAAGTTGGTCTAGTAAACAATTAATTCAAAAGTCTTTAATTAGTCCTCAACTTAGAGGTCCTCATTAGAAGGACTCTCTATTGTACATTATTCAATGTATATATTGACGAATTTACTATGTAAATATTATTAAATGTGTTACTTTATTCAATGTACAACATTTTTCAACTTATTATGTTAGTTTGAAGTACTATATTAATTCATTGGAGCAACATTAAATAAACAAAATCTTATTCATATTCAAAAATAATAATCACATACCATATCAAAATCATATAATGACTTCTTATCTCAAAGATTTTAAAAACTCGATAATGACGGATGAATTGTATAAAACATTGTGCGAATACAACATAGAAACTCTAAGTAGCACTCAGAAGCGCATTTGCTATAGTGGGTTTTAAAAAAGTTTGACTTGTAAATGATTCAAGAGATGATATGAAATCGACCAAGTAATCATGAAAACCTCAATTTTTTAGAAAAAATAAGTCATAATTAACTCATTCTTTATGAAAACCTCATAAATGAGTAATTAATTTTTTATATTAAAAATTATTAATTTATATATATTCATTGAGGTCTATGTATATTCACGTATTTGTATTATCTTATAAATTTATCAAATTATTAATTTAACACAATGTCCCTAACTCGAGACCGGTAAAAATTATTATTTTAGCGAGCTTATTAATTAATCGAGTATTAATTTATTGAGGTTCGACTGTACTTCATGGAAAAACCTATAAAATTTATTGTTTGCCTCACCTAAAACAAGAAGAAGAAGAAAAAATCATTATATCTTGTAGTGGAAGATGGAGAAATTAAAACATGTAATTAACTTGTGATTTCGATTTAAATAAATATGTAATACTTATATAGGTTCATTAAATTATATATAAAAACATTTAATTTTTAGAGTAGAATAGAAGAGTTGTTGGATCCTTATTTTTATAGATATTTTGTGATTTCTTTTTCTATAATAGAGAAATAATACAAGAATTGTTGGAGATGTTCTAAAAACTCAAAGCTTCATTGCTTTCCTAATGACAAAATCCCTAACAGAGATTGGCATATAATATAAGATTGCAAAAATAGTAGAGAGGTGACCGTAGGAGAACCAAGCTGGTGGATTCTTCTTGAGAATAGCAGATACTGTCTTCTTAGCAAACTCCTCTGAAGGAGTTGATCTGAGTCCTTGTGATCGAGTTGCTCTATCACGGATTGCAGCCTCAAAAGGTTTGTATAATTTCCATTCAGGCATCTTGTTGTAGCCAGCTAAAGCAGAATTTCCTATGTTTGACTTAATACCTCCAGGTACAACAGTGATTACATCAATCCCAAAGGGCTTCAGTTCCAATCTAAAAGGCATTAACACTTGACAATAAGACAGTGAGAGATGAAACAGACTCATGTTGCCAGGTTTTGTCCGCACAAGAATTGGATACATATAATTCTTCGCTCTGAGAATAATGCTGGTGTGAATGATTTGACAAGAGCAGACTGAACATAACATAGTTATGCAAGAAACTAACAGAAAAGTGACACAGGGCACAAACCTTAAAGAATCACCGAGTGCTTGAAGAGTAGCTTTCGATGCTGTGTAAACACCAGACCATGGTCCAGGTGATAAAGCTGTTATACTTCCAAAATTAACAATCTTTCCTTGTTTTCTCGACGCCATATGAGGTACAACAGCTTGTATCAACCTCATGGAACCTGCATAGAAAGAAGTACACATGCTTAGGAAGAAAATAAAATGATGTGGCCTGGGTGGCAAGATTGAAACAGTTGGATCTTATATACATGTACTCGACAAAACTATTGGGACAGCATCTAAAATTAGATACTTTACATGCGCTTAAGGGTACTAGAAGAACAAGTAAAAGCTCTAGCATTGGAGAACAGACAAAGATATACAAACCTAAAGTCAACTATCCAGTTCGAGAGAAAGACCTCTACACTGCAATTGCTAATTGAATACATGATGCACTTGCAAAATTGCTAAGAATCTAATAAACTACAGAAAGATGATAGCTGTAGCCATTAAACTCTCTAGGCCATTGCACCAACAAATTTTCAAACCCAGTTGCACAGTGAAGATTTCAGCTTGATACCAACCACTTATGCACATAGACCACATACAAACCAAGTATCAACAACATTAAAACTGTACTCTTCCACCAAAGAAACCATTAAAGGTAAAGACAACACAACCCAAGAACAAGAACAAGAACAAGAACAAGAACAAGAACAAGAACAAGAACAAGAACAGAATAAGACAAAAATGAATATACTGCAATAGTATGATTGTGTTGTGTACCATAAACGTTGGTGTCAAATGTGTGCTGCAGAGTAGATAGAGGAACTTCAGCGAGTGGGCCCACGCACTGAACTCCAGCATTGTTCACCACCACGTCAATCCGGCCGTACTTGTCCACCACCATGGACACCACTCGCTTCACGCTCTCCTCGGAAACCACGTCCAGTTCTTGAAGGAAGAATCTTGGGTCGTCCTCAAGATCTGCCATGGAGCTCAGAGACCTGGCTGTGGCCACCACCACGCAGCCCTCGTCGGCGAACGCGCGTGCCAGCGCGTGGCCGATGCCTCCCTGAGAGCAACCGGTGATCAGAACCACTTGTTGGCCGTAGAACTCCATCTGGGATTCAAGTTTGTTTGAGAAAAGGTGGAGAGTCCCAGAAACAATTTATTACAGTTTTGCAAGCTCGATATTGTGACTATTACCAACCTTTGTGTAGCTGGGGTATTTGTGCACATTCATATTTATGGACTCCTTTAAGGAGAACAAGCACATGGTGAAGCAAATTTCGTGGGTGACCCAAGCTTAGAACACAAAATTAATTGTGAATCGTTGAATAATTGTATCAAAACTGAAATGAAATGAGCCTACGAAGAGGATTGTGAGATGATCAAAGCGGGGTCGTTAGTTACAAAGAGGGGTTGTTATGAACCTACATGCTACGTGCCTATGCAACTTACCCCATGGAAGAGGGGGTAGTTTAGCTTAGGTACCAGGGTTCGGCCGGATCAGCTGGTTTAAAAAGAGAAGGAGCTATCCAAAATTCTTATATGTATCAAATGCAAGTGAATTAAATAATTATTAAAAAACTTAACCATTTATAATTATATTTAATTTATATTTTAAAATAATAGTGTCATAAATGCAATCTAACAGTCTATTTAAGTTGATTTAAGTACATTATGGTGCACAGAAAACTCTTCACGAAATATTTATTACTTGGTGGGCGTAGTAAAAACTAATTCATGGTGCTGTTACTAAATTTTATTCATTGAGTTGTGTTGGGTATTCACTAATATGCATACATCGTCAAGCATAAGTAACACTCTTTATGTGAGCTTATAAACCATAACAAGACTCGACCACCACATATATCATGAAACTTGTCATACAAACTACGTAACGGTATCTGGAAGTTACCGATCCAATATCGGGAAGTCACATTGTTAGCCTCACCAACATGCCATCACACAACACATTTCGGGCCTCATGTTCCACATCGAAAATATGTAAAATGGTTGAGTCTCCTTATTCTATAAAAGGAGATTCCCTCCTTACACTACCAAAAAAAATAACTTTAGCCGACGAAAAAAATATTTTGTCGGCAAAAAACTTTAGACTCCCTCCTTACACTTTAGCCGACGAATTTTTTTTCGTCGGCTAAAAGACTTAAGCCGATAAAAAAAATGTTGCCTAAAGTTTAAAAATTTAGTCAGTTAAAGTAGAGACAATAGACGATGAAATTTTTTGTCCTTTTAAATACTTTAGCTGATGACACAAATACATTCGTCGGCTAAAGTCCCAAAAAAATTGAATTTTTTTCCCACACTTTAGCCAACGACACAAATACCCTCGTCGGCAAAAGTCTAAAAAAATTGAATTTGTCTCATTTTTCCACTGACATTTTTGTCATTCTAATGTTCATTTTGATTGTTTAAGTAGATTTATACATTCTGTAAAAATAACTGCTGGCTTTTGTCAGATTAATGTTACAACATTAATTAAAAACTTTATTTTAGAAATTCATATAATTGTCAATGCTTTGATTTTTCATTCAGTTTTATTTGTTTTCATTGTCGTTTGTCCTTCTATTTTTCACTCTCATATTTGTCTATATAGTTAGTATATGATTGTGTCAAATAATTGTTTTGGTTTGTCGAAGTGGTTAATCATTCTCGAGCACATGTATATTAATTTTTTTCTATATTTTAATTTGTGATTATGGTATGTGTAGGTTAGGGCTGGCTCCGGTCCACTTCGGTTCGGTTTATACCCCAAACCGCGAACCAAACCAATGTTATACTTCGGTTCGGTTCGGTTCGGTTTTTTACTATTCAAGAGGCCAAACCGCAAACCAAACCACACCTACGGTTCGGTGCGGTTCGGTTCGGTTTTTCGGTTTTTTTTTCCAAATTTATAATTTTTCATCTTATTATCATTATAGTGAAAAATGGTTATAGTTCACAAAGTTGCACATTTATTTACAACCTAATAAACAAGTTATACAACATTAGTATGCATATTGTGATTCCGATGACTAAAAGTAAAAAATTAAAATTCGACCGTCAGATATGATCATTATGAAGAAATATGTATGTGGGAAAAAATTCAACTGGATCCGACAAAGTTAAGGGCTCGATCGAAACGGTCAACCCTGATCCATCGTCACTTATCACACGGAAACACTCATATCTACCTCTATATTACGTATTTTTGTCAAACCTTGTACACGAAAAACACTCACGTAGATGAGACGCAACCGCCCATATAAAAATTTTGGGACATTTATCTTCCAACGATAGGGCTCCCCCTAGGGAATAATAAAGGTAAATAGGGTTGACCGCTACAATCGGCACCGAGACGTTACCCGAATTACGTGATTTTTTAACCAGAGCTGTATTTCATCATTCCGAACACATCTTATTTCACGAGTTTTTTGATAATTTTGCTTCTATGTAGAGTTGGTTCATAAAGTTGTGCATTTGCTTAAAACCTAATAAACAAGTTATACAACATTAGTATGCATATTGTGATTCCGATGACTAAAAGTAAAAAATTAAAATTCGACCGTCAGATATGATCATTATGAAGAAATATGTATGTGGAAAAAAATTCAACTAGATCCGACAAAGTTAAGGGCTCGATCGAAACGGTCAACCCTGATCCATCGTCACTTATCACACGGAAACGCTCATATCTACCTCTATATTACGTATTTTTGTCAAACCTTGTACACGAAAAACACTCATGTAGATAAGACGCAACCGCCCATATAAAAATTTTGGGACATTTACCTTCCGACAATAGGGCTCCCCCTAGGGAATAATAAAGGTAAATAGGGTTGACCGCTACAATCGGCACCGAGACGTTACCCGAATTACGTGATTTTTTAACCAGAGCTGTATTTCATCATTCCGAACACATCTTATTTCACGAGTTTTTTGATAATTTTGCTTCTATGTAGAGTTGGTTCATAAAGTTGTGCATTTGCTTAAAACCTAATAAACAAGTTATACAACATTAGTATGCATATTGTGATTCCGATGACTAAAAGTAAAAAATTAAAATTCGACCGTCAGATATGATCATTATGAAGAAATATGTATGTGGGAAAAAATTCAACTGGATCCGACAAAGTTAAGGGCTCGATCGAAACGGTCAACCCTGATCCATCGTCACTTATCACACGGAAACACTCATATCTACCTCTATATTACGTATTTTTGTCAAACCTTGTACACGAAAAACACTCACGTAGATGAGACGCAACCGCCCATATAAAAAATTTGGGACATTTACCTTCCGACGATAGGGCTCCCCCTAGGGAATAATAAAGGTAAATAGGGTTGACCGCTATAATTGGCACCGAGACGTTACCCGAATTACGTGATTTTTTAAAAAGAGCTGTATTTCATCATTCCGAACATATCTTATTTCACGAGTTTTTTGATAATTTTGCTTCTATGTAGAGTTGGTTCATAAAGTTGTGCATTTGCTTAAAACCTAATAAACAAGTTATACAACATTAGTATGCATACTGTGATTCCGATGACTAAAAGTCAAAAATTAAAATTCGACCGTCAGATATGATTATTATGATGAAATATCTATGTGGTAAAAAATTCAACTAGATCCGACAAAGTTAAGGGATCGATCGAAACAGTCAACCCTAATACGTCGTTAGTTATCACACGGAAACGCTCATATCTACCTCTATATTACATATTTTTGTCAAACCTTCTACACGAAAAACACTCACGTAGATGAGACGCAACCGTCCATATAAAAATTTTGGGACATTTACCTTCCGACGATATGGCTCCCCATAGGGAATAAAAATAGTAAATAGGGTTGACCGCTACTATCGACACCGAGACGTTATCCGAATTACGTGATTTTTTAACCATAGTCCTATTTCACCATTCCTAACAAATCTTATATTACGAGATTTTTGATAAATTTTCTTCCATAATTAAAGTCTTTTTCCTTCCTACTACATAATTAAAGTCCTTTTAATTATGAGTTTATTTATATACTTATTTATTTATTTTTTTTTTCCGGTTTTTCGGTCCGGTCCGGTTTCTACGGACCCCAAACCGCAAACCGGACCATACATACCCGGTTCGGTCCGGTTTTTGTTTTTCGGTTCGGTTTGTCTTCGGTTCGGTTTTTTTCGGTTTTCGGTTCGGTTTCGGTTCGGTTTTTTTCGGTTTTCGGTTTCGTATGGCCACCCCTAGTGTAGGTATCAACCATGCATTTTGTTTTCTACCTTTAAGTTAGGTTACAAATAGATAAATTAGGTTTTAGGTTAGGGTTTAAGGGTTAGGGTTTACTGTTTATGGAGGAATTGAGTTTTGGGTATAGGGTCTTAGGTTTTAGGTTTTAGGGTTTAGGGGTTAGGGTTTATGGAGGAATTTGGTTTTGGGTATAGGAGTTAGGGTTTATGGAGGAATTTGGTTTTAGGTATAGGGGTTAGGATTTAGGGTTTAGAGTTTATGGTTAGGGGTGAGGGCAAAAAACCCGCATAATTGGCTTGTGTTTGAACAATGACAAATCTTGTAATTTTATTCTTGAACAAGTTCTATTTTTAAGATTAAATATAAATAGTTTTTTTTTCAAATAAATTAACATAATTAATAGATGTGTGTATTTTAAAAGACTATAAAGAAGTGAGTTTAATCTAAAACGAACCTAATAAATTGGGTGTATTGTCAAATACCCCTAAAATATATCCATATATACTTCAAGTATGGTACATCACTCTGTCATCAACATAATAATAAATTGAATTGAGAACCTTTGATGAAATTTCCATCTAGCAAATTAAATGAAGCTAGTTTGTTTGTGAATGCCAACAAAGATAATTTGTTTGGTTGCGACTTTTTTTTGGCAATGATAGGATTAGTTTATTCAACATAACCTGAAACGCATAAACATAACACACTAAACCTACAGTCCGGGCTAGATACACAAATCCAGAACATCATAACAACTAGAAGCTTCATCCGCAAGAGCATATCAATTTGTAGCAAGAGGCATGGAGACGCTGCCGCCGCCACCAACACCACCCAATCGTGGCACATGTCCGTCACTAGATCTACCGGTGAAAAAAGTGAAAGCTCATCAGAGTTCAATCAACCAATACAATCTAGTACAAGAACAAAAATAAGTAACCCCTCCAAGGATTTCCTTAACTCATATCTCCCATACAACTAATTCAAAAATAACTTGTTTGGTTTCAACTTTAAACCAACTTTTATTAATTCAACGACTAATTAGTCTATAAGTTAAGTATGTGGTCTGAAATGAAGTACTACTTAATTTAACACACATACGCATGTAGTAGATAGACAGCATTACTCTTAATTTATACATAATCAGCTCAGAGAAGGTTTAGAAATTGCAAGGATAACACTGTTTTAATGTCCAACTAGGCAACCCCCATTTCATTTCCATAGTGAAGAGCATATAGCTGATCTGGCATCTTTGTGACACTAATGGAAATGCCACGAGAGTGCCATATACTACTATAGTGACTCAACTTTAATATTATGCAACAAATGCCTCTCCACTATTTGCTTAATGCACCAATATTGGCTTAGCTTTGCCCAAAGGATAAGATAATGCCATTTTAGTAAACTTGATTGTTTAAGGAAAGCAAACATGAGTGACTGCTTGCTCAACACTTGTTACATAACCTCGATCATATTCTCCTATAAATACTCATTTCCCAAGCGTCAAAAACCACCAATTTCACAAAAAAGGAATCTAGTATCATTTCATTACGTGATAGTTGAAGTTGAACATTATTAGAATCTTTGTTTTTGAGCAATGTCTTCGATTGGAGCCAGCTATGCAGGAGTTTATGTTATGCAGCAGAGACAGAAGGAGAAAATGAAGAGAAGGGAGGAAGAGAGGAAAAGAGAGAGCAGTAGAAATGTAGATGACGGAGAGATCAGAGTCACTGCTACACAGTCTGGAAGGAATAAGAAAGTCCATCCCGGAAACTTTCCTTCCCCTGCAGCCAGTAGTGCTACCAGTCCGGTGGATGCAGCTCATAACTAGTGTGGCTCAGTTAATAATGAACTTGTAAAGTTATCAAGTATGCTACTGTTGGATTGAATTACAGTAATTTTCTGAAGGTTTATGTCAAAATGTACAAGTCCTTAATTTCGTTAATTTGTGCAATAAATCGTGTCTGTAAGTTTCCGAGTTGATCAACTTCATTTTTCCCTTTTCCTAATGTCTCGTAAACTTTTCAATACCATTTGACATTTGCCAACTAGCTATGTACATATACTATTGGACTCATCACATATCCTTGTCCGTAAGCCCCTTATAGTTTCAGCTTGGCTGCAGCTATAACACGATTCATGCAACTGTTATAGCAAGGTTCTTATGCACAATATCGATCCACCTAGTGTTGGATAAGTCTAGGGATGACAATGGGTATGATAGGGTCAGAGATCAAAATATTATATCCATACCCTTTAATATTTTTATTCTAGTACCCGTCATCATCCCCGTAATTAAATAATGTGGATTCCTCATACCCATTGAGGATTATCCGTCCTGATTCCCGTTAAAAAATATTTATTAAATTATTATTTAAAAACACATACAAATTATGAAATTAAGAAAAAAACAAATATGTCTCACTTAAAAAAAGAAGTTTCTATAAGAAGTTTCTTAAATATGCATTAGGAGAATCAAAAATAAATAAAAAACATTTTACAAAAACATTTTACATAAATATCTATTTATAAATTACATATATTTAGAAAATATATATATCATATATTATATATAATAATAAATCCATCCTAAATAAGATGGAGATGAATATCAAAATATCATACTTGTCTCGTATCCTATTTAATAATCTGAATACTGGAGATCCCCATACCTGTTACCCGTTTATACCCGTATATCTCACCCGTTAGGGTCGAATACCCGTGGGTACCCTACCTGTTGGGGATTATTGTCATCGATCTCTAGCGAAGACTTGTAATCCTCTAGGTCAAAATTAATTCCTCAGTTCTTATGCTAGCAACCGGCTTATATATGATTCAATTTAGGGGAAAAAGATCGAGAGGAAGAAAAACAATCAGATTAATTTTGTTGACTACCTGTATAATCTAACACTAGTAGGATCCGGGACCTATGAGACGAAACTCTTTCGTCGCATAGGAGCACATATTTGTTGCATATGAACTTAAACGACAAAAACGTTGTCGCATAAGTGTCGTCGCATATTACAGTCACACTGGGACCTATGCTACGAAAATGAAGTATTTGTTGCAATAGAACGATCTTATACAACGAAAAAAATTCGTTGCTATATTCTTAAGAGACGAAATTTCTCAACTTAAGTGACCAAATATTTCGTCGCTTTAGTATTTCAAAATTTCAAAAAAAAATTCTCCCGCCAAATTTTTTTGAAATTTTCTTTTTCGTCACAATTTTTTTGGTCTGAAACCACAATCACCACCGTTGACCTCTACCCACCAAACCCACCACCACTCTCCTCCTTACAATACCTCCGACCGGCTTGTCGTGGTACACCTCCGCCACCAATCGCCGCAACGAACATATATAGTCCTTATGTCCTGGAAAGTCACAAATGGAGGTCTCGCCGGCGGCATCCCAATACTTGACGACGGCATCGTCGCTGAAGACGAGGTGGAGCTTGTCGTGGTGAGGGAACTTGACAAAGCGAACAAGACGAGTGTGGGAGCGGAGGCGGTATAGGGCGGTGCGGGTCTTGGCGTCGAACACCTTGACCAGGCCGGAGAGGTCGGCAACAGCGATGAGGAGGCTGTCAGAACTGAAGGAGGCGAATGAGTTGACGTCAGTGAGGGAGAGTTGGGGGTTGTGGAGCTAGGGTGAGGGAGGTGGAGAGGGGAAGGAGAGGAATTGAGGATTGTGGAGGGTGAGGGTGGTAGAGTAGGCGGTGGTAAAGGTGTGAGGGGCGGCAGGAGAGAAGGTGATGAGGGATTGAGGGTTGTGGAGGGTTGATCTGTGTAAGAGAGAGAGAGAGAGAGAACGAGAATGAAGTGGGAGAGGGAATAAAAAGAAAAAGATGAGCTGGAAAATTTGAAAGGTTTGAAAATTTTCAAAATTTTTTTGCGGAAGTTTTAACCGACTAAATATTTGCTCTTATGTGACAAAACTTTAATATTTCATCGCTTTAGTGAAAATCTTATGTGACGAAATTAAGTGTTTCGTCTCATATGTGTGAACATAAGAGACAAAGTTATTTTCGTCGTTTAAGTTATGGTTTCGTCACATAGCTTATAACTTAAAAGACAATAATTGGTTTTGTCACATAATATCTCACTAAAGCGACGAAGTTGTTTTCGTCTTATATGTGACAACTTATAAGACGTAATTTTTAATCTTTGTCGCCATAGTCTCGAATCCTACTAGTGTAATTACACCAATAAAATCCAAACATGTTTATTACAATAAAAACAAAACAAAAAAAGACATTGTTTACCATAAAATGTGTACTACGTTTGATAGTACTATTATATATAATAAAGTTTGGCATGGTGAAACTTGTTCACTATTTAAGAAAATCTGTCATGGCGACTTTGCTGGTTATGGCCGGAGTCTAGGCAAACTTAGTGTTCAACCTTAGGTGCTCATCTTTTGTAATGTCGGTATTTGGACATGTGGTTTTTCCACTTCAAGCACAACATATATGCTGAAGGTGACAATATGGAAGCTGAAGCTTCTCTTCTTTTGGTGAATAGATATTTCATTAAGGGTACAGAGCCCAAGAATGAGGCCCAGCAGCAAGCTAAAGCCCAGATCGAACACATCCAAAAGAGGAACAGGGAAACAAATTCTCCTCTAAATCCTCAGAAATAGAAACGAAGAACTTGCCCAAAAAAAGAAAAAAAAACTAGAAAGCAAGACCAGACGCCGTAAAAATCAAGGGAGGTCGGCTCTCGCCGGCGGCGCCGGTAGGCCATCGTTCCGAAGGACAGACACCAAGGCCAGTGGTGACTGTGAAGCCCATCTCAACGGACCTACTGCCTCTTTGGCTAGCTTTGCAGCAGCATGGGCTGAGCAATTAGCTTTTCTTGGAGCCCAGCTCCACTTACAGTTCTCGAAACCTGAAATCCGACGTCGGATTTGCTCTATAATCGGGTAAATACTCCATTGCCCAATCCTCTTTTTCTTACTTCTCAGTTCATTGATAACCACCAATGAGTCTGATACGAATATTACTTGATTTAGGTTCAAAGCAAGCGCGCAATTCACCCCATGAAGGAGAGCTTCGGCTTCTGATTCCACTACCGAATTGCACGAGATGGCAGCAGCTTCTCCTCCAATCCAATCACCATCTGCATTTCTGATCACCACTCTTACTGTTGCATTCGAAGTGACTGACCAAGCTGCATCGCAATTCGCTTTAAAAGTTTTCAGGGGTGAAGCTGACCACCGTTTATTTGCTTGGAGTTGGGTGCAAGGGAGAGGAGCGGAGTCCGACGGTTAGTGACCGGAGACCGGAGTCCGGCGACCGGAGATGCTCTGACAAAATATTCTTTTTTTTTCACCAAGTGTTTATAAGGAACAAGGGTAAAATTGTCTTAAAAAATTATTTTATTATGAATTTAATAAATATTTGTGTATTTGGGCATTAGTAAGTACACCTTGTATTGAAATTGACATTTGACTTTTTAATTCATTAGTTTGAGGTTTGACTTTTATTATTTTGTGCAAATGGTTATTCTCCCTATATATATATATGCATCTACATATTGAATGATGGTGATGTTGTTATATGATCGAAAGGTTTGTCAAATGTCTATCACGGCCTATAAATAAACCAAAAATAGGGATCTCTCAATAGAAGGGCCATATATATATATATATATATATATATATATATACACACACACACACACACAGTCCGGATCAGGAGCGGAGGTCCGTTCCTAAGCTTAGGAACGGGTTTCATCATTTGACCCACTTCCCGATCGAATTTCCTCAAACTTCCTTCTAGACATATATATATCATCTTGTGTAGATCATCTCTACAAAATTTCAGCAAATTTGGTAATCATAAAGGCCTTCAAACTTGCGTTACAAAACTGACGGACAGAATTCTGTCCAGTTTGTCCATCTTTTTTGTAACATCATTTTGAAGGTCTTCCTGATCACCAAATTAGCTGAAATTTTGCAGAGATGATCTACACAAGATGATATAGATATGTCTAGAAGGAAGTTTGAGGAAATTCGATCGGGAAGTGGGTCAAAATGATGAAATCCGTTCCTAAGCTTAGGAACGGACCTCCGCTCCTGATCCGCACTGTGTATATATATATATATATATATATATATATATATATATATATATATATGATGTTCCTTTGTTTTTCTCATTACATTACAAGAATTTTCTTTGTAGATTTTTCTGTTGTGCTTATGTAGCATATAATGTACGTATATGTGAATTGTAGTGAAGGGTAGATCGAGTGAGCTTTGTATGACCAAAAGAAGCAGAGAGAGAGAGCTATGTATATAGATCAAGTCCTTTTTCAATTGGCCTGTTCTTATTGGTAATGTGTTATTGAACCTCAATGGTTTGTATCCAATCTTTTGGGTTCCAGCTACTTTTCGTCATGTTTATTGTAATCGTTGAATCTTCATAGCCGAGTGTAATTTTAGGGCGTAAATTTCATCATATGTTTGTGCAAATTGTCATTCAATTGCGAAAATTCATGCATAAGTACATACTCTTAGGTCTCGTATGGTTCTGCAACCTTCAGAAAGGAAAGTTAAAAGAACTCTGAACTTTTTATCTCCATTCTCTTTCTTACATTTTATAAGAGAGTTAAATGAAGTACCTTGAGTACTTTCCTTTGGGCGAACTAAATAAAGGCTTTAGGTGCACTTTCCTTTTTAAAAAATTGACCTGAAAGTTGAAATTGAGGCTTAAATCCATTATAAGTGAAATTTAAAATTCTAAATAAAGATATTCATATAGTTTTGGGCTCAATCAAATTATTATGAGACTCAATTTTTGAATCTAGAAAGTCTTTAAAACTATCGCCATTACAACTTTCAAAAAGAAAAAGAAAAAATATTATGGGACTTATCCTAGTATTGTTGCAACCACTTGTCAACACAGTCTATTGATGATTTATCCATTGAGAATCTTTTTGTTGATGACTAGTTGATGACTTTTTCGTTTCATTCTATTTTCGATCGAATATTCACATCTCGAAGTTTGTAGATATATATGAGTAGATCATATTTACAAATTTTCATATAAATTGAATATCATTAAGGCATTTATAAATGTGATTCACTGATTATAAACTTGAACGGTTCATGTTTGACATATTTGGATCATCTATTGATTTGATCTATTTTACACCAATTTGACTGAAAATTTGTAGAAGTGATCTACTTATATAGACTTATAAACTGAACAGTTAAGATGAAAAAATGTGATTAAAAAGTGCTTGTAATAAATCATTAAAGAAAAAATCCTCAACTAATCTTTAACAAAAAGGTCCTCAATGAATCCCTCATTATAAATGCATGTACAAGGAACCTATTGTCTTCAATTAGTGTGATATTTATGAAGAGCCCACGGATTTCTCTTCAATTGTCTTCATATTAATAGTATCTTCTCGCTTTGCTTTCATGTGATATTTATCTTATTCTTAGGATCTCAAATTCGTTAGGGGGATATTTATTCAGTGATGCTAGTTTATTGGGGTCGGTTAAACTAAATGATGTCTGGTTACCTAATTTGATGACTCACTACAAAGAAAGCAATTGTATACTCACGAGCTCGATCTCTTGTTGAACCTAAAATCCTTTGAAGTTGTAATTATTATATTTGAGCTAAGTTATGTGTAAAGATGATGATCATTGCAAACTTGTCCAAGAGAAGGCCGTAGCCTTTCGAAGGATGTTAGTTTAGGCATCAAAAAATGGACGGTGCCCTACGGTGACCAATTGATTGAGATCCCTTCTTGGTGCCTAGGGTTAAATTAGAACAAGATATCCGAGTTGTGGGAGTTGAAACGGTTAAAATCAAGACTTTTGTCCGAATGGTTTCCATTTTTGAGGTGATTTTGTATGTCCTAAAGTTCCGTAAAAATCTAATACATATCCGTAAACCGATGACTCCAAAGCAAATTGTACCACCTTCGCAACTTTTATTTTGGTTACAAAAATGGTGGTCGGATGAGACTACCACTCTAGGGCAAGAGCACAAAGGGTAAGACCCCTCCCCATAGAGTGTTTTTCATATGTAGATGGTCGAACCAATGTCTTCCTTACTACTAGGAGTATTACTGTAACATTCGTCCAACATATATGATCTAAGTTGTTACCATTGGACCAAATCCCATGGGTACCACCTTCCTAACTTTGCCACCGGCGCTCTTCTAAGATTTAGATGCCACTTGCTGTAGTCAAAACATAAATCAAATGTATCAATGTTCTTGCAGAGAAGTTTTTTTCGTAATTCCTGATATTTGGTATATAGCAAGGTGGAAAACTAACCTTATTAAATTGGTAGGTCAAAAATGTTCCATATTAATAAGGTTATCTCTAACCAATGTGCTAAAATGTCAAACAATATGATTATAGCACACTCATCTTTAACGGATGAGTTAAAATGCTAAAATGCTAAAAAATGTCGATAATATTTGAAAAAACTATAAATATATTAAAGTGTTGTAAATTAGATGGAAGACGATAAATGGTAGTTTGATTAAAATACCAAATATACGTGCTAAAACTTAGCAGCATTTTGAGTTGGAGATGGCTAAGCATTTTCAACCATCCACTTAGCCTCAAAGGTCAACGGATTGAAAGGTAAACACAAGCATGATGAATGAGGTATTTGTTCATGCCAATCATGCGCATAAATTTAATTAGCTTTGAAGAAATATAAAACAATCTTCAAAATCCAAATTACACCTGACTCGGCATTTGTCATTAAGCTAAAGTAATGTGTACTCCAGTCTTTCCTTCCTTCTCTTTCCAATATGTAGAGACTGTTCTACATGAATTCATTTATATAACAAGAGTCAAGAATGATCAATCACAAAATCTGCTACAAATTTTCAGTGTGCAACAAGGTAGTTCTTGACTTACCAAATAGTGCATGAATCATTTAGGTAGATCATGATCTACCCAGATGAAATAAGGTATTGAATATGTGATCTACGTACCTAAATGGGTAAACGAAATGGAATATGTTGGATTAGAAACTTCCAAAGGAGACAAATATTAAGAACAACAAAATCATGGACACTAGTCACAACAGGAAGTTCAAAACTTGAAGGCATCTTCTTTGTATTAATAATTTATAGAAGATAACTGATGTACAGAAATCATAGGGGAATGAAATCGGATATTAGATATGTACAGTAAAACAAACATACAAATCAAAAGCCTCAGAAACTAATCAATCAAGCAGAGAAGAATCCATGGGAGGCTTCAAGACCAATCTGGCTCCTGGGCTCCTCCTTAACCCATTTCACAAGAAACTCCATCTTGTCCTTCCCAATATTCTCCAAGGTTTGAGCCAAAATTGAAACACAAGAAGCCAAGTCAGTGGTAGCCTCACCAACCTTCCTTGAGCTCTTCACCCTTCTCTCATACTCTTCCGCAACCAACATCGCAATATCAGCCATGATATTATCTCTGATCTCTCTTTTCTCAACTAACTGTGAAACTGGTTTTTGCTGTGATCAGGACTTCATATGAGGACTCATATTTATAGGGTTGCAGAAGGGGGCAGTTAAAAGAAATGGATAAGGCCTATGACACACGGAAGGGATTTGAATCGTAGTTTATATAATAAGGTGGGTGCTGTTGTTGGGTAGGTGGTTTTGAACATGGCATTACTGGTTGCTGGTTTCCAACACCGACTATTTGACCTCACAAGCCAACTCCAACAAAGTTATCAAATCCTACGTCGATCGACGTGGCTCAGTTGGTTTCTGAAGCTTTTAAGGCTTGTTTTTGTTTGATACAGAGCCTTCTTATATATTAAATTTTACAATAGATGGGTTGTGTAATCAAGAGATCTATTCAGTATTTTTTTCTTACGGATTAGTTGAATACTTTTTTTTAATAATTTATTATATTTATTTTTTAATTATATTTTTTTATCTCAACCATTCAGTTTTTCAGACTATATGAGTAGATCACTTCTACAAATTTTCAGTTAAATTAGTGATCGTTAAGACATCGAAATAGATCTAATCAATGGATGATCTAAATATGTCAAACATGAACCGTTCAAGTTTATAATCGGTAAATCACATTTATGAATGCCTTAACGATTTTCAATTTGTATGAAAATTTGTCGAGATTATCTACTCATATATATCAACAAACTAGATGGTCGAGATTTGAATATGCGATGGAAAATAAGGTGAAACGAAAAAGTTCTCAACGAATCTTCAACAAGAAAGTCTTTAATAAAACCTCTCCCGTGTATTCAATACGGAGAAGATTGATTGATGATATATGTCTGAGTTATATATTGTTTCTCTTGTTAACACAACTTTTGAGTGGCATAATTGCATAAACCCAAAAGTAATAATATGGATGAGGACCAAAGTTGGCAGAATTTGTGAATAGGAAGGGATACATAATAGAATAATAATAATAATAATATTTACAGTATTTTTTTCAAATTTAACATATTCATCAGAGTGGAAGTTTGTCAAACATAACACAGCCACATCACAAGTCAAATTCAAATTTGACAATAGCAAAATAACTCCTGCATTGGAGTTGCTCTGTGGTAGGATGAAACATGAGGCTGTTAGATATGATTCTATACGGCAAAATAGTAGGAAAACTGCATTATCGTATGTTATAGTGTTTGTATTTAGTACATTTATCTTTCTGTTATGTCACTAATAGTAAATATAGGCAGGTTCTTTGTTCTGAATCTTCGACAATATAAATGACAAGAATGAAAGAAAAAAATATTTGTTCACTACAGTGTAAACCTTTCTCAAGAAAACTTCACTGTGAGGCTTTATAGTAGTCCACACTTAGAATCAATCTACTATGAATAATCAGTATTACAGTTTATCAAGCGGTGATAACAATCATTTTTACTAATACAAACTAGCTTGATCTAATACAAACATTCCTTCAAACACTGATCTAAGTCATTCAAAAATGAAGAACACAATGAGAAAAGACAAATGACAATATTGAGTTCTGGTCTTGAAACTTGCAAACATAGCGGTATATGAAAATACCAAAATATAGCCAAAGAACTATAGCAAAAGGGGCTTAGATATTGTTTTGTTGGAAAAATGGTAAAAATAACCATTTTATTTAACTAATTTAAATGAGAGAATTTAAATGGGTTATAGGTTGAATAAGAAATAGTCACCCAAAGATGAATAATTACTTGAAACCATGTGTTATAGACTTTATATAGTCTATTGACTAATTGAATTCTATGAGCTATAACCTCACATAATGTGTAATGATGTAATCTCATTAATGTGAAAGGTTGTAACCACACACTTATGTGAAAGGTTGTAATCACACATTTATGTGAAATGTTATAACCACACATTATGTGAAAGGTTGTGGCTATAGAATGTCAAAGGTTGGAATTAATAGAGTTGTAACATATCAATCAGTATCCATGACAATTCAGGTAGTGGATGGTTTTCCCCATATATAAATAAGTGACACTTTCTTTGTTCTAAACACAATCGAAAACATCATCATCTCTTCCTCTCAAAGAGTTATTCTCTCTCTAGTTTATAGGATTTCGGTGATAGATTGAAGGTACTACAAGTTCGTCGGGTGTTCTTGGCAGCAGTGCAGCTCCAAAGCACTAGTAGTCGTTGTATCCTGGGAGACAAGTGTCATAAAGCCTTTTGCACTGGTAGAGGATGCATAATTTTTCTTAAGAAAAGTGTGTGAAACACATGACTCGATTTCATCACTTTCCTCATATCCTTCGTTTAAGTTTGGAGTCATGATACGTTTTTGGTGTTCTGCGTACTAAGTGTTCCAAGGCACGTGATTCAGCTTTCACAAGTTCCATTTCTCCTTGAATCAAGTGTGGTAACCAATGTTGTTCATAATAATTATTTTTATGTTCATCATTTAATTATTTATGATTATTGATTAATTATAAATTAGATTTATGTGAATATATATATATATATATATATGCAATATCTAACCCCCTTTTTGCTACAATCTTAAGACAAATTATAGGTATTGCATATATTGGCGAACACATATATTGATGGTTTCCTGAAACGGAATTGTTGCATACATGGATTATGTTGACTTACAAAATTTGTAGTTAACGATGTGTTGCCTTGAGAAATAAGTGGTTATGCAATTAACAGTTATGGATGTGTTTCAGAAATGACAACCTAAAGTGGTTATTGAAAATCCGAACCAAGGAGTCGACCTTAGTGCCGACTATGCATGTGAATGCTATTGTACTGGTCTCAGCCTCATATGGAGAAAATTTTGAGATGTTCAATGAGCTTCACTTGAAGAATGAATATGTCATTCAAGATGTCACTAAATAGTGATAAGAGGTGTTGAGGCACCACATGTGCTTGAAAGAAAGCACATCGAGTCCCTTGGTTGCAAGAAGGACATAATTTTGAATGTTGATAAAGCACCTATGTGCTTTGTTGAGGTGTTGTGGGATCATTCATTTGAGCTACACACTTTGATATGAGAAACTATCAATGATGACGATTTAGTTTTGTCCAAAATAAAATAATGCAATGGTTGGTGAATTATTTATATGACAATTGTCAAGAAAATAAATAAAGCTAGCTTTTCCACCCATATGCTTGAATTTTTCATTTTATGGCATGGAAGACTAGGATATGTTAATTACGTTGCTTTGCAAAGACTAATTAATATGAATCACTCATCAAACATAAGTGTAAAACTCGGTTTGAGACAAAACTAATAGGTTCATCTTTCTGAAAAGACGTTAAAAATTATCCATAGTGATATATGTTATTTGAGATCAACACAAACAAGAAGTGATAATAAATAATTTATCATCTTTGTTGATAACAATAAAATATTATTGTCAGTATTTGTTGGAAAACAAAGGTGAGGGAATGGAGAAATTGGTTCTCTATAGTAATGATGTTGAAAATCAACTCAACAAATGTGGCACCCAAAATGTGGGAAGAAGCCAATTTTATGGCTAGTGACCTTTTTGAATAAGGTACCCAAGAGGGGATAACAGAAACTTCATATGAACTATGCAAATGAATGTTATGAATCATTCCAACTAGGCTTACTCAATTGGGCGCGATGTCTAGACAAGAACCATCGAGGCAATGTGCTTAAGCGAGCCACGCTCCACTAAAACCTCACCATCTTACCTGGTCGTGTTTAATTGGAATTACCGACAGGATTGAGTAATAATATTTCAACTGTCCAGAGTCATTGGAAGTTTGATGTACTCAATGTGTTGTACAAGACTCGACATAACTTATTATGCTGAGAGCAAGTTATGTAATACATGAGTAAGCTATACATTGGTAAACAATTGCAAGAGTACTCAAGAACTTAAGATACTTTCGGGGTTATAAGCTGCACTATACCAATTATCCAGCTATCCTAAAAGTATACATTGATGCAAATTAGATTTGATATGAAAGGATCAAAATCCACTAATATATGGTTATATGTGCTTACATTGGGAGGTGCAACAATATCCTGGAAATCCTCTAAACAGAAAATCATAATTAACCAGATCCATGATGGAGTCTGAGTTTGTTGCACTGGATAAATGTGGAGAAGAGAAAGAATTGCTATGCCAATTCATAGAAGATATTCCAGATGAACAAAATATGTTCTCAGAATGATATTATACATCAAAGAACTGAGCCTTATTCACCACAATCAAATGGTGTGGCTGAAAGGAAAAATCATGCCTTAAAGGAAATGATGAATGCAATGCAACTAAGTACTGGGATGCCACCCAACATGTGAGGAGATGTCATTCTCACGACTAATTACATTTTAAATAAGGTTCCTAGAAGGAAGGTAGAAAAGACTCCTTATGAACTGTGAAAATGAGTAAAACCATTATACGGTTATTTACGAGTGTGAGGATGTTTGGCTAAGGTAGCTATCCCTCCATCTAAGGCAGTAAAAATGGGCCAAAAACGGTTGACTATGCGTTCATTGGATATACAATGCGTATTGGTTCATTGTGCAAAAATCAGAAATTCAAGATATACACAAGAACACAATCATAGAATTGCGAAATGCTTCATTTTTTGAAAATATATTTCCATTAAAATCCGAGGAATAATCAAGTTCTTCTAGGATTGAGTAAAATACTCAAAGAAATCAGGCACAAATAAATCCTGAAGAGGTAGAACCTAGACGGAAATCTGAGAAAGAATCAAGTTCTTCTAGAATTGAGTCAAATACTCAAAGAAATCAGACACAAATAAATTCTAAAGAGGTAGAACCTAGACGGAGCAAAAGAGAACGCATAGAAAAATCCTTTGGCTCTGATTTTTTGACATATATTTTTGAGGATGAGCCTCAGAAATATACAGAGGTAATAAGGTCCACTGATGCGCCATTATGGAAAGAGGCGATTAAGAGTGAAATAGACTAAATTCTGCAAAATCATATTTGGGAACTAGTGGATCTTCCATCGGGGTGTAAGCCCTTAGGTTCCAAATGGATCTTTAAAAGAAAGATAAGAGCAGATGGGACCATAGAAAAATACAAGGCAAGACTTGTCATAGGATGATGTTTGCCATCGCGGCTTTGCGTAAGCTAGAAGTACATCAAATGAATGTAAAGACTGCTTTCTTGTATGGGGATGTAGATGAGGAAATCTACATAGAACAACCTGAGGGTTTTTCGGCCCCAGGTCAAAGAAAGAAAGTGTGTAAATTGGTAAAGTCTCTGGATGGCTTGAAACAAGCTCCAAAACAATGACATAAGAAATTTGACAATGTCATGATCACCAATTGTTATAAAATCAACGAATGTGACAAATGTGTGTATGTGAAAGATACACAAGATGGATATGTCATCTTATGCTTATATGTAGATGATATGCTCATTGTGGGGAGCAATGAGAAGGTGATCAAATCTACTAAAGATATGTTGCGATCTCGGTTTGAGATAAAAGATATGGGACTCGCTGATATGATTTTAGGGATAAAAATCACAAGAACGTCTGATAGTCTTGTGTTGAACCAAACACATTATGTGGATAATATCCTTGGAAAATTTGACAAGGCTCTGGAATTGTCAGGACATCGGAAGATGTGAATTTACACTTGTCCAAGAACAAAGGGGAAAGTCTCTCTCAGTTAGAATCTCGAGAGTGATTGGGAGTCTGAAGTACTTAACAAGTTGTGCAAGACCAGACTTGGCTTATGCAGTGAGTAAGCTAAGTAGGTACATGAGTAATCTAGGGGTTATGCACTGACAAGCGATTGGAAGAGTATTAAAATACCTAAGATATACTCGTACCTATAGGCTGCACTATACATCGTACCCAGCTAACATAGAGGGGTTTACAGATGCAAACTGGATATCCGACATGAAAGACTCAAAGTCTACTAGTGGATATGTGTTCACACTATGTGGTGCAGCAGTGTCATGAAATTCTTCAAAACAAACGATCAAAACAAACGACCATACCATGGCTGCTACTAGGTTTTTGTTTTTGTGTCGAGTTTCTCCAACTAGGTTGTGAAACTTAATTCGACAGCTATGTTTTCTTGAAATCCTAAAATTTTTCAAGTTTAAATAACCTCAGGGAGAATAAAATCGGTTCCTCTCTTTTCCCATCTTCATTCTATGTTTGAGACGTTTGAATTGCAGGTTATTTTGAAAACTCTAAAACATGTGTGCACTGGATCGCATACACATGCCAAGCTGCGTGCCTCAAACGCTGTTGGCTTCTGTCGTGCACTAGCGAGGCTAGATGCCGCACAGTCGTGCGTTGGTTGTCGACCGTTACCGTGCGCTGCCAAGAGCAGCTGCCGAGCGCTATCGAAACCAACTGTCGATAGCTGTCGTGCACTAGAAAAACTCCGCTGCCAAGCGCTAGCGAAGCTAGCTGCCGCACTCTCATGTGCTGGTTGCCAACCACTATCATGCGCTGTCAAGAGCAGTTGTCGAGCGCTGCCGAGACCAACTGCTGACAGCTGTCGTGAACTAGCGATGCTCCACTATTGAGTGCTATCGAGGCTAGCTGCAACACTCTTGTTAGTTGGATGCCGACCGCTACAATGCGCTGCCAAGAGCAGCTGCCGAGCGTTGTCGAGACCAACTGTCGACAGCTGTCATGCACTAGCGTGGCTCAGCTGCCGACGACAGCTGAGCAATGGCAAGCCCAGCTGCCGACGACAGCCGAGCAATGGCAAGCCCAGCTGCCTCAGATGTCGAGTGTAGCTGTCGGACAATCGTCGAACGCTGTTTGCCGTTATCCATGTACAAGTGCTGATTGCTTTTAGAAAAGATTTCGGTGCCAGCGACTGGTATTATTCGGTAGGCTGCCGTATCAGGTGTTGAGTGTCATGTGCTAGCCTGGGTTCCTAACAAGCGTCGTGTAACTATTTGTTTTTAGGTCCGCGTTGTTTGGTATCCAGCGCCGGGTTTTATTTTATGCTATTAAATGATTGCTTGTGTCAATCCGCGTTGTGTTTAATCAACGTTAGCCTAAAAACAAACCAAAAAAGCATGGTTTTGTGACCTCTATCGAGTCTCATAATAACTTGGTTTGGTATGCATGAGCAAGGCAACATTCTGCTCATATTCAAGTTTTGACTTACTTGATGCGCTCCCTATTTAAGGTTGAGGTGCAATCGAGATATGCCTGGTGTTTGGCTACTACTTACACATAGGCGCACGCTGCATTTGCGCTTCATGTGCACGCTACCTGTACACGCTGCATGTGCACGATGCCTGTACAGGCTGCATTTGCGCTTCTTGTGCACGCTGCATGTGCGCCGCCTGTGCACATGGCCTGTGCAAGCTGCCTCTGAATGCTACCTATGCACAGTGCATATGCGTTACAAGAGGCCACACCAATGTCTAGAAAAGAGGGGGAGGCATAGCCAACCTTAATGGCGGTGCTCCCAACCTAAGTCCTAGATAGAAACTCGTCAAAACAAATCATGCTAACTTGAGACAATACAACAGTTGTGGATCTCTATATCCCTGGTTTCATTATTGAGCTCATCATTAAGCATGAATGCATACAAAGACTTCGCAAGCTATGTATAATGCTCGAAGAAATCGTTGGCACAATGTCAGAATCTCTCCTATACAGATTGATAGTATTCTTTGTCCACTACCTTTGTCCATCATGACTTAATAATGACGCTCTAAGTCCCTCTAACAGAGATTAGACGCTTGACATTGCATTGTTTTTGGCCTATGTGCGCCATGCACATTTGATGTGCACTAGTTGTCAAGGTCCACCAAGCGTTATTGGGTGCCATGCACATCACTGTGCATTGGCTGCCAAGCGTCATGCATGTCTGATGTGCACGCCTGCCGATGGCCACCAAGCGTTGTGCACACAAAGCGTCATGCACATCATTGTCTACCATATGCTGTTATGAGCTCTCTAGCCATATCATTGCGGGAGTTTATAACTTATTTGATCTCACCGAACTTGAGTATGTAAAGTCTTGAGGTTAGTTGATGTGCACCAATACTTGCAATAAGGTTATGCCGCATGCAGCATACCTAATTAGTCTATGACTTATCATCATTGAATTATTGCACGACAGCTTGAAAATGTGTACAAGAATTGATATGGACTCGGCATGATTGAAATGGATCTCCAAGCCTTGAGCTCTATAATGTGACAAATTACATTGCCACAGTGATGAGTTATGTGGGATGAATATCTGCGCATCTGTTAAGCGTCGGGGACCAACGTGCACATGGTTGCCAACAGTATGTGTCTGGCTGCCAATAGGTGTGCACATCTGTAGAGAGCTGTGCACTGAGCTTCCTAGCAACATGCACGCAGCCACTAGAACCATGCACTGCTGACGACACAAATGAATATATAGTCCTCCTATATGTTTTTACTCCTTGACTGACGATCTCCTTAACCGCTATGTTGTAGATTGTCACTTTAAGACTGTCTTCTCGTCGTTAGGGGAAGATACGAACACCTGTGTTTGAGTGGAATGACGTGAATTGTCGTTGTTTGTCACCACTAAGTATCAACTTGATCCAAAATGTACTAAAGTGGCGAGATCAATGCTTCACTTGTCAGTAAGGAATGATGTCTTATAAAGAGAACATGGCGCGATCATATTGAGATGGTCTTGACGTCATCACCATGCCAAACGCTGGGGTTGATTCCATGTATTACTGAGCGTTGTCGAGTTTCAGCTTGCGAGCATTGTGGTGGTGATAAAATGACGCCATAGTGTGGTAACGTGGTGTCACAAGCCTTGGGGCTCCCTAAAGATTAGGGTGAAGCCCTTAAGTTCGATACTTGCACTAGAAAGAAAGCGAGTTTGGCACAACGTGGTCCATTGATCAGTGATACTCAAATCTGTCTCATGAAGTATGAATTATGATTATCGTTGGAGGACGCCTCAATGTCATATCCAATCTATATAGAGATCTCTACAAGTACTACACTAATGTACATGAGGACGTGAGATAATGAGTCATCAAACAACACTTTGTTGATGAACATAGTAATTGGCCATAGGAAGATGCGATCCAGAACAATGAGATAGGTCCTTGGCAGGTGATGCTGACACCGCAAGTGTAAACCCTATCTAATATGCCTTTGTTAGATAGCGTAGTGAGAACAAGAGTTTAGACTACCTTGTGGTGCAATGTTTCTCATTAACACGCACTGTGATCGACTACGATGAGAAATGCTCTCGTAATGAATGTCATTGCACTCCACTACTTTTTCAGTTTAGTAGTTTCTCGAAAATTAGACATGCAGCCTATGAATGTAGTCATTGTAACGTGTCTATGGGACCAGAGATATGCCCAAATCGAGTAGAGCATGTGTTTGCACAAGATGTTGGAATGCATATAAGTAACTTCTTGATTTTGGAAGGAATATGATGAATAATGCCCTTGCGTGATGATTCCGGATATATGTGGACATATGATAAAGAGGTGCCTAAATCTGATGTTAGAATGAAAAGATCTTGGGAAAGACACAATATCCTAATGAGTTGATGATTGTGTGTTGATGATGTTTTTCCATCAAATGACTTTGGCGCACTAATGAGTGAAGCCTGCATATGATTAGTCAAAGTCTTTACTCTATGAGTGAGTGATCCGTTTCATCTAGAGATATGATAAAGAAAGACTTGACTCATCATTCGTTGAAAAACTAAGTGTAGCATTACGCTCACGCAATGCCGATTGAATGGCATAAGGACATCCCTTGAATACTTACATATATTTGGGCTTATTCAATCCTTCAATAGAATCTGCCAAGATTCCTGGGTCAGCTTCAACGAGACCTATAGAACGACTCACTCCTTGGAAAACGGTGAAATTGATACCTTTGAAAAGGTCTATATGTCTAATTTCCAGTGACACCAACCATATGATCATAGGTATCATATTGAGTTAGTTATGACAATGCTTGTGAAGTAAGACAGATCTATTCGAGAATCTGTTTTGCAAAACAGTCAGCTAACTTCGTAAGAGCTTTTTGGATAGCTCCGGTCGAACCAGGGGATTTGTAACCAATGGTTGGAAATGTATGGATGTCTACTTTCCAGAACAGTTTATGGATTGTCCATATCTGTTTCCTACATGAAGTTAAAGCTGATTGAGTCCTCAAAGGTCTGTGTGAGAATCTGAATCTCTACGTGAACTTGTGTTTTGAGTTCTCAAGCGACCTTCTCCTCTCGATCAATGTGTGAAAGGTCTAGATTGAGGATAATGTGAAATGGTTTAGTTAATCATTGTATAATTCCACATTTGAAAACATGTTAAAGAGCATTGATATGCCAAGTTATTGATATTTCCTTGGTTACTAAGAATTTAGAAGCTCCCTATGATTGATGTTAGAGTCAGGAGGAGATGCAGACTTGAAAAAGAATCTAGCATATACATGTCATTAACTCATTATCAAATGTGAATGGTGCAGTTGTACTGATAACCATATTGTGCTCTTTTTCCCATAGACTAAGCTTTTTGTCCTACTGGGGTTTTGCTTTGCGAGGTTTTTAACGAGGCAACATTTCATGCACCGCTTAAGGTTCAAGAAAGGCGTCAAATAAGTGTGATGTCCCTGAGGATCTCAGCACTAGCCGGTCTCGGGACCGAGCTGCCAAACTCTGTCTAGCGCAGTTGCCGAGCACTACTGTGCGCGGTGCACTGGCGCTACCGCCGAGCGCAGCTGCCAAGTTCCAAAGGCTACTACTGAAGTGCCATGCAAATGTGCACCTAGATGCCGTCGCCATAGCCGAGGAGCACGACTTCCCTTATGCTCACGGGATCGCAGCCACCACCAATATTACAACTTCATGACGTTCTCAAGAAGCATGTGAAGATTATGCGAAGATCATCAAGTTACTCATCAGAGGGAGATTCACATGGCAGAATATCGGTCAAGTAGCATGGTACATTGTACTCGTTTGTCCTTCGACCAAGGTGTACTTTTCCCACAAGTTTTTGTTACTTGACAAGGTTTCGATGAGACAACAACATATGCACCATCAGACATGACGACACGCGACACAAGGAGAGTGTTGTAGAATATATGATCCATATGTGTGTCTTGGTCTATGCCAAGCCTATGGACTTTATGTTACCTCTTTGTAATAGGAAAACTATGTGCTTATCCTATTATGTAAAGGAATGACCCAATATATGTTAAGTGGGTGGTCACTATAAATAGAGCTCATTCTATCAATAGAAGATACCGAATTCTATTCTCCCACAATATATATATTGGAAAAATAGTCTAAAGGATCATTATTAAACCAAATAATTAAAGTGATTTATAACTTCGTATTACACACCAACTTTAGAAATGGTTCATACGTGAGTTGCATGTTAGAAAATCTAGGTTGAAACTGTGAAAAGGAGAAACAAGGTTTAACTCAACTTGAGAAGGTTAAGAAACCTTATAAAATTTAAAATGAATGAAAATATTGTAAAAAACGTGTCTGAACCCAGGTTCGAACTGGGGACCTCTAGTGCTGCTTCCTTTACAATTATAACATCTCAATCTTCGTCGTCGGACAGTCTCACAAGTCCAAACCCAAAAATGGGCAAGCTCCAAACCACCAAGAAGCGCCGTCTTGTCAAAGCCGCCGATAAGATTCCCCTCGAAACCCCAAAACTCGAACCACAACAAATCGACCAAGAAGAACTAGAACTCCGCCACAAACAGCCCCAAACCGGGTCCGGGTCGGACTCCGACTCCGACCCGTCCGAGTCCCTCTCCCTGCTCCTGGAGCCATACTCCAAGGATCAGCTCATCTCCCTCATAACCTCCGCCGCCGCCTCCGACTCCTCCCTCCGCAAACGCATCCGCCTCGCCGCCGACGCCGACGTCTCCCACCGCAAGATCTTCGTCCACGGCCTCGGTTATGACACCACCCGCGACGCCTTCGTCTCCGCCTTCGAGCCTTTCGGCGAGGTCGAGGACTCCAATCTCGTCATGGACAAGCTCACCGGCAAGGCCAAAGGCTACGGCTTCGTCCTCTTCAAGACCCGCCGCGCCGCCCTCAAGGCCCTAAGGGAGCCAAAGAAGACCATCGGCAGCCGCGTCGCCTCCTGCCAGCTCGCCTCCGTCGGCCCTGGCACCAACTCCAACGCGGCGGCGCCGTCTTCACAGTCCGACTCGTCGTACTCCGGGAGGAAGATTTACGTCAGCGGCGTGCCGCAGGATGCCGACGCTGAGAAATTGAGAGCCGTGTTTGCGAAATTCGGTGAAATAGAGACAGGGCCGATGGGGTTCGATTCGCAGACCGGAAAATGCAGAGGGTTTGCTTTGTTTCTTTACAAGACTTTGGAAGGTGCCAAGAAGGCGCTTGAGGAGCCGGTGAAGGTGTTCCAAGGGCACCAGTTGAACTGCCAGAAGGCCACCGAGGGCTCTAAGAACAACAACAATGTGGCTGCGCCGGCGCAGCTGACTCAGGCCCCAGTGCCTGGTGCGCAGAATATGGCATTTTTCGGGCAGTATGCGGGGATGAATCCGTTGTATGGTGGGATGATGACCAATATGGGAGGTGCATTGGTTCCGGGAACCGGTAATCCGGCTATGATGGCCCGGCCATTGCTGGCATTGAATGCAGGTGTTTTTCCAGCTGGACAGTATGGTCAAGTTGGTGCTGGGGGGTTCGGTGGTGCGTCTCATGGTATGGGGAGTTTTGGGCCGGGAGGGTCGTTGCTTGGAGCATACGGGACTATTGCACCGCTTCCTACAATGCAGAGTCTGCAGCACGTTTATCCAACTTCACAGACGGGGCAGACTGCCACAGTTAGGCCTCAGGGGACTAGTGGGTACCAACAGTATATGTGGTATGATAGTTTTTCACATTTCTTTCTTCATATTGTTTATGTTTGCTCGGCTGTAGGATTGAGCGTGGTTTTGGTAAAAGTATTCTTTTACTTTGATATATACGAATATGAGTTGTCTAGTTTAGTTACATATAGTTGGGTTCTGACGTTTCTGTTTCCGGTGTTTAGAGCTTTAGGAATGATTTCTTTTGTTCGTTTCCGGTGTTTTGAGTTTAGTTACTTTAGGGCTACCATATCATAGATTGTCAAGATTGATGATTATTCTTTTTAAGCTGGAATCTTCAAGTTACTAAACGTATGTATGTCAAGTTGTTAGCTAGTGAAAGGGGATGACTTAGGGTAGGGGCAGATGAAATAATGTCAGCATAGAGCAAGCCCGTGATGTCAAGATTAATGATTATTCTTTTAAGATTGAATCTGTAAGTTACTAGATCTATGTATGTAAAGTTGTAGCTAGTGAAACTAGATGACTGTAGGGTAAGGGCAGATGAAATAAAATCAGCATAGAGGAAGTCCGGGAAGGGTGTTAACAACAGATTAAATTAAAGGGCTGTGTAGTATCTTAGATGAAACTCTTATTCTTTGAAATTAACCTCTTGTAAGAAAATGTCATCCAGTCTTGTATATGACGTATGTCAGCTTTTACAGTGTTTGTCATATCCAATGTGTTACTCTTTTCTGTTTGTATTAGAGGTACTGTTTATCAGTCTTGTAAATGTTTCCGTTATACTTCTTATTGCACGTTTGATTTTGTAAACTATTTCTATATTCGTAACTTTTCCATGTACTGGAAGTTGTGAATTTTCATTTCTGTAATTGGCTTGCTATTGGTTTTGTTAGACGTGCTGGTTTCCATGGTGCTTTCTTAAAGGTTTCCGTTAAACTTCTTTCTTGTATGTTTGGCTTTGTAAACTATTTGTATATTCGTACCTTTTCCATTTACTGTGAAGTTATAAGTTTTATACAGCATTTGTTACTTTGGTTCTTTTTTGTTTTTATAATTCTATTCTTATGGTCCTAAATCGATGAATTTTACTTCTTCCATCCATTCCAGCTCAAGTTTGACTATTGTCCGTTGTTCTTTTGCTACTCATTTGGGCATGAGTGTTTTACTTGCTTTTCTGGTGTTGATATTTAAAGAAGCTTTATGATGATTGTTCATGTAAAGGAAGTTTTTGTGTTTTCTGCCGTTACATTTTGAGCTGTATATTTGCAGAGTAAGTGTGGCTGAAGTTCAGGAGGGATGATCAATGACTCTTGGGGAATGTTTATCTTAAAGCTTGCTTTGGGTTGATCAGTTTTTCTGGAAGTTTTTATGGGGAAACTTTGGAATTGAATATAATTTTCTCATGGTCCATATCTTCCCCATGCTCTACAACAACTTGATGGATGTTCCTTTTTTTTTCTTTTGTGTTTTTCTAGTCCATCAAATCTTTGTCAAGTTTATCTTGTAAGAACTTTCAACATCTATTTTTACTTTTATGCTCAGTTTTATTTAACTTCCAGTGCATATCTTTTTAATAATGCCCCTCTTATTTCCTCTCTATTTCCTTTTTTGAATATGTGATTGATATTCGAATTTTTTTTTTCTGATTCCGATAGTAGATGAACGATTGTCAAGACCATTGACATTTATGAGGTCCTGATGTTCTGTAAACTCAGTTCTCCATTTTTAACGACTTTACATGAATTTTAATCGACATTAATGGCTTTTACATTAAGATAACTCGTTTTAGTACATGGGGAATTGAGGTGTTTTTAATTGATTTTTGTGGTATTTTATGGTTACTATATAATTTGATGTGACAAATGAAACTAAAAATAATAATTCTGAGGGGATGACATGAGGCTTAATGTTTGTTACCAAGTTGCTTATAGCAATCTATGTTAATTATATTTTGTGCTTTGTACTGGGAGCCCTTCTCTGAGATATATATAAGCTAGAGAACTTTTTCCCGTGGCTTTAGTGTATGAAAGGGTTAATGTAGCTGAAGGTACTATGTATATTGATGGTTTAAATATGGAAATAGTATTTGTTCTCTTTTGTTGACAAAATCCTTTAACGGACGTTAGGTTCTTTTTGCTACCATGGCAATCTGAAGTATGTTTTTCATCTTTAATGCAATTGTTAAACTCTGCTGTTATTCTGTCCGGGGACATTCAACTGTGCAAAACTCAGTTTTTATGGATTTAGCACTGTCAAGTTGCTGTATTTAATTTTTGGAGGTAAATAAGAGTCATGATAATGCAAAAGGGAATGAGCTACTCATTCCTGATTTCTTTATTCCAGAAGAAGCACAATTCATGGTTTTGTTGCATTTGAGCGTATTTAATTTTTCTTTTACATGGACTCATTCCTGATTTCTTTATTCCAGAAGAAGCACAATTCATGTTTTTGTTGCATTTGAGCGTATTTAATTTTTCTTTTACATGGATTCATTCCTGATTTCTTTATTCCAGAAGAAGCACAATTCTTGTTTTTGTTGCATTTGAGCGTATTTAATTTTTCTTTTACATGGACTCATTTCGAGGTTACTATCGTCATCTCTGTTTCTTGGATCTTCTCGTACAGAGCTGCTAGCCAGTTTAACTTGCCAGATGAGACATTGGCCATGATCTCAACGCTCACTCCCTTGCTGTTGGTACTAATTTACTAGTCTCAGTAATGATAAGCAATTGATGTTGTCAAAGATTATGTAGAAAATAGACGATTATAGAAATGAAATTATCAAAACTAAAAATGTATAAGGATAGGCTTCCTCTCTCATATGACAGACATCAGAAACTAGACACGGTCTAGAACTCTTCAACAAGTGCGAGCATGGAAGAAGCAACAGAGATGTACTACTTAAAACAAGCGTTTATTGAGCAGATATAAGGGTACTATTACTATTGTTATCCTTGTAATGTCTTTTCGCCCATGTAGAAACCCGAACTGTCAATTCCCAATATTGGCCAGTGCTTGGATTTTCTCTCAATGCCAAGTAAGATCCTACAGTTGAATCTCCCTCAAGTACGTACCTGTAAGTAACATAAAAATTTATATATACCTCTGCCTTTTTCCTTTGTGAATGTAAAATTTTGATAATGATATGATGGAATTATTTACCATATATACATGTAAGAGAGAAGTGATAGAATATAGTTAAGTCAAGAGGCCGTTCTGTCTGTATAAGCTTGAAACACTCACACAGGTTCATCTGTGTTATTTTATCGCCCAGGGACGCCACAGCGTTACAGCAAGCTGGTGTAGGATTCGAAAGATCATCCAAAGGAAGGCATGGATACATCAACCCCAAGTTAGCGCATACTTCATGTTTAGGAGCACATCATGTTTAGGAGGATGAGCAATGGTGAACGAAGAAACCCCGAGGAGTATCACAATGGTGATCATGTTGGGCAGCAGAGGGATTCTCATTTCTAATGGTGTGTGCACAAACTAAGGTAGTAATGTTGGTGTTGTTTTAGGCTGAAGTTTACATATAGAAGGTAGAAATGTATTATCTACATTCATGCAGGATGAGTCTGATTAACCTAACCAGCAATTATGGGAATCTAATGCTGTGTCCCATACAATGTTCATGCCTCAGGGAAAATGTGAATTAGAAAATAACGCCTTTTCTGCCAAGCAACGCACAGTGGAGTTGCAACCCAATATTGTACTCCATGAACCCTAAAGAAAACTACAACCTTCAAATGGCCTCAAATTAATTTTATATTCATTGTACTTGTTATTCTTCTAGTATGATCAGTTTTGTTCCTCCAACGAGTGAGTTGAGAGAAAATTTTATGGGTTCGAGTCACCATGAAAATAGAAGTGAAATCCTTTGATCCTTTTAAAAAAGAGTCGAGAGAAAATTAATGTCGAGGTCATTTGACTGACCAAATGATAGAGTGAAGCCAATCTAGTTTGTGTAAAAGCAGATAAACCGAGCTCCATCATTTGTTCAAGTACATGTTCACTAAGAAACTTTAGAACCTCTAAATTACCCGTGGATTTACCATATTTTGGAAAGTGTTGTTAGAAAATGGGTAAACAATTCATGTTCATACAATCATACCAAACAAAATAAAGGATTTCCAACAACAATTAGAACCTTCAATTTCAACATAAAAATGGTTAATATTGGTCATAGGGAAGTTTCTATCTGAAATTGATCTTCAGACTATGCTCAATGGCTCATCACTTGAGTGATGAATCTTTTGAGGAATGATGAATGAGTCGAAGATCAACAACGGCGACGGCAATGACACTGATAATCACCAAATTCTACTTGGTTGTATACCGCCTCTTATTTCAGTCTTTTGAACACCCTCCTATTTTTTGAGGAAATTTGTACACCCTCTTCTCTCTCACATTATGTGAAGCAAATGTGCAATATGCCCAGCATTTTACAACTAGCAAATGTGCAATATGTACACCCTCTTCTCTCTCACAACAAAACAGCTTCCTTGAGCACTTGCTGGGAGCAAAATGAAATTACAATCGGATCAACGAATATATGGCCATTACCCCCATATGATATTTTTAACCAAAATCTTTGTAACATTCAAATATTTGGTTTGAGCAAAAAATGTGGATGCTAGTCTTTCCTGACTAGCCTTGTAAAAGTTATCGATAATGACAGGTAATTACCATAAACAAACGAGCTAGAATAAAAATGACTTGGGGAAAGGTTCAGAGCACTCCTCTAATATTAGACCATACATTAGTATCCATTCCAAGTATAGTACATTAATAAAAATGAAATCCTTTCTTTTTTTTCTTAGAGATTTCTTATCTTATATAAGCATTTAGTAATCATTGAAAGGAGAAAGAAGGGCATCAATCTGTTAAACAAAAAAGGTCTAAAGCCATATGGATAACTGATGAGATGCTTCAAATGGTTTGGTAGTTTATGAAGCATTTGGACCTTGGTGAGAAACCAAATACAGGGTTTCCCAATGTGTAAAATCTCTTTCTATGCATAAAGTTTTATGGTCACTAATTTGTGAAGAGTAAACAGAAAACTAGCTTTTGCCTAATGACTTTTATTGTAGAACATTTCTCAACCTTTAAACAGTCATGTAGTTGTGTAAAAAAGACTACAACAAAACATTTAGAAAGGTGACTGAGCAGAACACATTGGGGAACGGTTACATGTTCTCTACTTGTGTATTGCAAATGCAATCTCCTTTATCCCTAACCACAGTGGAATTGGAAATATATAGTAGCCAGTCAGATTTCGATGGTGTTCTAAAACTGTTTTGCATATCAATCCATCATTCAGTGTACACATGTTAGAGTGAGTCACAATCCTAGTATATTTGGGATATATATATTCTGTGATTAAATATGATTATGTAAATTGATTAGGTGTAAGTAGTTTCCTTGTATAAGTATAAGTGGTCTTGTATATATATCCAGTTCAGGGTTGTTCAATATATTAGAAAATTCTCAAACACTTATGTTCTGATTAACTTGACAACAGAGCCTAAGTTGATCCTGACAATCATGGAGATCTGACCTTGTTTTTTTCACTGCAAATCTGTTCTGACATGTTCTGATCTGATTTTTTTGTTATGTTCGACATATTGAAAGAAGCTCTCGACTCATCGAATTCTATCAAACTTGTTTTGTTCCTTTGTTTATTTTATCATCCGATCTTTAGAACTTGTTTGTAATGGATCTTGCAATTCTTGAAGATCAACTGAAAGTCACCCGTGAACAACTTATGGATCTTCAGAACGAGAGCTCAAGCTTTGGAGTGAAACTGGATGATACAAACTATCAAGTATGGAGAAGACTAATAAAGATGCATCTTGGAGGTGTGGGCAAGTGGAAATATGTCGTTGGTACTCTCTAACAACCTGAAGAGGCTGGCAAGGCACAATCTATGTGGGATGCTGCAAATTCTACCACGATGATGCTTCTTCTGAAATCCATTACAAGATTAATCATGCTTTGGTTCTCTGGCTATACTTCGTCAAAGGCAATCTTAGATGCAGTTGCAACCACATACTATGATGTGAGTGATTTTGCAAGAGTTCATGAATTGACATGTCAAGCCTTTACAACTACTCAATATGGTAAACCTCTTGCTGAATATTATGCAAGCTTGAAGGCTACCTGACAAGAATTAGATGAAAGGGATCCAACCATATGGTGTGTGATTTGGATATTACTACACACAAAAGGTTTCGAGACAAGATGTGAGTCCATATCTTCTTGAATGAGTTGGATTCAAAATTTTCTACTGCTAAGGGAGAGCTGCTATGACAAACCACACCACGAAATTTGGAACAAGCTTATGCTTATGTTCGTAAAGATGAGTCAAATCAGTATAGTGCAAAGGAGTTGCACACCGAAGTGTCTAGCCTCATTGTCCAATCTAAGCCTCAACACGGTTGGAATCCGAAGAACCATGACATTCAACTTCGAATTCAACCTGCTTGTGGACCAGATCTGAGTAAGGTGCAGTGCTTCTATTGTAAGGAGTTTGGACACTACAAGAACTCGTGTCCTCAGAAAACAAATCATAGAGGTACCTATGACAAGAGCCACGATGGCAAGGGTGTAATTCAGTTGGTTCAAGAACCTGATTTTTATGGAGTAGGAGGACAAGATCTCACTACAAGTATTTGTTCTTCGGAGAAAATAGGTAAAATTGGTATTGCATTAAAAGTTTCTTGCTTTATTGGTGGTGATACATGGATCATTGATTCTTGTGCTACTGATCATATGACCTTTTATAAGTCATTGTTTTCGAGTCTGTATTCATCTCCCATACCTAAAGTGTGTAATGAAAATGGTGTGCCTTTCCCGGTCTTAGATATATGGTCAATCCAAGTTACTTCAACTGTTGTGTTATATAATGTCATTTACGTTCATTCTCTAGCTCATCACCTCTTATCTGTTTATGAGCTGAATTCATAGAACAAATACTCTATAAGCTTTTTTTCCTATGTATGTAATCTTTCAGGATCTGTCATCTCTGACAATAATAGGCAAGGGAGATCTGAGAGGGGGACTGTTTCACTTGGATTGCATATACAACGAGAAAGCACGAGCACCATCATCAAATGTTGTCTTGACATTGAGTTTCTGATCGAGTGAAAGAAATTTAGCTTTGGGACCGGCGGATGGGTCATCCATCATTTGGAATAATGAAAAAGTCTATGTCATCTTTGTTTTTATAAATAAAGGAGTCGAGTCTCCATTATGAAACTTTTGTTTTTGTCAAGAGTCATAAGTCCAGTTATTCTCTGAGTTTTTCTTCTAGTTTAGCACTATTTGAGTTGATTCATTCTGATGTATGGGGGCCTTCGAAGAATCCAACATTGACAGTACTTTGTTTTGTTTATTGATTACTTTGCAAGATTAACATGAGTTGTGTTGCAGAAAAAGAGGGATGTTGTGTTTTCTGCCTTCACTGTTTTTCATAGTCTCATCCAAACTCAGTATGATGCTTGTGTGAAAATATTTCGATTTGACAATGGAGGAGAGTTTGTCGATCACTATTTTCAAGACTATTTTCAGCAACATGGAATTGTTCATTAGACAAAATGTCATCAAACATCGGAGCAAAATTGAGTATCTGAAAGAAAGAATCGTCACCTCTTGGACATGGTAAGAGCTCTCTTACTCAGTGTCAATATGTCCAAATATCTATGGGGGAAGCTGTGTTGTGTGCCTCTCACCTCATCAACCGTTTACCATCTGCTACTCTTCAGAATCGAGTACCATTTGAGGTATTATCTGCATATGTTACTATCTCATCTCTCAACAAACTTCATGCTCGTGTCTTTGGTTGTGTGACCTATGTTCATCTTCACAAGAATCAGAGATCTAAGTTGGATGCTCATGGCCTCAAGTGTATGTTTGTTGGCTATGACTCTCACCAGAAAGGATAAAGTGCTACCATCATCCGTCTCAACGGTTCTATGTCACCATAAATGTCACCTTTAGTTAAGACTTGTGCTATTTTTCTCCAAAGGTATCTCAGAATGAGGAAGAAAAGAATGTATTTTATGAAGACCAAATTGAAAACCTAGAAGTTGGTGTTACAATGGGAAGTACCCCTGCTGGAAGTGATCTTGGACCCATCAAAGAGGGTCAATCCGTCAAAGGAGACACTATGTACCCTCCCGTAATAGTTCCTCGACCTGCCAAGGAAGTGGTTCAATCCGCCGAACATACCTAGGCTGACGAGTATGTTCCAAGTTCTGAAAGTGTTCGACATGATGAACAAAAGTCCTAACACATCGAAAAAGAAGGAGAATTAGATAGTAAGCTCAATGGCTAAGCTCAATGGCTCATCACTCTAGTGATGAATCTTATTGAGGAATGATAAATGAGTCGAAGATCAACAACGGCAAGGGCAATGACACACTGATAAAAATCACCAGATTGGACTTGTTTGCATACACCTCTTCTCTCACATTCTGTAGTGCAATATGCCCAGCACTTTCCAACTACCTTTGGGTTGTCATCTACATGATGCACACACTTGCCTTGCTACGGTTGAACAACAAGACAACTATCTTGAGCACTTTGCAAGCAAAATGAAATTACAATCAAATCAACCATTATATGTCAAAAATATATGGCCATTACCATATGATATTCTTGACCAAAATCTATGTAACATGCATTTGGTTTGTGCAACGAATGTGGATACTAGTCTTTCCTTACCAACGTTGCTTAATTATTTTGTAGCTCTTTTTTTGGTTGGAAATTATGTTGTAGCTCAACGGGGTATAACTGTACAACTCGAACAGTTCGAAAGTCGAACTGGACACCATTGATCAAGCACATCTCATTGTTAACTTGTTATGTAACCAAGGTGACACACCTTCTATCCATTTGATAATGTCAGTGATGAAACTCTTATCTGACTGACCGCTTCTATAGAAGGTGTGTCACCTTGGTTAAAACAGACGGTCAAAACTACCGTAAAATCTTTTCCATTTTTCTCCAAGAGAATTCTTAGCTTCTAAGGCAATAAGCATATAGTAATCATTGAAAAAAGAAAGGGCATCAATTTTCTTAAAAGAGAAAGGTCTATGAGCCATTTGGATATCTCAGACGCTTCAAATGGTTTTGGTAGTTTATGAAGCATTGTTTTTGCCAAATTAGTTTATGAAGCATTTGGACATTGGTGAGAAATCAAACGTTTGGTTTCCCAATGTGTAAAAATCTCTTCTATGCATATAAATGATAGTCTATAACTAGTGAAAAGAAAATTAGCTTTTGCCTAATGACTTTTATTGTAGAACATTTCTCAACTTTTAAACAGTTTCGGAAAAGAAATACTACAACAGAACATTACAAAGGTGACCAAACAGATCATTTTGGGGAACGGTTACATGTACTCAACTTGTGAAATGCAAATGCAGTCTCTTTTATCCCTAAGCACAGTGGAATTGGAAATACAAGTACCAATTTAAAAGAGTCCTAAGAAACCCTCCCTCCCTCATCTAGATAAAAAGTTAGTACGCAAGTCACAATAGAGAGACGGTTTACGTACTATTCTTCTGAGTCTCTACTTCTTCCTCTTCTTTGGGGGCTGAAGTGCTTCCTCATCTTCATCTTCTTCCTCCTCCTCTTTCTCCTCAACTCCTTCCTCGTCCTCTTCTCCTCCATCATCATTGTCCTCCTCATCGTCATCCTCATCATCATCTTCATCATTGTCGTCCTCATTGTCATCTTCTTGGTCATCACCATCTTCTTCATCGTCTTCTTCCTCTTCTCCATTCTCTTCAGCCTCACGTCCTGCTTCATCTTCTGGGGCCTTCTTTGAGTTATTCTTATTGTTGTTGGGATTGTTGCCATACTCTTCTCCTTCAGAGGACAAGTCTTCTTCCCCTTCTTCAAGTCCATCATCATCGTCTTCATCTTCATCCTCTCCCTCTGCATCAGCTGGCTTAGCTTGGCATGGAGTGTGAGGATCTTCTTTGATACCAGCTCCATTGTTAGGTAAAAACGCAAGGGGATCCTGGAATCAAATTACAGAAGTACTTGTTACAATTTATGAATCCAAAGTTAACAGCAAGGGTAACACCACACATTACTAAGTTATAACACTTTTAGAGTTGTTGAATTCAAGATTTTACTGTTGATCTTGATGAAAATATATGATGCTGTGCTCAGTGGTATAGAACTATAATATGCTCACACAAGTTCACTTTGGATTTTGTCTAGCATAATCACCAGACAGGCAGAATATGTTGTATATCTGGAAAAAGAGCAATAATGTTCATAGGTGCAACGTTAATGGGAATAACATCTCCAAACAGTACGCTGTACCATCCCCATCCCCTTTACAAATTCATTTGTGAAACAACGCAGGTCGAATCCGACCACAAAGAGAGATCTGAACTGGACTATCAGTCTTGCGCTCTCGCACTAACCCTACTGAACTGGACTATCATTTCTGAGCTAGATTCTGTTGTTCATCTGTCTCATCTTTCGTTACATTAAAAGGACTTTTGTTACATTGAAAGGAATCAAACTCGCAACTTAGCCTAATTGGGTGTTCTATAGTTCAACTCTGAGACTTGGACCCCAAGTCACAAGTAAAGAGAACATAAAAACCATGAACCAAGTCTACAGTTCAAACAGCATCACAAACAGAATATTCTCTAACAAGAAAGTCTTGTTCTTTCCAAGTTGACCAATTCCCACGCACAACACGACAAATTAGATTTTACACACAATTTTACCAAAGTACCAAACAAACCGGAACCCAACCCAGGTCCTCTCAACCAGAGTTAACACTGTCCCTTCCAAATCTGGAATCATTCCTAAATTTTCCGACCAAAACTAAACGAATTACGTCACCGGATAAATAGGAGACGGTGAAACAGTAAAATAATTAACACCGGTGTGAAGTTGACTTACCAGAGTTCGGAGCAGAGACGAGAGCAGCAAAGCAGCCAAGGCCTCCACGGCGCGTGTCAGCGGCGCACCGTTAACCCCAACCGAACGGTAGTTAGTTTCCATTTCGCGGCAACCAGACACCTGCAGGAAGCAAAACACCAATAAACAATCAGCTTCTGGCCGTCGGATCTCGCTCCCCAAACACTACAAGCCGTTCAGTCTTACGTCAACAAAACACTAAGAAAAAAAAGGATGAATATAGTAGTTTTCTAAAGGCTTAGTCTCAGAACGACCAAAAGGCTTAGTCTCAGAACACGACAAAAAGAAGACTTTTCCGTCATCCAAACTCGCCGGCGACGAGCATAACGTTTTTGCTTTCTCGCCGGAATATGAAAATTTCCGACAAAAAGGCCGTAGTTCAAAACTGAGTCTGAACTGAAAAAGTATTGGAAATTACATAACCGACACAAACATATCTGAGTTTTGAGAAACTAAGGTGGGAAAGTACTTAAGTTGCCGGAAAAGTTAAGAGAAATAACAGTGAGATGTGTTACAGCTAAGAATGAATTGAAATTACGAAACTAGACATGGAACTGAGAATCAGAGAGGCTAGAAGCGTACCAGGAGGAGAGATGTGAAGGTTTGAGAGTCGAAAACCTCTAGAAAACAGCGGCGGAGGCTCCAGTCATTTTGCACCGTCCGATCGTATTAGAAACAAGGAGAGAACAAAGATATAGAAATATGAGAGAAAAAGACTGCCCGTAATTCTCAATTCGGGCAGGACGGGCAGCGGGAGATCAGTATTGAATTTTGGAGAGGACAAGTTTGGGTTTTTATGGAGATTTTAGGTATTTAATTATTGTTCATAAGTTTGTGTTAATTACTTTAAAGACCCACTAGTCTTGGGGCATATTCAGTCCTTGAAAGTACTTATTTTGCAGGCTTGCCTCTTGTTAATGTACTTGAATCAAAAACAAGGACTTGGGTTACTTGGCCGACAGTGGGTGGTCCACGTGTTGCGAGAAGTGAAATAGAAGCTGTGGAACCATGGTGACCACGGTTTACGAACATGGTTTGGGGCCTAGGCATTGGCTTACTGTGGGCATTGGGCAATGTTATTGCACAAGATAAAGGGAATAATGAGGCAGTTAAAATGTCATGTATGTCATGGAAACTCTTTTTTCTTTTTCCTTTTTTTTCTTCTTCTCTTGAATGTAATGGGTGTGGCTCAAATTGTGATTTTTTACAAGCTCTTTCCTGTGATTGGAAGGTATGAGACCAAATTAGCTTATGAGATTTACCGTAAGTAATAGGGTTGTTGTTTGTTTGTTTACCTTCTAAAGGAAAAATTTCAAGAACGGTACATTATGTTTGATTGACTCATAACTTTGGTACATTTTGTATTTTTTTTAAATAATACATGATATTTGTAATATGATACATTATTCATATTTTTCGTTGTTAGGTTTGTTAAATATAGTGGATTCCGTCAAATTTTAAATGATAATCTCGTCTATTCAGAATCCGAAAAAAAAACACATAATTACTTAGAACACCCAACAGTTTTCTTTGGCCACCCAAATACCAGCATCGACTCCGACAGGCGTCCAGGTCCAGGCCGTCGATCGATCGATGTATGGTGATGGAGATGGTGAATGACTGGGCCCTATGACGTCACCTTGTAGATCTGATATGGAGTAGTAAAGCTCGGTCCTCGACGACATCAGACCAGACAGCGAGACCACCTGAACGGCGACCACTAGCAATAGGGGAATAAGTTGTTGAACGACTAGTGGATGAAGAGAACGCTGGCATTCGTAGAAGGAACATGACATGGTATTGCGGCTACCATCAGAACCCTAGCCAGCAATAGAGAACTGATGCAGCCTGAAACCGTAACCACCGTCATCGACTCCATCTTGAACTGACGAGACTTGAGATATATATATGTTCGTATGCAAATACAATTTTACCCCTCAATTATTTCGTAATGACATATCTTGTAACAGAATGTATAACGGTTTGTACAATAGATGTATCAGATTACAAACATCATGTACTGTTTTAAAAAAAATACAAAATATATCAATTATAAGTCAATCAAACTTCGTGTTCTGTTTTTGAAATTTGTACTCTTCTAAATTATGTAATTTGGAGCTTTAAGTTGTGATCGTAGATTTTCATCTTTGTTTCGTTTTTTTTGGAACAATTTCATGACAGTACATAGAGTTTCAGATTTTCACACTTGGCTATTAATCTGCTGCTGGTTTCTCTCTACAACTATAAATGAGAACTGAAACTTTTTCTTTAAAGTTTTTACAAAAGAGGATGCATAAAACTAAAGACAGTTTAAATTACTAAAAAAATGAAAGACTGAATGAAAAACAAAGGGTGCAAATTTCAATTTTCTTTAAAATAAAATTAAGTTTGTCTATATTAATGACGTTATTGAATCACTTAACCAAAAGCAGACATGTTTTTTTTGTCAAAAATGCCCGAAAGAAATTTAGAAGACAAAGATGGATGTCATAGAGAGAACCAAGATAGATCATTAGATAATACGTCATGAAGTTAATGCTATAATGATGTAGCACATCATCCACTCATTTTTCATCATTATTGAAACGCATGAGATATTATTTGCCTTCAAATTCATTTTGATGTTTTAGTTTCACACTATACAAACGTTCAAAGATGGACTTATATGAAATTTTCTATACCATATATTAGAGTCTTTTGCATGGTGAAAAGAGGGAGAGATGTTGAAAAGAGAGAGGAAAAGGGAACTTAATTTTTGAAATACATACAGCATATATAGCCAAAGTCCTTTTTTTAGATAGAAGAATAGTAAGTCCTTGCGCACCCATATTTGCTCGACCACCGTATCCATATATACGACATCAAGCCAAACTCACCCATACACCAAACATGTGCGCGCTTGCAAGATCGTAGCACCGCACCACACCACACCACACAGCAGTCACTGCTCATGATGTCAATGACGAAGTCATATACGAGAAGGGAGGCAACCACCACAGTACCTGACAAGAGACCACTGCGGTACCAAGGCAACGCAACACCTATATCAAAAGCCGGCAAGAGCATGGCACACTATTTTACTGATGTTGTTCCACCTCAACCATATTGGTTGAGTTAAGTACTAATTACAAAAAGTCAAGATACAATTAGATCTATGTAATAATGTGTTTACGAGTTATATTTATTTGTTATTTCTAACGTGAAATCATTTGTCTCCAACAACTTAGCTTTCTCTCCAACAACTTAGCCTTCTCTCCAACAACTTAGCCACTCGCTAGATGACTGTTTCACTAGAAGATCAAACCTGAACGAAGATCAAACCTGAACAATAAGTAGGTGCAAAGAGCGACTGGCATTGCCGAGCAAGATTCTTATATCTCCTGCGCCACAACTGAAATTAGGAATTAAACACCAGCTAGCTAGCACCCATGCCACATATCCATTGATCCTAGACAATAAAAGAGCCCTAGAGCCTTGCCCCGTCTCATCAAGACTCCAGTCTTCTACGCCGAAGTACTCATCTTTGTTGGGGGCTTGGGGCAAAAGCACCAAGATTCGCCGCCGCTACTTCGAAAGTTCTAGGTTTCGGATCTATGTGTAACAGTGTAAGACTACCTCTGTTCTAATGACTAGCCTTCGCACACGTGATGCGCGCGTGTCGGAGTGTGTTTTTGTCAGACAAATTTATTATTATGTAATTTTCGGTAGTTCAATCAATATGAATAAATGCATATAATTGAGATGAAGTTAGCCGTGATATTGGTTTTCTAGCCGAAGTGCGTTTTTGTTAGTTTCAATAATATTGTACAACAACTCTCTGAACCCCAAATAAAATAGCATAACCCTTAAACCTTAAATCCGAACTTCTAACTCTAAACCCATAAACTCTAAATCCATAACCCCTAAACCTTAAATTCAATATGTTTGACATTTGGTTATATATTTGTTAATATGCATAAACCTTAAATCCAAACTCCTAAATCCTAAATCCCTAACCCTTAAACCTTAAATCCAATATGTTTAAGATTTGATTATATATTTGTTATTATGCCTTTGAAACCTATTAGATTTAATCACAAATTAAATTGATGGGCAAAACTGAATCTTTCTCTATATATAAAAAAAAACTGAAAGTCAGACCTGAAAAAAAAATGAAGCTAGATTCACAAAAAAAGTTAACAGCATTGTTCATGTGAACAGTGAATACCTCAATCCGCTTTATATATGCAGATAAGATGCGATCAATATACTACTGTACATAATATTTTTCAGGAATAGAAAATATAGAGTCGACCATTTCAAGTTCTACATATATGGAATGGAATAATTATTCTATGGAAAGTTTTACGATCAAGTAATGAGTTAGATGAGCTAACCACCAGCTTCTAAGTTGCATGTTGCCAAGAAAATACATTATAATTGGAAAAAGCCAAATGAAATCCAATGCGGTGACCCAAAAAAGCACAAATGTTTGATGCTTCTCTACATTTTTTTGGTCCGGGTCATACCTTATGTCATCTACGACGGGATTGTTTTACTAGTTGGTATTATTTGAACTCGAACAAACGTGACATATGGATCACTATTGTATCGGCATTGATACAACTTAACCACCTTTAAGGTGTTGAGTTTTAACTACAAAAAACTTATGTACAATTAGATACGATTTATCTACTTATAAGTTATATTTTATTTGTCTATTTTCTGATGTGAGATACTTCATCTTCAACACTTTCCCTCATGTGCAACCTAACTTTTTAGGTATGCACGTGTAATTGTGAGACCCCGTATGTTTTTACCGTGGTTAACGACGAGTTACTGAGGTTTAAGCCACGTTCAGCAACTTCGCGAGTGAACGACCACGTTCATTTTTGAGATTTTCAAATTCTTCAAATTCATCAAAAACATGGTGCGAAGGGATTATGATTCAAGCATTCTGGCAAGTGGAGAAAAGATAATGGTTTCTTGCTATAATCATCCTCCACTAGTGAATTGTGACTTTTTCTTAGCCATCATGAGAAATGAAGTTGATTGCACCCTAGCTACTACAGAATGACTCAAAAGGGTAGAGAAGAAAAAATGATATAAGATTCCTTATCCCTTTCCTTATGATTCAGATTTAGACAGTGAAGAAAAAGATGAAAAAAACACCAGAAGAGGAACACGAGGGCCAAGATTCGTTGGCTGATTATGATTGCACTGATGAAGAATATTACAATACAGAAAACATAATGGAGAAATGAGCGGTGGCTGACGCATCACGATAAAAGATTTCTTTTTTGTTAAAGTTAGTGCGTACGTTCTCCTTTTTACTGCGGACACATGAAACAAACAACTTTACTTTTGCTAAAGTAAAGTTCGATTCCCTATGTCACCCACTTTCTCTTACCTTTGTTTAATTCGGGTTTAGATTCCGTGTACTATATAAGGAGTCTCAAGCTTCCAAGAGAATGCATCGAAAAACTTGGAATATAAGTTGAAATCACTCTCAATCTTCATCTCGAAGTCAGAAAGCCAGAAAAATAGTGTGCAAATAGTGTCCCTAGAATAGTAAAATAGAGTGTATTACTGTGTTTGTTTTATGTCTTCCGGTGTGGAGTACTTGTATTACCTGTAAGTATTTGTATCTATAATTATGAGTAGCTAAACAACTTATAACTATTTACTCAAAAGTGAGGCTCTGAGTTCTATATTTGTAGTTATGTTATACTAAATAAATTCTATTTTGCGCCCTTAAGTCCGTCACAAAAATATGTTGTTTTAGTTTTTTACTTTCAGTTGCTAGTTTAAATTTTGTAGTTAAATTTTGTAGTTAAAGATATTCTTGCATACTTAAACCTAAACTGAAACCTAAATTTTGCAGAACTGAAACAATACGTGCTACCCGTGGACTCAGACTCTAACCCCAAAGCATCCGCAAACCACGTGGCAATAAAAGAATGAGAAACTCCTGAAACTGCTCCCAAGACATCTGGTCGGCATCGTGGCGGTCTGCAACGGTATCCCACCAACTATCAGCCTCTCCAGTGAGGCAGTGGACTGCGAAGGCAACTCGATACTCGACAGGGGTATTGACTGTTCCCTGTAGCTTCTTGATGTGCTTAAGTCAGATCTCAGCATCAACAGCCTCTGTAAGGCCAGTGAAGTTAGGTGGCCTAACTTTCAGAAAGGTCGCCGAACAGTTGGACCTCCTCTCTAACTCCAAGTCCTGCGGAGTAGGAGGTGGAACATTTCCCATGGCTCGGAACGCTCGCGTGACCTCATCCATCTCGCGGCGAGACGGCATCGTGACTGACTCAGAAAAGAAACAAGGATAGTCGCCGAAACAATGTCCAGTGAATAAAGATAATGAGGATGTCAACAACTGGAACATGAATGAACTTTTGACTTCCGTATGAAAGAATACATCATGAGATTATGCAATGACGTCAGCATCGCACGCAAATAACTCGAAGTATACGACTCGAAGAAAACAAACTGGTCGTACACCAATGACATGGAAGGTACCAAAACGATGCTCTGATACCAAGTAATTACTGTCGCATCCCGGGGACTATTCTCGGTCCCGGAACACGACGGTAACCGCCGTAATCCCGATCTAACGAATAATCAATACGTCTTTCGACGTATTGATGACCCACCGGACCGAAACCACAAGGCTAAAAATGAAATAAACAATACATGAATGATAATATGAATGTCAAATACTGAATGACAATGATCAGAGTAGCCTACAAATGTTTTACAAGCGGAAGATAATAGAAAATACCCGAGACAGAAATAGTACATGAAAAAGTCTCGAAACACTGGGCCCGAACAATGTCTCAGAGTATCCAACAGATAACAACAAAGATACGGAAATCAAGATACAAGGAAACCACACCAGAATGGGAGTCCTCGGAATCGGAAGTGCACGATGACTGACGCTCCGCGATCTAGTCCAGCTCCTCTAGTGACGGGTGCTGTAGACCTGAAAAGATGTAGAGGTGAGCAACTCGTCCTCGCTAACCCAAATGGGGCCAAAGCCATCCAAGTCGGGGTTTAAAACCCATGAGAAAACATTTCGTATATAATTATAGGTACTCGTAAGTAAGAAAGAGCATGTGGAAATGTAAATGCACGCCACGCACACAAAGCTCGGTAAAACATGTGACCACATATGAAAGAACTCTCTGGATCTGAGCGGCCGAATCCCGGGTTTGTCTTCACTGCAAACCGGGGCCAACTATCTAAGCGCCCGAGTGCGCAGAATAGCGAGAGCGTCCATTTCCAGCTAACGCCCAACAAATAGCAGGCCACACTTACGTCACGTTTTACTCTGTTCGAGACGAGCGTAAGCGGGATAAATGAATGAAATAAACAGGGCATAGCCCCTCCGGAGGTTAACGGTCATCGACACCGTAGGAGTGCTAGAATACTAGGTCCCGTCGCTCTCAGGCCAAGCACCGGAAATCAGGACGACGGTACTACTTTTCGATCCAAAACTCACACACACACACCAAGTGCTATAAGAAGCATGTGGTCAAGCTTAAAACAATGCATCATTATTTAATAAATATACAGTGAAAGAGCCGCCGACCCAAGAGGGTTTCGGCTCACCCATTGGGCGTGCTCCCCCTACCTGGTATGATGGTACAGCTGGCTGCGCTCCAACTCCTGGTCCTCCTGAAGCCTGCATAGACGAGCTCCTGAGTCTGTGGGTGAGACAACAGTGATAGTCAGGTATAAGTAATTCGAGGTCTACCATCTACGACTAAGACTTGATAAACACTCTTTGTTTATCTTTCTGACATTAGGGTTTGACTTGTTTTACACTCCGATTCTCGAACCAGCGAGAAGTCGGGATTATTTCTTATTCAGTACTTACGTCGTTTTTTGTCACGTTTACAAGCTAAAAATCTTTAAAACGTTTAACCGTAGTGTTCGAAAACGTAAAATAGGTGTTCTACGGCATAAGTTAAAAGTCAACTTTGGAATAGTAAAAGTCAACAGTCAACAATAAAGTCAACGGTCAACGGTCAAAAAAGTCAAAGTCAAATAGTCAACCGGTCAAAGTCAACCGGTCAAAGTAAACAGTAAAAGTAAAACTGTAACAGTAAAACAGTAAAAGTAAACAGTAAAAACTGTAACTGTAACTATTTCAAACAGTCAGGGGCAAATTGGTAACTCTGCCCCTGGGTAAATAGTAAAAGTAAAATTGACACGGTAAAAACCAGGGTTTTTACCGTGCCGGTTCCCGATCGGTTTCTCCGCCGGATTTGACTGGTTTTCCGGCCAAATCAAGTCTTCTGACTCCTCCTAACTCCTTCTAAACATCCTAGGCTAACCAACAACACCACAATCGGAAGAAATGATCAAGAATCCATACCTAGGCTTCCTCCACTGTTTTTCCGACGGTTCTCCTCCGGCGGAGCTCCGCTGGGCTCCTCCTTCCTCCTCCTTGCTCCTGGGCAGCTCCTGGTGGCGCCTGGGAGCTTCCTAGCTCTCCAAAAGCTCTGGTTCGCTTCGATCTGTGTTGCACAGTGTTCTTGAACTTTCCCTCGTTGCTGGGCGGCGCTGGCGGTGGCGGTGGCGTTGCTGGTGGTCTGGACAAGGTCGCCGGGGCGAGGCGAAGCCAATGAGGGCAGCGGTGAGGCTTGACGCGCTGCCGGTGGAGGAGGTGCTAGGTGGCTGTCGAGAGGAAGGAGAGAGAGAGCTGTGGCTCGAAATGGAAAGCAGGAAAATGGAAAGAGAAAGTGAAGAAAGGAAAGGACCGAAGCGGAAAGATAAGGAGAAAGGGAAAGGTGAGGGAAGAGATGGGTGAAAGATAAGGTATTTAAAGAAAAACGAGTGGCCACGATTCGTCGATCGAATCAACGGCCACGATTCGATCCCAATCCTAAAATAAATTTCAAAACCAAAACCATTTTCGAAAATTCATTTCAAATAACCAAACGTCAAATTTAAACGTAAAAGTCGTACGAAAAATTACGTGAAGTGCCGGAAAATATTCCGTAAATACTTTCACGCATGTGGCAACGCGTGTCTTAACGTAAAAACGTTAGACGAAATGACGACGTACTGAAAAGTAATCGGAATTAAACCCTAAATGTGTCGGAAAAATTAAATTAAAATTTCGGGGCTCACACTCTACCCCCCTTAAATTGAATTTTGTCTTCGAAATTTACCTGACATCAGAAGAGGTGTGGGTGAGCCTGCCGCATGACTGACTCAAGCTCCCAAGTAGCCTCTTCCTCACTATGGTGGTCCCACTGAACTTTCACAACTGGAACCTCTCGGTTCCTGAGCTTCCTTACATCATGATCCAAGATGCGGTACGGTCTCTCCTCGTAAGAAGCATCGCTGCGCAGCTGTACATCAGTCCAAATAACATTCTGTGGGGCACCCGGTGGGCTCTTCCGTAACTGTGAGACGTGGAACACGTCATGTATATGCTGCAGTCGTGGTGGCAGGTGAATCCGGTATGCAACGGATCCAACTCTCTGGGCTATCTGGAAGGGCCCTACAAACCTTGGGGCCAACTTCCCCTTAACCCCAAATCGTCTAACTCCCTTGCGGGGACTGACTTTCAAGTACACAAAGTCTCCCACTGCAAACTCAAGGGGTGTCCGACGTGTATCTGCATACGACTTGCTCCTGCTCTGGGCTGCTCTAACCCTCTCCTGGACAATCTGAAGCTTCTCTGAAGTCTCCTGTATCACATCTGGACCAAGTAGAACCCGGTCCTCTCTGTCCAACCAACACGTAGGGGATCTACATGGTCGACCATACAATGCCTCAAATGGAGCCATACCAATGCTGCGGTGGTAGCTATTGTTGTAGGCAAACTCTGCAAGTGACAGGCACGAGTGCCACTTTTCACCAAAATCAACTATGCAGGATCGAAGCATGTCCTCCAAGGTACGGATCGTACGCTCGGACTATCCATCTGTCTGAAGATGATACGCTGAACTCAAGTGCAACTCGGTACCCAACTCCTTCTGCAATGACTTCCAGAGCTTGGAAGTAAAACGTGGGTCACGGTCTGAGATGATGCTCTTCGGTATCCCATGAAGTCTGATCACCTCACTAATGTACAGATCTGCAAAGTACTGTGTACGTGAGCTCATCTTGACAGGTAGAAAGTGTGCAGATTTCGTCAACCTGTCAACTATCACCCAAATCCCATCATGACCCTCCCGTGAACGGGGTAGGCCGGTGACGAAATCCATGGTGATGTGGTCCCACTTTCACTGTGGAACTGCCAAAGGCTCAAGAAGTCCTGCTGGATGTCTGTTCTCTGCCTTTACTTGCCTGCACACGTCACATCTAGACACATACTCCCCAATACTCTGCTTCATACCCTTCCACCAAAACTGGCGCTTCATATCCTGATACATCTTTGTGGCTCCTGGATGCATGGTGAAACTAGCCCGGTGTGACTCCTCCAACACTAGTTTCCGGATGTAATCATCACTAGGGACAAAGGCACGTCCCTTGTACCTGATAAGTCCATCATCACTGACACTCCACTTGTTGTCAGCTTCACCTGAGTAGACCTGAGCTCGAACCAAGTGGCTCTCTGGATCATTCCACTGATACTCCCCCACCTGCTGTAGGATGTGGGGCCTGAGTGACACACTGGCCAAGAATCCGTGAGAATCCCCAAACCGTACGTCCAAGTCATAATCCTCCAGAGTCTCCAGAGCCTCCATGCGAGAGAGGAAAATACTCGCAAGCTCATACCTCGGCTTCCTGCTCAAGGCATCGGCAACAACATTTGCTTTCCCTGGATGGTATCGTAGGGTGAACTCATAATCCGTAAGATACTCCATCCATCTCCGTTGCCGTAGATTAAGATCACGCTGGGTGAAGATGTACTGTAGGCTCTTGTGATCCGTGTAGATCTCAAAGGTGGCTCCGTAGAGATAACACCTCCAGATCTTAAGAGCATGTACAACTGCTGCCAACTCCAAATCATGTGTAGGATAGTTCTTCTCATGTGGCTTCAACTGTCTAGAGCCATAACAAACTACCCCACCATTTTGCATCAGCACACAACCCAAACCAGTCCCTGAAGCATCCGTATACACTTGGTACGGATCTACACCATTGGGGAGAACGAGGACTGGGGCTGTGGTCAACCGGTTTTTCAACTCTGCAAAAGCCTCTTCACATGCGTCACTCCACTCAAACTTGACTCCTTTCTTGGTCAAGTTGGTCAGTGGCGTGGCAATCTTTGAGAAGTCCTGCACAAACCGACGGTAGTATCCAGCTAAACCAAGGAAACTCCTCACTTCTGTAACATTCCGAGGATGTTCCCAATCTAAAACTGCCTCGATCTTTGAAGGATCCACTGACAAGCCTGCACCTGAGACTACATGTCCAAGAAACTGCACCTCTGAAAGCCAAAACTCGCACTTTGACTTCTTGGCGAAAAGCTGATGATTCCACAAAGTCTGTAGAATGGTGCGAAGATGATACTCATGCTCTGCTTGGGTCTTGGAGTAGACTAAGATGTAGTCGATGAACACGATCACAAACTGATCCAGGTAAGGTCGGAAGACTCTGTTCATGAGATCCATGAAAGCTGCGGGAGCATTCGTCAACCCGAACGACATGACGAGGAACTAGAAGTGCCCGTAGCGTGTACGGAAAGCTGTCTTCTCTATGTCACTATCCCGTACCCGAAGCTGATGATAACCTGATCTCAGATCAATCTTAGAAAAGAACTGAGCTCCTGCAAGCTGATCAAACAAATCATCGATCCTCGGAAGTGGGTACTTATTCTTCACAGTGACACTGTTCAACTTCCGATAATCTATACAGAGTCGAAGGGTCCCATCATGTTTTCTGGCAAACAACACCGGTGCTCCCCACGGTGATGAGCTATACCTGATAAAACCCTTGCTCATAAGATCATCCAACTAAAGCTTCAACTCTTGCAACTCAGCTGGTGCCATACGGTAAGGTGGAATCGAAATCGGTGTGGCTCCTGGAACCAATTCGATCTGAAACTCTACCTCCCGATGTGGCGGTAATCCTGATAAATCTTCAGGAAATACTCCGGGATACTCATCAACCACCGAAATATACCTGTCCCCACTAGACCCATCTGTCTCCTTTGACGATCTCACAATGCTGTAGCAAGTCAAAGTCCTCCTCCCACGAAAACATGGTCGCAAGAGTGGACTCGGCTGTGTGAGTCGCTCATCCATTCTGATCACCATAACCTTGTCCTTGCCTGGAGTCCTCACTGTGACTGTCCTCTTCTCACAGTCTATGAGAGCTCGGTACTTCTCCAACCAATCCATCCCAAGTATCAAATCATACCCATCAATGTCTAACGGGTAAAGATCTGCTAGTAACTTCCCTTCGTTGACCAGCAATTGACACTTGCGAAAGATCATGTCTGTAGCTGCCCCCATTCCAAGGGCAGAACTGAAACAATACGTGCTACCCGTGGACTCAGACTCTAACCCCAAAGCATCCGCAAACCACGTGGCAATAAAAGAATGAGAAACTCCTGAAACTGCTCCCAAGACATCTGGTCGGCATCGTGGCGGTCTGCAACGGTATCCCACCAACTATCAGCCTCTCCAGTGAGGCAGTGGACTGCGAAGGCAACTCGATACTCGACAGGGGTATTGACTGTTCCCTGTAGCTTCTTGATGTGCTTAAGTCAGATCTCAGCATCAACAGCCTCTGTAAGGCCAGTGAAGTTAGGTGGCCTAACTTTCAGAAAGGTCGCCGAACAGTTGGACCTCCTCTCTAACTCCAAGTCCTGCGGAGTAGGAGGTGGAACATTTCCCATGGCTCGGAACGCTCGCGTGACCTCATCCATCTCGCGGCGAGACGGCATCATGACTGACTCAGAAAAGAAACAAGGATAGTCGCCGAAACAATGTCCAGTGAATAAAGATAATGAGGATGTCAACAACTGGAACATGAATGAACTTTTGACTTCCGTATGAAAGAATACATCATGAGATTATGCAATGACGTCAGCATCGCACTCAAATAACTCGAAGTATACGACTCGAAGAAAACAAACTGGTCGTACACCAATGACATGGAAGGTACCAAAACGATGCTCTGATACCAAGTAATTACTGTCGCATCCCGGGGACTATTCTCGGTCCCGGAACACGACGGTAACCTCCGTAATCCCGATCTAGCGAATAATCAATACGTCTTTCGACGTATTGATGACCCACCGGACCGAAACCACAAGGCTAAAAATGAAATAAACAATACATGAATGATAATATGAATGTCAAATACTGAATGACAATGATCAGAGTAGCCTACAAATGTTTTACAAGCGGAAGATAATAGAAAATACCCGAGACAGAAATAGTACATGAAAAAGTCTCGAAACACTAGGCCCGAACAATGTCTCAGAGTATCCAACAGATAACAACAAAGATACGGAAATCAAGATACAAGGAAACCACACCAGAATGGGAGTCCTCGGAATCGGAAGTGCACGATGACCGACGCTCCGCGATCTAGTCCAGCTCCTCTAGTGACGGGTGTTGTAGACCTGAAAAGATGTAGAGGTGAGCAACTCGTCCTCGCTAACCCAAATGGGGCCAAAGCCATCCAAGTCGGGGTTTAAAACCCATGAGAAAACATTTCGTATATAATTATAGGTACTCGTAAGTACGAAAGAGCATGTGGAAATGTAAATGCACGCCACGCACACAAAGCTCGGTAAAACATGTGACCACATATGAAAGAACTCTCTGGATCTGAGCGGCCGAATCCCGGGTTTGTCTTCACTGCAAACCGGGGCCAACTATCTAAGCGCCCGAGTGCGCAGAATAGCGAGAGCGTCCATTTCAGCTAACGCCCAACAAATAGCAGGCCACACTTACGTCACGTTTTACTCTGTTCGAGACGAGCGTAAGCGGGATAAATGAATGAAATAAACAGGGCATAGCCCCTCCGGAGGTTAACGGTCATCGACACCGTAGGAGTGCTAGAATACTAGGTCCCGTCGCTCTCAGGCCAAGCACCGGAAATCAGGACGACGGTACTACTTTTCGATCCAAAACTCACACACACACACCAAGTGCTATAAGAAGCATGTGGTCAAGCTTAAAACAATGCATCATTATTTAATAAATATACAGTGAAAGAGCCGCCGACCCAAGAGGGTTTCGGCTCACCCATTGGGCGTGCTCCCCCTACCTGGTATGATGGTACAGCTGGCTGCGCTCCAACTCCTGGTCCTCCTGAAGCCTGCGTAGACGAGCTCCTGAGTCTGTGGGTGAGACAACAGTGATAGTCAGGTATAAGTAATTCGAGGTCTACCATCTACGACTAAGACTTGATAAACACTCTTTGTTTATCTTTCTGACATTAGGGTTTGACTTGTTTTACACTCCGATTCTCGAACCAGCGAGAAGTCGGGATTATTTCTTATTCAGTACTTACGTCGTTTTTTGTCACGTTTACAAGCTAAAAATCTTTAAAACGTTTAACCGTAGTGTTCGAAAACGTAAAATAGGTGTTCTACGGCATAAGTTAAAAGTCAACTTTGGAATAGTAAAAGTCAACGGTCAACAATAAAGTCAACGGTCAACGGTCAAAAAAGTCAAAGTCAAATAGTCAACCGGTCAAAGTCAACCGGTCAAAGTAAACAGTAAAAAGTAAACAGTAAAAGTAAAACTGTAACAGTAAAACAGTAAAAGTAAACAGTAAAACAGTAAAAGTAAACAGTAAAAACTGTAACTGTAACTATTTCAAACAGTCAGGGGCAAATTGGTAACTCTGCCCCTGGGTAAATAGTAAAAGTAAAACTGACACGGTAAAAACCAGGGTTTTTACCGTGCCGGTTCCCGATCGGTTTCTCCGCCGGATTTGACTGGTTTTCCGGCCAAATCAAGTCTTCTGACTCCTCCTAACTCCTTCTAAACATCCTAGGCTAACCAACAACACCACAATCGGAAGAAATGATCAAGAATCCATACCTAGGCTTCCTCCACTGTTTTTCCGGCGGTTCTCCTCCGGCGGAGCTCCGCTGGGCTCCTTCTTCCTCCTCCTTGCTCCTGGGCAGCTCCTGGTGGCGCCTGGGAGCTTCCTAGCTCTCCAAAAGCTCTGGTTCGCTTCGATCTGTGTTGCACAGTGTTCTTGAACTTTCCCTCGTTGCTGGGCGGCGCTGGCGGTGGCGGTGGCGTCGCTGGTGGTCTGGACAAGGTCGCCGGGGCGAGGCGAAGCCAATGAGGGCGGCGGTGAGGCTTGACGCGCTGCCGGTGGAGGAGGTGCTGGGTGGCTGTCGAGAGGAAGGAGAGAGAGAGCTGTGGCTCGAAATGGAAAGCAGGAAAATGGAAAGAGAAAGTGAAGAAAGGAAAGGACCGAAGCGGAAAGATAAGGAGAAAGGGAAAGGTGAGGGAAGAGATGGGTGAAAGATAAGGTATTTAAAGAAAAACGAGTGGCCACGATTCGTCGATCGAATCAACGGCCACGATTCGATCCCAATCCCAAAATAAATTTCAAAACCAAAACCATTTTCGAAAATTCATTTCAAATAACCAAACGTCAAATTTAAACGTAAAAGTCGTACGAAAAATTACGTGAAGTGCCGGAAAATATTCCGTAAATACTTTCACGCATGTGGCGACGCGTGCCTTAACGTAAAAACGTTAGACGAAATGACGACGTACTGAAAAGTAATCGGAATTAAACCCTAAATGTGTCGGAAAAATTAAATTAAAATTTCGGGGTCTCACAAGGTGGATGTGTTTGTAGTTGTGTTTGTAAAGTTTGCAGGTGTGTCGTGTCATGTCTGTCCATAGACTTATCCTTAAACCTTTCTTTTATAGTGGTTCACATAGTAGGTAAGTATACGGTCTTTGCTACATAGTCGGTTAAGTTGCACAAAGTTTTGTATTACTTGGCAACTACGTAATTGTGTGACGTAGTTCTAATCACGTATGATGACTTATTTTAGGGCCACATGTATTGGCCATAATCAAGTCAAAGAGTTGTAGAAACCTTCAACGTTGGATAATGTAGGCAAATAGTATAGTTGCCTCTTAATATAATTCTGCTAGCCAGATAAGGCCAACGAACTGTACCTCGCGAAGCCACTCACAACCTAGGTAGAAAAACTCCTTAATTGAGTAAATAACCTCACCCAAAAGACGTATGCATCCTTAGGTGTTTAATTTTATAAAGGAACAGACTTTATAATTAGTCAAACGCCTCAAACATGTCACACACGTAGTGAATTCAATGTACCTATGGACAAAATAGGTATTTACTCATGACATTTACGGTTTTGTCCAAAGTGTAAATTTAGATATAAACATTGCCCCAGCCTCGATGTCATAAGTCTCGTGAATGACCGAAGAGGCTTATGTTCATGCTGATCCAAAGCCACTGGTATTGGCTAGATTCATAACATCAAGTGAGTAAACAAGTCATTGAATAGGCCTTGAAACTTAAGCAAGGAGCATCAAAGCATTGTAGAGAAACTGCTTGCTTCGCTTGCTCATGAAGATGTGGTACCATGCACCTCAAGCAGATAACGTCCTTGAGTAGATTGGTGGAGCGGCGAGGTGAATGAAAGAAGGCGAGACACCCTTTTTTTGTTGTCGAGATGCAATTTTTTTGTTCCCTCATTCAATTTTTTTTGAAAGTGACGAGATGCACTTTTTTTGTTGAAGGTGGTGAGATTCCCCTTCACTTTTGGTCTCTTATGCCCCCAGTTTTTATGTCTATTTCGTCGATGGAAAGATATCAAAACTTTAGTGTGCCCCCAAATAAAGGAGGAGAGATAGTGTTGCAGTACCATGCATAGATGAAGACATACACAACTGCTATGGATGCCCCCAGTGTAGGGAAGCATGATGCGAGGTCATGAAACACAGAAAATATAATGTTCCAATTCACGCGTATTCTGACATGTCTGCACTCAAACTGCTATAACTCTGTCTAGAAATGTTGGAACGACGAACCGTAAAAACCTCTGGAAAGTAGACATCCAGGGATTTCTTTTAACATGTCAATCCAACTAGTTCCTTCTGGATCGACCCACGAGTTGGCATAGAAAATAGCTCATTGAAAATTCACGCGTATACTGACCTGTCTGCATTCAAACTGCCATAACTCTCTCAGAAAATTTTTCGGAATGGCAAACCGTAAAACCTTTGGAAAGTAGACATCTAGTGCTTTCTATTGACATATGGCAAGCCGACTAGTTCTTTCTCGATCATTCTAGATTAAGCAGCGAAGTTGGCTGTCTTAATGTGACTGTTGCAGTTACTGCATTGGAACATTCCTGCATTCAAACAAGCATAACTCTCTCCAAGAATTTCGGAATGACAAACCGTAAAAACCTCTGGAAATTTGACATCCAGAGTTTTTGTTGACATAAGTCAAGCCAACTAGTTTTTCTTGGATCATTCCAAATTAAGCCATAAAGTTTTCTGTCTTGCTGTGATTATTGTAGTTTTTAGCATTGCAACTTGGCGTTCAATTTTGTTTCGCTGGCAGTAACTCAGAGGCAATTGGGATACCTACTATTTTCAAGCCTCAAGGATAGGCTACAGATAAAGGTCAAGCCTTTTCTTGTCAACAATATTGGTTCCCTTATGAAGCTATGGTGGAGGCCACCGATGCTTCACCTTAAGTCTCAACGCCTTTATGGTTCCAGCATGAGACCCTTGTTTCCAAGAACTTTCAAGTGTCGAGCAAAAGTGTTTCGTAAGGGTGGGCATAAATCCCCTAAATCCCGATCTCGTCCCGATACCGGTGGGATTTGAAACTAAAAACACTCGTCCTGTCCTGTCACGTTAGCAAAACAACGTCCCGTCCCTTCTAAATTTAAAAATTCATAACTAATTATAAAAATCTTATTTTCTAGAGATTTCAACTCTTAACTGATCTTTAAGATGTCCTCTATAACTTTCATGAAGACACTAAACTCATATAACAAACCAATTTGCATAATTTTTGAAAATAAGTCATAATTGATATGCATAATTTACTAATGCAGACTCTAACATTTAAAAAATCATAACTTAATCTAGAAAATTCATTTTCAAGTAATTCAAATTCTGAAATGAACCTTAAAATGTCTTCTATAAATCATATGAAGATACCTATATTAAACTTCAAATTAAACTGTATGATTTTAAGAGGAAACGAAACTAATGCAAGATGGCTGGGATTAGGCTCCTCTCATCTAACTTTCAAAATTCATAACTAATTGTAGAAACCTTATTTTTGAGGGATTCTAACTCTCAATTATTCTTTAGGATATCCTCTATAACTTTCATAAAGACACTAATCGGAAATAACCAACCAATTTATACAGTATTTTAAAGAAGCCAACTGGTTCAGAATCTCAGAATTTACTAATGTAGACCCGAAATTTTAAAAAATCATAACTTAATCTATAAAAATTGTTTTCAAGTGATTCAAATTCTGGAATGAATCTTAAGATGTCTACTACAAATCTTATGAAGACATCTAGATAAAATATCAAATGAAACTGTATGATTTGCAAAAGAAAAGAAATTGATGCATGATGGCCGGGATTGGGCCCGTCCTGTCCCATCCGGGATTAGGCCCGGTGGGATCAAATCTAAAAAATGTAATGCCCGTCCCGATCCCGTCCCATATGTAACAACCGGAACAGGACGTGGGATGACCTCAATCCCGCCTCATCCCGTCCCATGCCCACCCCTAGTGTTTCGCATCAATAACTTGAACATTTTGGCAAGGTAGCTTGTAAGAACTGTCTTGTTGGCCCCAAGCGTTGTTCTCATATGACAAAGCATAATCTTTTATTGCATACCTAGAGGTGTTGAACACATATCAGCTTTATTGCCAACACTATCATGTCTATCGGTGTTCGAACCAATCACTTTTCTATGATGAATTGTTATGTCCTATCTTCAAGCTCCTCTTTCTTGGGTTTGAGGGAGCGAATGTTGTCGTGTCAAGCTGTCAGACTTGCGTCAATGACATCAAACATCTAGAAAATTTGCTCCAAAGCCTTTTTGACCACTGAATTGGTCATGTTTTTTCATGCGCGACTTCGGGCTGCAACATATCGTGAACATTTGGTTATCTGAAAATTGGTGCGATTTAGGAGAGACTTGCAGTACAGACACTCGTATGCCTTTCCCATGGTGGTGGATGGAAGAGACTACCCATGTCTTACTAGGCGTGTCAATATTTTAGTTCACGATTCGCGGTAAGAGGAAGGTAGTACAAATGCAGAAATTAAAATACTAGAAAGTAAATTATACAATAATTAAAAGAAGTTGCAGGGCTTGCCACCGCACAGATGCAGAAAGAGAGAATGTTGCCCACCACCTGGCTTCGCTTCAAACGATTGTAGGTCTAGGCGTTACTTTGGATGAATAATTTATGAGCAGTCTGTTGCTCTTTTTTTTTATCAATACTCATGTTAGACTAGCAGAGTTTTCACTAGGGTTTCACTAGGAAGGGGGGCAGAAGACCGTTTAAGACTGTAAGTTGCGCACCGAGGATGGTCCCGAAGAACCGGTTTGGTTATTCCTAAGGCGTAAGGCTTTAGCGTTAGGTTGTATGACGAGGTCGAACTTGTTGTTTGTAGTTGTGTGTAAATTTGTTGTGCTGATTGATTGTCCTTAGTTTGATCCCCGAGCCCTCTTTGTATATTAACTCGAAATATAGTCTGATAAGGATGCAAACTGTTTAATCTAAGTAGGTTTTTACCACCGTAATTACACAAGGATTCGTTTTACTTGGCAACTAAGTGACTAGAATGACGCGTTTCCAATCACAAGTGGATTTCGCTTAGATCACTAGTACTGACCTGTCAACTATCGAAAATCTCTTAGTTTCCAATGCAGACTCACTTACTAAAGTCCTACAAACACACGCGAAACGACTTTTTGCCACCTAGGATTCGTCTCGCCTGCGCCTGCTATTTCGGGCCAAAACCAAAAAGGTTTATTTTTGGGTCATTGGTATTGGTCTAAATGTTATCTAAAATTAATTAATTCTAAACTCAATATTAATTGGGCTCAAACAAGCATATTTAAATGATTTTCATAAAAATATACTCATTTGAATATAAGGTGTCTTTACATGTGCCTAAATGAACAAATCTTTACTTAAAGTCTTAACACACAATATTATTTTAGTACTATTTTCAGTGGCGGAGTCAGAAATTTTAGGTTACTAGGGCACACATAAAAACAATAATAAAAAATACATAAAAATGAATGTAATTCTTATATATTGTGATGTTAATTGTTCTTGACTACTCGTACGTTTCAAAAAAGTCTCATCATTTATTCTAGTAAATTTTCTTTCTCGATATATGAAATGAAACTATCATTCATAAACTAGTCACTTATTCAAATGTGTAAATGAGTATTCATAATGTTCATACTCTATATTCGGTACCGTTATCACAATGGTAGATGCTAAAATGTGAATAGCTCAACACGATAACGATGTGAATTAAAGAATAAAGAAAAGTGTATATGTATAAATTTTTAAAGTATTGTTTAATCATTTTTTTGTAAAACCATAGATCTTTTTTTCATGACATTAAGTCATTAAGTGTATATAAATTTTAAAGTTTGAAGGAGATATAAATTATTAACTATATAGTTTTTATTAAAAGAAAATGTGACAAAATCTATATTTACAAATTTGATTACGTGTGGAGTACTTCTCTCCTCATACGGTCCCTCACAACATGGATAAAACAAGAATATTAAGTGCTCATATATGTGCTGATAACAATAAATTAACTTTAAAATATAAAACACAACTTATATAACATATAATAATAAGGGTTTTTAGTAAATAATTCTTTAGGGCACTTCTGGTGGGATACTGTTGTGAAAAAACTCCCTGCAGCACAGTCCCATTATGCCACTTACTGTCTCCGTCATTTATTATTTTGTCTTCAACTCTTAAACATGTATAGAGATAGAAAACTTTGCCGAAACCTCACCAGACTCCAGTTGTCGGACACTGAACTCCGCTCGTCAAATTACGGTAGCTGGAATCCGACATATGAAAATTACTTCCCCTAATAATTTTCATACTTAGGTGCTGAATAGAAAAATCACATCTTATGAAAAATTATTGTCCCCTATTACTTTCATACTTGAGTGCAGAACAGAAAAATCAGCAAGTGTGGAAAATTTATATCCCTAATAACATTTATACTTGGGGTGCAGAACGTAAAAAACTGATCATGTTAAAAATTACTATCTCTTATAATTTTCATTATTGGGTGCAAAACAAACAAACTTATCATGTGAAAAATTACTAGCTCTAATAAATTTTATACTTAAATCAGCAATATAAAAGAATATTTTATTAAGATCAATAAAAAGTTTATTACCACTAATATAATGCAGGAGATATGTTTTGTTCTGAAAGAGAACGAACTTCTCTATCACCTTTTTCGTTACTCAAGATTTTAATCCGAAATCCACCCACTAATCTAGTAGAGCAACGTCGCCATATCCTCCACCTCCCACACACAAAACAATATCACGGACCAAGCCTATCATTACTAATCTACTAGATCTCAAAAAATCCAATTCTAAATAAAAAAAGTGATAGATCTAAATCAATGGTTGCATGCCCAACCAAAAGTGATAGATCTAAATTTGACGCTGCTCTTCGGTTAGGCGGTTTCAGTGGAGCTCTAGGCAACAACGACATAGTGAGGTGATGAGGGAGGGATGTGCGGGGATGTTAGTTTGGAGAGCGACGACGATTTTAACCAGTGTCAGAGCCAAAGTTTAGAACCGAGAGGGGCCGTTATATACAATCTTCACAAGTATGAAGTGAATTAACCCAGTTCAAATGATGAAATACATGTAGATGATAGAGCTTGAGGGGGTGCCAAGGCCAATCTTGGCCTGTGAATAGCTCCACCCCTGATTTTAATGGTTCGGCGAGTAGCGACGACTCTTTGAAGTTTGAAGCGACGATCATGACGGTTTAGATCGGCGAGTCGAGGAAGAGTATCAGGCGATGACGAAGCTTGATGGCGCGACTCATATCAGGTGAGATGCTATTGAGAGAGAACAGAGAGAGAGAGACTGAGAAGATGAGAGGTTGGAGACAGAATATATGTTTGATTAGGGTACGGTATATTTGTCATTTAACTAAGAATAATTGAAATGATTCTTTGAATTTTTTATTAGTTTGAGGTCTAACTTTTTTAATTATGTGCAGACGAACATTTTTTTTTCTAAAAGAATATCAGACGCCCTAGCTTGAAGCTTCGTACTGCAGCACTGCAGCAACTAGCAGAATCACAATAGTGAAGGGGGTAGGAAATATACATGATTGCTCAGGCGCGGGAGCCCTATGCGGGACAAAACGGCGACACCGTCCGATCTTTAATAAATTGATGTTGTCCGTTTAAGTCTATTTGATTAATTCATTAAAGATTAAACGATTGTCGCCGTTTCGACTCGCACGCGACTCCCGCGCTGACTTAGGAAATATATTACATATTTACGTGAGCCAAATTAAAGAATGATCATATATAGTAGAATATTTTCGGAAACAATACCTGTGGCAACTACGACCCTAGATCGATACTGGCAAAAAAAGCAACGATTACGAAGCAACCTTCAGCAGAAATACACAACGATTAAAGCTTAACCCGGCCATCCCAAGTCATGAACATCTCGATAATTAAACCTTAGATTGATAAAAACAAAAGAGTTGAAATCGCATCTATATTGTGTGTGTGTCTACAGATATATAGATTGAAGAATCAGAAATTACTTTCATCATGATTTTTTGCCCTGGATCTCAAGAGACGTCAACACTAGTAGCCATTGTTAGTGGCAAGCCGCTTTAGATTGCACTTGAGAATATATATATATATATAAAGACCGCAAATAGGCTTAGGATATGTTTGCGTGACGTTTCTTTTGATTATTCAAATACTGATACACAGAGCTAGATTAAGAAATCGAATATACACCCCACCACATCATTCCATACTTTATTAACACATCATTACCACCAACGACCTAATTTTCCTCAATTATTTATCTCTGCTTATCCTTAGTTTTAATCTAATCTAACTAGATAATCCACAATTTTGTTATTGTATTATTACTGGACTTCCCGATGATAGAAGTTGTGGTTTTAATATTGCATCAGAGGAGAAGAATTGTTTATCAGCAACCAACAACAGTGATGCATATGCGAATGGTGATTTGCGTAATTTCTCTTTTCTCTTTTCTCTTTTCTCTTTTCTCTTTTCTTCCTTTCTTCTGGAAACCAAGATATGCTTTTCCCACAATGTTTCCTATTCTTTTTCCACAATTCTCTGTCACCCATTTTTTTTATACTTTCTTTAACAAGTTGATTAATTTACAAATAGCACAATTATGGTTGTTGTGAGGTTAAAATGCAACATATCTTAGTTTGCAGGGCCCTTATTCGAGAATTCGGTACTCTCCTAATGAATAGGTGCTAATATTTCTTAATGACTCAATCTCAGTCTTTAATTTTAGCCAACGGTTAAGATCTTATTTTCACCTCACCTCACCTCACTCTTTTCCCCTCAGAATGTGTCGGGTTCTCTCAGAATTAAAAAAAGTTGTTGTCGCTCTCTCCTCTTCTGTCGTCGCCTCCCTCCGTTAGGATCTCCTCCGTCACGTTGCTGGCCCGCCATCTCCGGGGTCCTCCCCCTCTACCGGAAGATCGCGAACCAAGTGAGTTTACACTGTTTCTTCCACTTCAATTATGGTTTTTGTAATTTCTACTACTGGGTTACCTGCAAATGCCTCATTTTAGATTTATAAGAATTGCGATGGATTTGGCTTGAGTATGAGTATTTTATTAATACAAAGTGTTTCCATTGCTTGTGTGTGGACTCAACTCGAAACTTTCAGTTGTATTATCTTTATGTCCATTAGAGTCTATTGTTATGCAAATCGTTGTTAGGTCTATTATTATGCAGATAGTTGTTTCAAACAATTTTCATATAGTTTGGGAATTGAGTTTAGGTTTATTGTTATGCATATCGTTGTAACAACATTTAAATGTTTATTCAGAGAATTTATCTGATACAAGTTTGGTTTTGTATCTTTGTGGTTTTGGCTCATTGTAAAGACTAATTCTTAAGAACAGTTGCCAATTTAATTGAAGTTTGCATTCTTAGCTAAAAACTGAAAAGGGGTTTAGGCCTGATGATGTATTTCCTTATCTAGATTAAAGTCTTTCATAGAAGAGTTACACTTGATTTAGGGCTTTGTTTCAGAAAACATGTAATACATAATTAGCTAGAAATAGAAGGGTGGCTTAATATCTAATTATGTTTTGAGATGATGTCATGTTTGTAAAGCTTCATTATGCTATGAATATTGGAATTATGTGTAATGTTTAAAAATGAACTGTCGGTTTACTCTCATTTCTTTTGTCTATTGTCGAATGGTGTTAGATTTTATCCATCAGTATGTAGAATACTATCTCTCCATCATATATGGAATTGATTTATTGGTTTTCTAGTTGATTGTTTTGAAAATTATACTATTATGATCAAGGAAAAACTAATACTATTTATCAATGTAGTAAAACTCATTTAGAACAATATTCTTAAATTTTAGCCTTCTGCTTGTGCCAAATTTGCTTCTAAAGATTAATAAATGATATCTTTTAGCTATCTATTTGATTATGGTAGGTTTCGATCGTGAATGCAGGACATGAGAGTTTAACTCTCTACTGTTTTAGAGGTGAAGATAGAAGTTTATGAAAGAGAGGCATGACATATAGGGGTTATTTTTATGGATGAGAGACGGTGGAGCTACAATATGGGCTTAGAGATGAAAGAATTGAAGCTGTTACATATGACAGTGTCACCCTTCTCATCTTGAAGTTGTTTTCTTGATGTTAAATTGTATCTTCCTTCTGTGTTCAAGCTGTATATACACTATTTCAAGCTTCTGTTGAAATCTAATGATTTGGTTATGTTTTTGATCAAATATTTTGTATCATTCAAAATTTGCAATGAAGAAATCTGTTAAGTATGAATTGATGGTTTGTGCTCAATTATGTTAGTGTATTTGTAAACAAACAAGTTCTCAGTAAAAACACAGTTCATATAATGCAAGTAACAAACAAGACATGCATCATGTTTGTGCTACATATTGATTTAATACGTTTCAATATATGATAGAATTGATCAGAGACTAACAAGCATTGCCATGAATGCAAGTAATTTAAAGCTGAATAGAGATGGAGCAAAAACATAGAAAACGGTTTCATTTCATTTCATCTGAAAATTCAAAATGTTCCCGTGTTGCACTAGATTCAACAAAATGTTGTCATAGCTGCTATACAAAATCTGCACATTTTTCTCTACTGCAATAGGTTGAACAAAATGACCCTATCAGCTATACAAAAGAAGCCAAATTTTCCTACAACTAATTTATCACTATCCCAAGTTTTTACCAAAATGACACTACAAATTTGACAATATGTTGCTACACTAGACGTCTTCATAATTTGATGTTTCTGGGCCTTGTAATACAGATGGAAATGCCATGATATTTGATTGAATATATGCTTGTGAGTTTGACAAAAAGGGTTCTTCTGAAGGCATGCAAGACATCTTATTTGACATATTCGAATAATTCATCTGTAGTAATACAAACAGTATAATTAGATAGCAAAAAAAGGATGACAATAAACACACACACACTTACATTATATGGATGACAGAGCATTGCCATATATCTAAAATTACTAACCAACATAGGAAAGTGAATAGGTACCTGTAAGTGAAAATAATGAATCATATATCACTACAATTTTCACACTCTTTATATAGAATTGAGTGAATAGACAATATACCTGAGATGACTATGAAAGAAGTAATGAAGATTTACTACTTAAATTTATGCCAGCAACATAGTTTGAAATCCTAAAAACCTATGAATAACCAATTGCTTTCAATTAAATTCTGAAACAAACCCTTAAATCATTGGCGATATTCATGCTATAATGGTTGACACAATCACACAAAGAGCAGTGATCATATTTCTATAGCTAGCTGTACACGTTGTATAAAACTACAAGTGTTAAATTTAATTTATTTTATTGAAGGAAAAAGAATAGCCTCTTTTGATTGATTATAAATTCTGAGAATTTGGTCAGATTTGTACGGTTGCATACATTCCCTTACAATTGTAGGGTAAGTTAAAGGAGGTGGTATGTTAGCACAATTACATTATACATCAGCCCAAATATTTGTAAAATAAAATATAAAAAATAAAAACCAAGTGAGGATGCAAAAACACTCTCCTTTCGTCTAGCTCATAGCTTGAGCCTAACAAGCTTCATCTTCACAGGTCCATGCCGAGACCTAGACCCATTAGCCCAACTGCACGCCCCAAACATAGCAACCTTGCTTGAGGGATTTGAACTGCCGCCGTCATCTCTACAGATTCGCTGTGTTGATGTCATTTTCGGAGAACAACACCTCCCCATATAGTGATGCCACCACCACCATAGCATCAACAAATTGGATGCACGTCGAGCTACCGAAGCAGCATCCTGGAAGATGTGCCTCCGCATCTCTGATGAACCAAATCTGCATTGAGTCGCCAGGAACCCACCAGCCATTCGCAACCAACCCAGCAAGAGACGGGTAGCAACCACAATAGCACAGCCTCGCTTGACCAGATCCACCTTTTTGACACCACCCAAGCACTAACCTAGAAACCCAATACGGTCATTTGCAGTATCAGTTGTTGATGCTTCTTTGAATCCCAAAACAGAGTTCCCCTCATGCCAAACAATGTCTCCGCTTTTGGAGGCAAAGCCTTCCACATACCGGAACTGGTCGACATCGATTGGGACATAACATGGTCGGAGAGACCTCCAAGGAGCCACATGCCATCAGCACGATCAATGTTGAGAGTAATCTCCATGCAGCAGCTAGTAATCAAATCACGGTCATCGCTTCTCTCGAAGGAGGAGCATCGCCACCAAGCCTCTAACCCTAGGGTTTTGAGGCCTCCATAATCACTCTCCTACAAAGTCAGAGATTCTCTCTCATCTCTCCTTAAATTTTAAATTTCTTAACATTGCGTTACTACAAGTTAATTACATTTACATTGGTACTACTAGCTAATAGAACACATAATGAACTAGTGCAAGAAAAGGTTCTCCCTGAAAGTCTTGTCTTAACAAACCATACCGAGTTGATTTGATCGGCTAAACTAAAACCAAATTGCCGTAAATCTTTTCCCTAATTTTAATTACAAAAAATTGTAAATAGTCATATACTATTGAAATGATGCAACTAAAGCTCCAAGATGGTGTTTTTGCCCCAATTCGAGGTATAATCTCCCTAATCTGCAATAGTGCATTGCACTAAAATTGAACTAGCCCTTTGATAAAAGAAGAAGAAGAACTAGTCCAAAATAGGAACGTGATCATACCCTAGTCGTTACTGTTTCCCGCTAAAAAGTCAAGACCAAAAAGCCAATCACAATTTAGAGAATAGTAATTTACAGTTTAGTTATCAACCAAATTTCAGTTTATAAATACATCATTTATACATTATCAACAGATTTAACTATAAATATTAACAAATTAAGACAAATTAATGTCTACATATCATCTGTCATTATTTATTTTACCAAACTATCATTCACTACATATTCTCTACTGACATGACACATTACTACTGCCGAGTTGAAAAGTGCTACTGCTGGCGAAATTGCAATTTTCTTCCAGTAATTCTCTGATGCTGATGTGGCGCGCTACTAATGCCGAGTTTAAAGTGCTACAGTCGGGTCAGAAGGTACTACTGCCGACACTATTCTAATTTTTTTCCTGCAATTCTTTGATTTTGTTGCACTGCTACTGCCTAACTCTGCTGCTGGTGCATAACTACTACCAGATCTTGATGCTAGCACGTTGGGTTAGGAGTAGACTTTGTAATGTGATAGTTCGTATTTGCACACGCATCAATTAACCCTGTACACAGTCATTGTCATCGTATAAAGCAAGTAAGGGTATCGTTCTAAACCGGGGATCCAACCACAGGGTAGATCCATCTAATCTAATCAAAGATGTCGAAATAAACATAGAATTTTAAAGATTTGGATTTTATATTTTCGGAAAGATGCAATGAAATAAAGTCCTAGATTACTTTTGTACATATATACATGTGATCGATCAACAATTACACAAACCAACACCAAACAATAATGCAAGAATATAGAAAACAATTTCTAATCTCATATCAATCTATGCCGAAATACCTAAATCATGCTAGAATCGAAACATGCACATTAGGTTCCTACGTGGTTCCTAAGCCATTAGATGCATTCGAAATCGACTACTTGTTTCATTCGAAACCTTTCACACATCCATGCTCAACGTATCAAACACGAAATCTAACATACTAACTCCCTTATGCAATTACGTATCACACAAGTAAACTAACATGTTCATTAGCACCATCTAAATCCAATTCTAACATGTAATTTTCGAACACAACAAAGAACACATCAACCTATCCACTACGTGTATCAAAGTCATGTAATTCTTTGAAGGATTAACTAATGCGACATCAACTACTTGTCTTAATCACACGTTAATATTATGAAGCAAATCGAAAATTAATAAAACCAAACACTAGGAATTATCGGCATAAACTTCAAATCCTTGATTAAAAACTAAAAACTATAATTCTTACATCATTCAAAAGTACTTAATATCTCATAGACAAGAATTGAATCGTACTTAAACAAAAACCTAAAACAAACATCAACCATAACAAAGACATACCAATTCGAAAATAGCAGATGAATACACTTTAAAATATTCCTACGTGGTCTATTCTTCAAGTGCACGGAGATCCTCGGCTACGTGCTTCGAATCAAAGGATGGAATATGAAGATCGGAATTGGGGTCTTTGAATGGTGATGGAATTTTCGGCAGCTGCTTTGGCTTCGGCTGAGTTTTGCAATGTTGATGATACCTTTTCTCATGCGATTACAAGGCTTTTTATAGGGGAAAAAGCTAGGGTTTGGATCGGCCCTAGAGAAATCCCAAACCAAGGTGGATTTGGTTATTCCCATGTGCAAGTCATGTGCTTCTCTTTTCTCCCTTCACTTCGCCAGCCACTTTGATGAATCTTCAGCTTGGAGTTCTTCATTAAACACATATGGACATGTCCATCAAGCCCCAAGGTCCATGATTGTCGAAATTGTAATTCAAAAAGTCCAAAGAAACTTCCCTGATGCATCCAGGAAAATACTGCAGTTTTCGACAGCATGACCTTGCCTTAGTAATTCCGGCATATCTCCTTCTGTAGTGCTCCAATTGCCGTGATTCCAAGTCCCAGCGAAACTAGACTCGAAGACCTTTCAAATGGTATATGGCACGTTTTCCAGTTCCAAGTATTGCGTCAGATACAGCCCCCGAAAGATCAGACACAGTAGCAGCGAAACTTCTTCAGTCCCTGGAACATTCTCTTCTCGGACTGCCAACTCCGGCATCGTTTGCAAGGTCTTCCCGTGCTCCAATTGACCTGAAATTTTAACACAATGTATTTCAGCAACCAAAGATTATATTCCCGATTTTTCATGCACTTCCACCATGTTTAAGACACTGCGAACGCTCTTACAAAATCCTTGAATTCACACTTTTAACACTTAGCCAATTTTTTCAACACTTTAGCACATTTTACCAAAAACTCTTCCAAAACAACATTAAACTATATTATGACTCAATCTTAACCTAAATAGACTCAACAAAGCATAAACAAGAGTGTTTAGCACATAATAACGTCACCTTTTAGGCTCCTATCAACAACCCCACACTTAAGCATTGCTAGTCCCTTAGCAAACACTAAACAAAAACATACTACGATGACTCAATCTAAAGCCTTCAACGAAATTGTTTCAGAGATCTTCAACATCATAGTATCAAGAATAGCACAAGAGTTGAAATCGAAAGAATGAATTCACTGGTTAATAAACATAAGATTTCGATGTAACAAGTAAGACATGGTAGAAACAAAGGTGAATTAATCTCGACATGTTCAAAACAAGTTCAAATTCAATTCACAAGGGATATGCACTCCAAATCTTTTCTCTCAAGAACATGGCATATGCTTAAAAGCTTTTCACACACAAGAATTATATAGATAGTGAATTTCAAAATAGACCTCAAGAAAGATACCAATTACATGCACAAATGAACCACAACCATATGCTTATTTATGAAACAAAACTCCACAGATCAAAGGCTACTTATCTTAAGAATCATGCGGATCTTTAGAAAAGGGATAGCTCAGGGTTCGAATAAGGTAGGATATAATCAAAGAAAGAGGAATCACAAAGGTCATCCTCAAGGCTAATAAAAACATGGATATCCTCCTTATATCACCAACTAACATCAAGGCCAAATTTCATCATGTTGGACCCATCCTTCACTATAAACATAGTAAAATCGAACAAAGGCTATGTATAACTTTATTGAGCCTTCAGCAAATACATATCATAATTCCAATTTCACAAAAATAAATCATGCCATGGGTGTCCAAATCAAATCTCCACATCGGAAATCTTCTTTTCTTTTAGATAATCTTTTCTTTTCATATATTTTTTTTCTCTTTTTTTTTTCTTTTGTTTCTCACCCAAAATCGGCATCATAGCATTCACAAGTCCAACCCCACACTTATATCTTTTCGATCACTCCATATTCATACCACAAAACAACATCTCCATCAAGTTTGCAACCAAGGTAGAGATAACTATTCTAGGCAAGGTAAAAACATGTTGGTAATCAAAGAAAAGGCTTAACGTAGGCTCTAGGGGGTTCATACTAAGGTGTCCCGAACAGGGCTCATATAGGACTCATGGCTATTTAGATAAGGTGGTGATAACCTAATAAAGATCCAACAATCCTTTTCCAAATCAAAGTAAGTTATGATATAAAGCTTTGAATGTTTCACAAACAAGTTCTAGTAAATCTCTAGTTCATTGGTTTATCTCTATGGCATGCACATTGATCAAATAATGTAATATGAGGTCATAAAACCAACAAAACGATAGATTAAACACTCATCAATGAAAAGGCACATATATGGCTCGAAACTCACACAGTTAAACATGAAATCAAACATTGTAATGAACATGCTCTGTCTGTACCTAGGTTTCAGTTCCTCATCTACTACTTAAGTGCACGATCTCTTCACATCTATTAACCATTCAATAGCAATGTAATTCAAGAAATCAAGTCCATGCAATCCAATCAACTATGAGATCAAAGATCAAAAATTCATCATCAACGGTTAAAGGCGACTTTCTAGACTCAAAAACTAAAAATCAAGTTTAAAGATCAAAATAAACTCCAAAAATCATGAAAATTTGCCATAACACCTAAAACAGTATCACAAATACAAACCTAAACTTAAAAATCAAAAACCGAACCTAGAACAAAAATTCAAAAATCACTGTTCACCGAAACCCTAAAAATCACTGTTCACAAAAAAAAACTGTTCACCGAAACTTGCAATAAGCCATTCCCCACCCCACACTTGAAACTTACATTGTCCTCAATGTTCAATATCTAAAACAATGAAAGAACGAAGATAAGGGTTAAGAAAAGCAAACGCTCGTAGACGGCTCCTTCTATGGGTTGCCTCTCATGCAGCGCTTAGGTGTTTATAGTCCTTTAGCCTAGACTCATGCATCCTCATGCTCATGCCGTGAGGTCCTGAAGAGGAACCTCCTCGATGGTGTGATCCACCATGCTCTCCAAATATGGTTTCAAGCGATGACCATTAACTTGAAATTCAGATCCTTTGACCATGCTTTTGATCATTACTGCACCAGAAGGAAAAACATTAGTGATAACAAAAGGTCCTATCCACCTAGAGCGTAGTTTGCCTGGAAACAACCTAAGTCTAGAATTAAATAAGAGAACTTTCTGGCCAATAACAAAGTCTTTCTTTCGAATCATCCTGTCGTGGAACGCCTTGGTTTTCTCTTTATAGATCACAGCAGAATCGTAGGCCTCGTTCCGGATCTCCTCAAGTTCACACAGTTGTAGCTTCCTATGCAATCCAGCCTCATCTATGTCCATGTTGAACTGTTGCACCGCCCACCAAGCTTTGTGCTCTAACTCCACAGGCAAGTGACATGCCTTACCATAGACCATTCGAAAAGGGCTCATGCCTAAAGGATTTTTGTATGCCGTCCTATAAGCCCAAAGAGCATCATCCAGTCGTTGGCTCCAATCTTTGCGTGATGGCTTCACACTCTTCTCCAAAATCCGCTTAATCTCCCGGTTACTAAGCTCTACTTGTCCACTTGTTTGGGGGTGATAAGGTGTAGCAACCTTATGCTTTATTCCATACTTTTTCATGAGAGCTTCAATTGTCCGGTTGCAAAAGTGAGAACCTCCATCACTGATGATAGATTTCGGCATGCCGAACCTGGAGAAGATGTTAGAACGTAGAAAATCTGCAACAACTCGAGAATCGTTAGTCCGGGTGGCCTTGGCTTCCACCCATTTCGACACGCGGGTTCCAAAAATTAGAAAAAAACAAAATTAAACATGAAAATTAATTACAAAAGCATTTCAACAATCATACATGGCACCAATCTTTATAATTACAAAAGCACACAAATATATACATCGAACCAACTATACAAATATTCACATATAGACATATATACAATGCAAATTTCGACAATTAAAAAGATTGAGGATCCCGAAGGATCCCCGGCAACGGCGCCATTTGATAGTTCGTATTTGCACACGCATCAATTAACCCTGTACACAGTCATTGTCATCGTATAAAGCAAGTAAGGGTATCGTTCTAAACCGGGGATCCAACCACAGGGTAGATCCATCTAATCTAATCAAAGATGTCGAAATAAACATAGAATTTTAAAGATTTGGATTTTATATTTTCGGAAAGATGCAATGAAATAAAGTCCTAGATTACTTTTGTACATATATACATGTGATCGATCAACAATTACACAAACCAACACCAAACAATAATGCAAGAATATAGAAAACAATTTCTAATCTCATATCAATCTATGCCGAAATACCTAAATCATGCTAGAATCGAAACATGCACATTAGGTTCCTACGTGGTTCCTAAGCCATTAGATGCATTCGAAATCGACTACTTGTTTCATTCGAAACCTTTCACACATCCATGCTCAACGTATCAAACACGAAATCTAACATACTAACTCCCTTATGCAATTACGTATCACACAAGTAAACTAACATGTTCATTAGCACCATCTAAATCCAATTCTAACATGTAATTTTCGAACACAACAAAGAACACATCAACCTATCCACTACGTGTATCAAAGTCATGTAATTCTTTGAAGGATTAACTAATGCGACATCAACTACTTGTCTTAATCACACGTTAATATTATGAAGCAAATCGAAAATTAATAAAACCAAACACTAGGAATTATCGGCATAAACTTCAAATCCTTGATTAAAAACTAAAAACTATAATTCTTACATCATTCAAAAGTACTTAATATCTCATAGACAAGAATTGAATCGTACTTAAACAAAAACCTAAAACAAACATCAACCATAACAAAGACATACCAATTCGAAAATAGCAGATGAATACACTTTAAAATATTCCTACGTGGTCTATTCTTCAAGTGCACGGAGATCCTCGGCTACGTGCTTCGAATCAAAGGATGGAATATGAAGATCGGAATTGGGGTCTTTGAATGGTGATGGAATTTTCGGCAGCTGCTTTGGCTTCGGCTGAGTTTTGCAATGTTGATGATACCTTTTCTCATGCGATTACAAGGCTTTTTATAGGGGAAAAAGCTAGGGTTTGGATCGGCCCTAGAGAAATCCCAAACCAAGGTGGATTTGGTTATTCCCATGTGCAAGTCATGTGCTTCTCTTTTCTCCCTTCACTTCGCCAGCCACTTTGATGAATCTTCAGCTTGGAGTTCTTCATTAAACACATATGGACATGTCCATCAAGCCCCAAGGTCCATGATTGTCGAAATTGTAATTCAAAAAGTCCAAAGAAACTTCCCTGATGCATCCAGGAAAATACTGCAGTTTTCGACAGCATGACCTTGCCTTAGTAATTCCGGCATATCTCCTTCTGTAGTGCTCCAATTGCCGTGATTCCAAGTCCCAGCGAAACTAGACTCGAAGACCTTTCAAATGGTATATGGCACGTTTTCCAGTTCCAAGTATTGCGTCAGATACAGCCCCCGAAAGATCAGACACAGTAGCAGCGAAACTTCTTCAGTCCCTGGAACATTCTCTTCTCGGACTGCCAACTCCGGCATCGTTTGCAAGGTCTTCCCGTGCTCCAATTGACCTGAAATTTTAACACAATGTATTTCAGCAACCAAAGATTATATTCCCGATTTTTCATGCACTTCCACCATGTTTAAGATACTGCGAACGCTCTTACAAAATCCTTGAATTCACACTTTTAACACTTAGCCAATTTTTTTCAACACTTTAGCACATTTTACCAAAAACTCTTCCAAAACAACATTAAACTATATTATGACTAAATCTTAACCTAAATAGACTCAACAAAGCATAAACAAGAGTGTTTAGCACATAATAACGTCACCTTTTAGGCTCCTATCATAATGCCGCTAGCGACCTTGTCCATAGTTAAGAGTCAAGCCCATGACCGGCCGTTAGCGTGCAAGTGGCATTATCTTAATTTCTATTTTCTTGTATTTTATTTTAATTAGCTTAGTCCTCCTTGGCTTTTTCATGTTTCTCTCTGCAAAGTGAGAATTTGGCTGATATGTTCTTTACAAGGGAGTTCTGACTCTGCGACGGTTGGAATACGAAACTAATATAAGTAAGCACATGTACTTTAGCCCATGTAAAAATCTTACCATCAATAAAGAGAGGAATTATTCAATCATCTGTGTCCAGTGAAATTATTCTAACTTTCATTCGATTTACTCGCTCTATCGTCGTGCACGCTCGACAACCTATAAACCGTGTTCTTGCTTGTTGCAAGGTGTGCACATGGCTGACTTGCTACCTAGTCAACGGCTAGCAAGTGTCACACGGTCCTCTTTGCTCCTTTGTAAAGTTGGCCCGTGACAGGTGGTATCAGAGCCTGGTTGGCTCGAAGGCTCACAGCTTGCCGAGAGGAATGAAGAACGCACAAAAGTTTGACTGGATTGACTAACAGCTCAGCGAACTTGGGGGGTTCCTGACAAATTGATTGACATTACCGCCACACTAGACTGTGTCAACCTAGATTAATTGGTGACACAAGTCAATGACCTTGAGGCATTGAGGGACCGAGTGCCAACCCTTTAAAAGAAGAAAGCTCTGTGGAAAGAAACTAAAATCGAGAGTGAAGGAGGTGTTGTTTCAGAGGAGCATGTCAGGGTAATGAGTGATGCCCTCAACATAGTACAAGTGACTGGACACCATGGCTGAGGATGTCCGAGCCACTATTGATACGTTCAAAAATGAGCTGTTGGAGATGAATACAAAGCTCAATCTAGCTATCTGGGCGATAGGTAACCAGCATGTGATGGACTTCAGAAAGGTGAAAATCTCAGAACCTCAAGCTTATGGAGGGGCACGAGATGCCAAGGAGCTTGAGAAATTTCAATTTAATATGGAGCAATACTTCTTAGCACTGGAGCCAGATTCAGAAGAAGCGACAGTGGGCATGGAGATAATGTATTTGTCGGGTGATGCCAAATTATGGTGGAGAACAAAATACAATGACATCTAGAGAAATATTTGTACCATTGCAACGTGGGAAAACCTCAATAAAGAGTTGAAAATGCAATTCCTCTCCGAGAATGTTGCCTCTATTGCTAGGTGACAACTGAAAAAGATGAAGCATATTAACAATATGAGAGAGTTTGTGAGCAAATTCTCTATGCTCATGCTTGATTTCCCAGATATGTCAGAGAAGGATCGATTACTCCATATTCTTGAGGGGTTAAAGTCGTGGGCTAGGACTGAACTACATAGACAAAGGGTTTAGGACCTGGCGTCGGCGCAAGCGGCAGCTAAAAGATTAGCATACTACACTTTCGAAGAAAGCCTTGCCAGAAGGACCTCATCCTTTTCAAATGCGAATGCCAACAAGAGTGTGTGACCGGGACAAAGTAGAAGTGGGGGGGGGGGAGCGGAGTCAAGGTTCTCCAATTTTGGAGGGGATAGAAGAGTGGCCAATGTGAGAGATACAGCTTCCTCTAAACCAGCCACCTCCACAAGGGACTTTTCCCCACGACAGTTCCACAGGACCAAGTTCACTCTGATACCCTTGTCTTGTTTCTTATGCAAGGGACCTCACAGAGTGAATGAGTGTCCACACAAAATGGCTTATCAGCCCTTGAAGTTCACATTTCGACAAAAGAGTCTGAAGAGCAGCAAGAAAAAGAGGAAGAGCCTAGCCATATGGGAACCTTAAAGTTCTTAAACGGCGTAGCAAAGAAGCCATCGACGTCCAAACAATCTCAAGCATGTAAGGGCCAATGTTTGTGAATGGAAGCCTAAACGAGAAGGGTGCCAAGAGTGTGATGATCGACACTGGCATTACCCACAACTTTTTGTCTGAGGCAGAAGCACGGAAGTTGGGGTTGAAGATAAAGAAAGATGTTGGCCGCATGAAAGCAGTCAACTCCTCGCCCTCACCCACAATTGGGTTGTCTCGAAGGGTGTAAGTGAAGTTGGACGGTTGGGAAGCTAAGACCGACTTGGTTGTTGCGGAGATGGAGGACTTCGATCTCATACTAGGGTGGATTTTCTATTGGAAAACAAAGTCGTTCCCATCCCTAGTGTCCAGAGTCTGTCGATCAGGGGAGAGAAATCATGTGTAGTATCAGTGAAGGTAGCTCTACCAAGAAAGTTGCATCTCTTGTCAGCCCTCCAATTCAAGGAGGTGAAGCGACAAGAGCCTTTGCATGTTGCTGTCCCCTTGATAAAAGATGGAGTCGACCAGGAAGTGGTGCCAAAAGAAGTTGAGGGGGCACTAGAGAGCTACAAAGATGTGATACCGGAAGAACTCTCCAAGGAGTTGCTGTCAAAGAGAAATGTGATCATGAGATTGAATTACTCTCAGGCGTGAAACGTCCTGCTAGTGCTCACCACAGAATTGATCCGCCAGAGTTAGCAGAGTTAAGAAAACAATTGGGGGACCTCGAAGGCCCCCATTTGGTGAACCAGTGTTGTTCCAGAAGAAGCACGATAGGAGCTTAAGGTTGTGTGTGGACTACCGAGCTCTCAACAAAGTCATGGTGAAAAACAAGTACCCCATCCCATTGATAGCAGACTTGTTTGACCAGCTCAATGGTGCTAAGTACTTCACCAAGTTGTTTCTCGATACGGAGCCTTTGAGTTCCTCATGATGTTATTCGGTTTAACTAATGCACCTGCTTCCTTTTGTATGCTGATGAACAAAGTCTTCCATAGTTATCTAGACCAATTTATGGTGGTATATCTAGATGACATCGTGGTGTACAGTTCTACAAAAGAAGAACATATGGAACATCTGAAGCTAGTATTTCAACGATTGTGGGACAACCAATTGTATTTTAAGCACGAGAAGTGCTCCTTCGCGCAAGATTCCATCAAGTTCTTGGGCCATGTCATAGAAAGTGGAAGAGTCAAGATTGACATTGAGAAAGTGAAGGCCATCTAAGAGTGACAGAGCCCTAAGAATGTAAAAGGGTTATGTTCCTTCCTTAGAGTAGCCAATTGCTATAGGCGGTTCATTGAGAACTACTCAGGGAAGACAACCCCCCTGACAGAGCTTTTGAAGAAAGGAGTTACGTGGAATTGGAGTAACGAATGAGAGCAGGCCTTCCTAAACCTAAACAAGGCTGTGATAGAAGATCTTGTCCTCGCCTTGCCAGATGTAAGCAAATTGTTTGAGGTGTAGACAGATGCATCTGATTTCGCACTAGGGGAGTGTTAATGCAACAAGAACATCTAGTGGCATATGAAAGCCATAAACTCTCATTGGCAGAGTGAAGATATTCATCCCACGAGAAGGAAATGTTTGCAGTACGTGATCCATTGCTTGAGGACTGGGAGACACTACTTGTTAGGGGCGAAGTTTGTTGTGAAGACCAACAACTCAGCGGTCAGCCACTTTCTGACACAGCTGAAGCTAACTCATTGGCACAAGTTCTTGGCTGAGTTTGACTTCCAGTTTGAACACAAGGCTGGCCATACCAATCAAGTGGTGGATGCCTTAAGCTGCAAAGCCGACCTTACAACCCTCAAGTATGCAACGACCTTGTTTGGTAGTAAGGTTATGACCAACATAAAAGAGGAAATCAAAGGGTGTATGAAGAAAGACCGTGTTGCTCAAGGCCTTAAGAAGTTATGAGTTTAATGTTCTCCAATTAATCAGTGAATGGAAGACAGTTAGGTATGAGTATTTCTTAATTTTAATATTTGTATTGGGTATTTGATAATTTTAATATTAGGATGAAAAATTGAGATATCAAAAAAATTAAAAATTTTAATTTTTAATTTTTAAGTTTCATTTAGTACGTTACTATTTTAAATATAGGGGCATCAACAAATTTTTTTCCCTCAGCACCATAAAGCCCAGGACCGGCCCATGATGTCACAGTGGGGAAGAAAGAAAGGGACAGACAAAGGATGTGGATTACGACGCTCTTGTCTTGGGCTTTGCTTCTGTGGTAACCCTTTGACTCTCTCTCTAACTGTACAACACTTCCCTCTCACACTCAGCACAAAATAACAAAACAAATTAGATCATTTCTGAAAAATAATTGCATAAACTAAACTGAAAATGAGTCAATAATTGAAATAGGGAATTTTATTAATATGTTAATGGGGGAGATTAGAATTTGGGTGATTAAATAAAGTGGGAGAAGGTGTCTATTAAGGTGTCGTCTTCCCACTTGATTCTTCTGCAAGATTATGGGACTTGGTACAGGAGACATACCTAGCCCGTCTTCTTCTTCTTCTTCTTCTTCTTCTTATTCTTCTGCATCTTCTTCTTCTTCTTCTTCTTCTTCTTCTTCTTCTACCTCCAGTCATAACTTGCACAAGGCTATCTCCTGCACCCTCTTGTTGAATTTAGAGCGGGAAAAATAACCAGTCTTGCTCCAACTGAGCTTTCAAAGGTTCATTCTTTTGTTTCTGCTTTTCTGTTTTGTCTTTTGTCTTTGAAGTTTTTAGTATCTGTATGTTTGTTGGAGTTTTGGGTTTTGTTTTCTTTTGGGGCGTTGTTCTTTTCTCTTGAGCTTGGCAGTTTAACTCTCTGTGTTCTTGCTTACATATCAAGCTTTTCTCTGTTATGATGGTTCTGAGTATTATCGTTTTTTGGGTTCTCATTGATTTGATGCTGAAATGAAAAAGATGATGAAAAAGAATCGGGAAAGAATGAGTCTCCAATTTTAGCAACTTCCCTTTCCCGGCAAAGACACTTCTGTAGTTTTTAGTATTTCTTTTGTTTTGTTTTGTTTAGTGTACTGATGAGAAAAGAATAAGGGGAGTTGTCGAATTAGTACTGCCTCTCCTCCCCTTGCATATCTTGAGATTGTTTCCTCTAGTTTTAAAAGTTGGAATTGTAGAAAGTAATGAACTTGTCAGTTGATTCAGTTTTTCTTAGTGTTCCTTCACCCCTTTGTTTTCGATCTCTTTAACTTATTTCACCGTGTTTACGTGCGTGGACATGTAAAATTAGATACTTAGACCGGTGTTCTTGAGTCTTGTTGGATGGCATACTTGGTTCTGTTCTGGCCTACTGTAAATCAGCATAATGGCATATTTTAGAAGCGTATGCTGATTTGCTTTAACTATGGCAGAAAAACAGAATATTTCAACAGGATCAAGTTATTCTTCTGCTTTATGATACACGTTTCTTATTTTCCTTTCTATCTCTTCATTTATATTTAACAATGTACAAGTTGATATGGATCTTGATACAAATGTCTGTCTTGTTCTTTTTTTTGATACAGGTTCAAGTTGATAATGATTTTAAATCTTATAGTTTATGTTTTATTGTGTTCTTATTATGGCAGCATCTGAATATTTTAGTTTTGTGCAGTCTGGCTTTATTATACTTAGATTGTGGTTTTGGTATTGAGATTATAGAATGAGTCACCCCTTTACCTCCAAAATGCTATATCATATGCTTTATGGTGTGAAACATTGAAATTGATTTAAATTTTTCCATTGTCAGTCATAAACCATGAACTCCCATTCGACCCAGTTTGTCACCTCAAGAAGGATGAGTGCCTATGAGCCAATACACCAGATGAGCATGTGGGGAGAAAGCTTTATAGATAATGCTAGTTTGAATGCCTCAGCATCCCTGATCATGGATGCAGACACAAAGCTAGTTAATCAGGTAAATGTTTGGAAATCAGTGCTTTAACTGCTTTTGGTTTTAGTTTCTCCGGGGAGCCACATTAGTCAGTTTCCTAAGCTATTGTGTCATTATTTCTCTAGTCAGAGGATGCTTCTCAAGGAATCCTGGGACATTCGAGCAAGTATGACCAAGAAGCAACCAAACCTACAGACAAGGTAAAAGAGATTGTGCTTTTGCCTCACTTCCAGATCTCCCTTCTGTAGTTAACAACTAAAGACCAGGTTCTTTATATTGTCCTACATGGCTACATACCTTAGGTTGCAAAACTAGATTTTACAGTTGCTTCTGACTGTCTGCAAAGTTATAAGCCGTTTACATTTCTTATATTAGTTACATTCCTCCTCATTCTTTTTACTAGACAAACTGCAATTATTTCAATAAATGATACAATAACAGTGGACAACTGGTTCGCAGACATAGAAATAGGCAGCAAACACAAGAAATCTATACCCCATCGATGGACCTCTTTATTCTTTAAAAGTCATGCTAATTTCTGTTGAAAGCACCCATTTGACAGCTAACACTGCAAACTGCAAGAGTTTTCTGAAGCCAAAATTGTTGCACTTACTAGATCTAGACTCCCTGCTTGGATCTCCCAATTCAGACCAGCCTCCACATACAACCTCTTCACAGACGAAAATTACCTTGACACTACACATAAACATAATATACCCTCCCTCCCTTCATTTTACAAATTACACACCAGTGGGGAGGAAAAGAGGAGTTGGCCTTTTTTTTGAAGCATATCACCGGTACTAACTGAAGAAAATTATGATTCACTGGAATGAATAATTTCATTGATACAAACGGGATATATATACAAGAGTTTCCTTGTGAAATAAGGTAACCTAGAAAGTAGGGGATTACAATAAAGGTAACTAACTAAATACAAATCCAATCACAATCTACTTTCCTAAATATATTCGATGACTTTTAACACTCCCCCTCAAGTTGGAGAATGTATATCTAAAATTCTCAACTTGCTCACCAAAGTCAAGAATTGGTCCTTACCAAGAGGCTTGGTAAAGAGATCGGCTACCTGTTCCAAAGTACCAACGTACCGAGTAGAAATAGTACCGTCCATAATCTTCTCCCGAATGAAATGACAATCCATTTCAATGTGCCGTGTACGCTCATGAAAGACCGGATTAGCTGCAATGTGCAATGCTGCTTGATTATCACAAAACATCAATGTTGCACCTTGATGTGACAAATGTAAATCTTCTAACAAAAAACGCAACCATGTGATCTCACAGGATGTGCCAGCCATGGACCTGTACTCGGCTTCCGCCGAGGATCTTGATACTGTCTTTTGACGTTTTGTTCGCCATGAAATCAAGGACGTTTCCAAGAAAACACAGTAGCCCGTGGTGGAGCGTCTAGTGACAGGACAACCCCCTCAATCTGAATCACAATAAGCAATCATATTCAAAGTACTTTCAGAGGAATAAAGAAGTCCCTGACCTGGCGCATTCTTCAAATATCTCACTACCCTCAAGGCGGCTTCCATGTGTGGTTGTCTTGGTTGATGCATGAAGCGACTTAAAACATGAACTGCATATGTAATGTCTGGTCTTGTGATGGTCAAGTAGATTAGCCGACCAACTAACCTTCGAAACTTGGCTGGATCTTGAAGAACATCACCCTTTTTTGAAAGTTTTTCATCTTCCATAGGAAATTCCACCAGACGAGCACCAAGATAACCACAATCCTTAATGATTTCAAGAGCATACTTTCGTTGAAAAATAGTAATACCCTTGCTCGACCAACAACACTCAATACCTAAAAATTATTTCAGATTTCCAAGGTCCTTAAGCCGAAAACGTGTATGAAGGAACTTCTTGAGGGTGTCAATAGCATTCAAATCATTCCCTATAATCAGAAAATCATCAACATAAATTAGTAATGCAGTAAAGGACTCCTCATTCTTACAGATGAACAAGGAGTAGTCGGCTTTAGACTGAGTAAAACCGGCGGCTAATATAGCTTCTGTAAACTTAGCAAACCATTGTTTTGATGCTTGCTTAAGTCCGTACAGGGATTTGTGGAGGCGACTTACAAGATTCTCCCCCTGTCGCCGAAGTCCGGGAGGAGGGGACATGTAGATTTCCTCATCAAGATCACCATGAAGAAAAGCATTGTGAATATCCATTTGATGAATATACCAGTTTTGATTGGCAGCAACAGCAAGTAAACAACGCACGGTCACCATTTTGGCCGTAGGAGAAAAAGTTTCGTGATAGTCAACTCCTTCAGCTTGAGTGAAACCACGAGCAACCAAACGGGCTTTGTACCGTTCAACAGAACCATCAGCATGACGCTTGATTTCTTCTTCATCAACGCCACAATGTTTTGATGCTGCACGAAGCCAACTCATCCCATAGACTCTTAAGTTTGGTGTAATAGATGTCTACGGTGTCCTGCCTCTGTTGCAAGGAATATATGTCACGTCGAATTTGAAAGATTCTCGGCGCATTGCTCCGCTTAAAACGCTCCTTAAGATCCTCCCATACTTCATAGGCGGTGGATAAATATAAAACGCTGCGGTATATGTCTGGTTCGAGTGAATTTCACAACCAAGATAAGACCATATCATTGCAATGCTGCCATGATGCTAGGGATTCGGGTTTCTTGGAAACACTCGGAGCCTTGAGCGTTCCATCAATAAAGCCAAGCTTGTTCTTGGCACTGAGAGAAACTTTGAATGCACGGCTCCATGAATGATAATTTTGTGCATTCAGACGAATGGACACAAGTTGAAGGCTAGGATGATCCGATTGATGAAGGTAGTAAGGGTCAGAGGATATATCTCCGCCCGCAGACTCTTTGGATGGTTCTTCACCACCCATATTTTGAGGTTGCGGTAAAGAGAAAAAATGGAAATAGAATTAGGGTAAAACCTGCTCTGAGGCCATGAAGAAAATTATGATTCACTAGAATGAATAATTTCATTGATACAAACGGGATATATATACAAGAGTTTTCTTGTGAAATAAGCTAACCTATAAAGTAGGGGATTACAATAAAAGTAACTAACTAAATACAAATACAAATCCAATCACAATCTACTTTCCTAAATATATTCGATGACTTTTAACACTAACTCTTACATGCGCCACCAACCAGCCTAAGATCTATCATTCGTTGAAGATCTTAATCATAGTACAGCGCTTGCTTGCTAGATCTAGTAAAGAATAACAAGTTAGTGGTCTTTAGTTGTGGATACTGGTTGTGTTAATGAATAATGAGTGTCGTAATATAGGTGGCGGGGAAGAATTTTAGTTGTACTGACTTCTATATGGAAAAAATTATCTCTGAACTGTCACTACTCAGCAGCTTATAAATAGTAGTTATATCTTATTTGTTAAATGTTATAGGTGCAAAGGCGTCTTGCCCAAAATCGGGAGGCTGCTCGTAAAAGCCGGATGAGGAAGAAGGTGAGGGAAGTGGTTGCATTTTAAAGTTATTATACATGCAACAAGTGATTTCAACTAATTTGATGACTTTTTATATACAGGCCTATGTTCAGCAGTTAGAAATAAGTCGTTTAAAGCTTGTTCAATTAGAGCAAGAGCTTGACAGAGCAAGACAACAGGTCAGGAGAAATATGGCTTGCTTTGCTTTTATCTATTTGCAATTTATTGCAAGTTTCTAAAGACCAATAGGTCGAGCTTCTCGCTTGTAAATAAAAGAAGAAATGGATGTTTTTTTTGTAGGGTCTTTATATTGGAAGTGGACTGGATGCTAATCCTCTGGGATATTCTGTCACCATGAACTCAGGTTTGTTTCTTAAGTTGCTTTCTGCCATATAATTAGTATTAGATATGAAACTACAGGTAGCTGATAGTTTAAGGATTTCAGAATGTATGCCATAAACTGCAAAATCTGTTTAGTCTGTATTTTTATTTCCTTTCGTTCTGGTTTTGAGTTTTTACTGATATTTCAATGAGAATGGAAAAATCTTCCATTATCAAAGTTCACCATCAAGTCTCTGGGCCAAATGATATATAAAGCCTTTGCTTTGCCATTTTTCTTGCTATGATTTCAAGCATTACATTAGTGGCCCAAAGTGAAGTTGAAACTCTCACTCCATCTTTTGAAATGGTAGTGTTTTAAACGTCGCATGACTCCTTCTATTAAACTTAATATTAATGCTTTCACAGAAGGTATAACCTGAGTACTTGAATTTAGTTCGGTAGACCATAAATCATAGTTTATTGTATGTTGTTTATAATCTTTTTGAGTAGTTTTACTCATTATTATATTTTCTTATACTGTATGATTTATTTCATTATCTTTGTCGTTCATTTCTTGTATTCTCAAATTCAAAACTCTGGCATCTGCAGGTGTTGCTGCATTTGAGATGGAGTATGGACACTGGGTGGATGAACAAAATAGGCAGATTTCTGAACTGAGGACTGCATTGCAGGCTCAGATAAGTGACATAGAGCTTCGTTTCCTTGTAGATGGCGGCATGAGCCACTATTTTGAACTTTTCAGCATGAAATCAAAAGCTGCAAAAGCTGATGTTTTCTATGTAATGTCCGGGATGTGGAAAACATCAGCTGAGCGGTTTTTCTCATGGATTGGAGGATTTCGCCCTTCAGAGCTTCTTAAGGTACTTTTGACTCCCTATATGTGGTTTGGTGGTTTGCAGTAGAACTAGTTATTATATTAGTATCACCAACAAAAGAAGTTGGATGATAAAAGGGGAATAATAATTTATTTGCTTCAATCTATTTGAGGATACATTTCGAAATGGAGTGTATAATGTAAGAGTAGTGCCCTGAATATGAGGTGCTTTTGTGTCACAAAAGAATTCCAGTGAAACCAATTATGGTTTTATTATATTCTTGTATAAGATGATGCTATTGGAAAAGACTTGCTGTTCTATTTTGTGATGCTTACCCAATATGTTAAAAACCCATCTAGTCGAAAGGAATTCACGGACATATTCTTTGAGATCAAATTCCATTCTCGAGGATAGGGTGACTCTAGTTGATAAGTTTATTTTGATTACAGGTTCTTCTGCCTCAACTGCACCCCTTGGCAGATCAACAAGTTTTGGATTTTAGCAGCCTTATACAATCGTGTCAACAAGCAGAAGATGCTCTTTCGCAAGGTATGGATAAACTACAGCTCACGTTAGCTTCAGCTGTGGCAGGTGATCCTACGGGTGAAGGGATTTATGTCCCACAGATGGCCATTGCAATGGCGAAGTTGGAAGCTCTGGTGGACTTTGTGAACCAGGTAATGTACTGCCAACATCCATAGACATATTGAATGGTTTTGTTCCAAATGATAACGTCCGTGTGTTTAATACTAATAAGGGTAATCTTCTATAACATTCCTTTCATCAATATATGAAAATGTTAATGCTTGCTTGCCAATTCCAATTTGTGAATATGTGTGTTGAATAAGAGTATTTCTCTAGCCCTGTAAAAGGACCAGCCATCTATATTCTATTCTAAGGAAAGAAAACCTCTTGCCTTCTCTAAGTGGAAGCATTTGGGAAGCATGACTTGTTAGTTTAGGCATGGATTATCTAATGATAATTGTCTCCAAACAGGCTGATCATGTTCGGAAGGAGACCATGCAGCAGATGTCACGCATCCTTACAATCCGCCAGGCAGCTCGAGGCCTTCTTGCTATGGGAGAGTACTTCCAACGCCTTCGAGCTTTGAGCACCCTTTGGACAACTCACCCTCGTGAGCCTACCTAATCTTAACATGGAAGACCGTAGAAGGAGAAGATCAATATCCAAACTAGATAAGCACCTAGAGAATGTTGCTTCCATCGTTCCACGACCAGAGGTACCATCTGATAATGTTATTCTGTACGCATGTAGGCATACTCAGCGTTTCTGACATTTTTCCAGCAGCATCCCATATTTTTGAGAAGCTGTAAATATGGATATAGCCATGTTGTCTGCAGGAAGTTTGTAAGTAAATTATTTTCAGTCTTCTGTTTGTAAATTACGTGGTCTTAGGAAAGTTATCTTGAGAATTAGTTCTCAAGCCTATAGATGGAACTGTATCATGTAAATTTTGTTACGAGGGATTTTACTGTATTGGAATAGGTCACATAGAAGGCTACTGAGGGTCCTCATTGTGCTTTGAAAGTGAAGGCTAAGAATAAGAGTTTCTATGAGCTGTGACTTGGTTGGTTAAGGTGTTTAACTGACAACTTTGAGGTCATGTGTTCAAACCTCAAGACATATGTAAGATGTGAGTTATTTAATAAAAAAGTTAAGAGCTAGTGTTTTGTTTTTACCAAATTTCTTTACTAATCACATTGAACAAATGTGCCCCTGTAAATGGAACTAGAACAGTTTGTAGCTTTTCACATCAACGAGACAGATCCGGCGGGATATGGAGGCGTGGAGGGAAATGTGACCCTCATCATGCCAACTCTACGCTATGGACAGTATTGGATGCTCGAGTTTGTAAGATTCTCCCAGTGTAACTGGGATAATTTGTATCAATCAGAACCGGTCCTGGGCTAAGGCCAACCAAGCACAAGGGCCCCTAAATGTACGGGCCTCAAAAAATATTATATAATCTTTAATACATGAATGTAAAAAATAAAAAATCTACGAAAATATGATATGGTAGAAATTTTTAAGAGGTAAATACCTCTTTATAATCAATTAGATAAATAGGTATCTCATGTTTAAAAGATGACAGTTTGGTATCTCAAGTTTTGCTCAGTTAAATAATTTGATGTTTCCATTAACTTTTCTATTAAATATGAGGGTAAAATAGATATTTAGGTCCTATTTATCAATATACACATAAAAAAATTTATTATGTGGATTCATGTGTATTAGATCTGAATATATATCCAAAATTTTAACTAATATTTATCTACGTAAATATGAATTTATGTTGTGTTTGAAACATGACTGAATTTTATATTTAAGAATTTAGGTGGTATAATTAACCTAACACTCACGCAACTAATAGGTGTTCATATAATATATATATATATATATATATACATATATATATATATATATATATATACATATATATATATATATATTAACATAAAATAAAATTATGTCATATTTTATCAACCTAACCAAAAACATTAATTCATGTGTATACTCTCAAAAACCTAGAAAATAATAAAGACCCAAGAATAATGATCATTTAACCACACAAATTAATATTTTTTATATCTAATTTTATAAATAGAACCTAAATGACGATTTACCTTCATATTTAAAGGAAAAGTTAACGAAAGTATCAAACTGTCTAATTAATTATAACTTGAGATATCTAAGTATCATCTTTTAAACATCAGGTACCTAATTGTCCTATTAGTGATACATCATGAACCATATGAGGTATTTACCTATTTAAAATTTTTTGCTTCAATAAGCTTGTAGAAAATTGTTAGCATTAGAAATGAGTTTGTTCGTTTGAATACTAATATGAAATGGTAGATCATTGCAATTTTATGGTTTAGCTTGTAAAATATTGTTAGTATTGAAAATAAGTTTGTTCGTTTGAATATTAATGCATTGATAATGGTCTTTGTATGTCACTACACATAATTTACTTTGAAGATCGAGACGTTAATTTATTTTTTGCTTGGAGCCTCTGAAATCTCAGGACCGGCCCTCGTATCAATACTACCAAATGGTATTTAAACTTACTCAGAACAAGAAAAATCATTGAAGTCTGAAGTAGACAACAATGCATGGATCAGACGTAGAGTTTTAACTTGTACTATGCAACTCAATTTTCTATCGACTTTGCAGCTACGTAGTTTATTGCTGTTGTAAGAAATGTAAAACCAACTTATCACAGTAGTATCAATAATGACTCGATCAAAATGACCAAGACAACAAGGAAAGGTAAACTGTAGAAGGAAGGTGGGAAAAAAGATACTAACATGACTCGATTGTTGATCTGAACTTGATGCTAAATAGACAGTATGACTGTACTTCACAGGTATCCCACCAAGTCGGGGTGCTGATTATGGCCTTCCTGAACCTATCATTCAACTTCTTCTTAGTCAGCTTCTGGAAGAACCTTCCCCATTTGTACATGGCACGCTTCAAACGAACACTCTCAGATCCTGTAAATAGAAACTTGAGGTAGTCTTTTGCTAGACGAGTCGACTCGTCGCCACTGATGATGCAAACATACTGCACAGATATTCAAATTTCAAATGAGATTAGATATGAAATGGGGATTAGAGGACAGATGATGACTTCTCTAAAACCATATTTACAATAAGAAACAGAAGGGTCTCACATTCAATAATAGCATGGTAATCAAACCATCAAACCCCATGAAATTGAAGCCAACACAAACGTGATAAATTATAAGAATCAATGGTATGGAATGGGGATGAGAAAAGGGAGAAACCGATTTTATCCTCACAGAGGTTATTTGAACTTGAAAAGTCTTAGGATTTCAAGAAAACATACCTGTCTAATTAACCTTCACAACCTAGTTGGAGAAACTCGACACAAAACCAAAATCCTAGTAGCAGCCATGGTAGCGTGCACAAGGTGCGTCAGGTGCGTAGCAGGTGCACAGGGGTGCACGGCAGTGCAAAAGGGTGTGCAGAGGTGTGGGCAGTATGCACAGGGGTGCACAGCTGTGGTGCGCAGGGGTGCGCGCGGCAATCTACAGGGGTGCACGGTGGTGGTATGCAGGGGTGCGCGCGGCAGTGTTCACGAGGGTAATAGAATAAAGATTTAAGCTTTAGAATTGAAAAAAAGTATAGAAGATTAGACCTTTGATTGAAGGTAGGAACTTGAATAGTTTCTGAATAATAGTGTGCTGCCTTGGCACCCTAGCTGAGCTATCGCATACATATATATATGAGAACATGACCACTATAAGTAGGACACGTACAGCTGAGCTGTACGACACTACCATACTAAGTATGCATTAACGTAAACACATATTAGCTAACTTAAACTACAATTAAAGAGTCAACAAACAAGTTGACTTTATGACTCCTAACACCCTCCTTCAGCTTGAAGCTGAGGGACTAGGTTCAAGCTGCGACACAGATATTGATGCTAAGGAGAGAGCAATCCTTTGGTAAATAGGTCTGCAAGTTGTCCATTGGAGGCCACAAATTGAAGCTTGATGGTCCCTGCCTTCACTTGATCTCTTGTAAAATGCACATTTGACCTCGATATGTTTCAATTTGGAATGAAAAACTGGATTTGTGGCAAGGGCCAGTGTGGGTTTGTCAAGTAGATCAATGTGCATATCTTGCAGCAGGTGGATGAGCCATTTGACCTCTGAGGTTGTGTCATCCATTGATCTATACTCACCTCTGAGGAAGGCCTATTTGAGTCACACTCCAAAACTACTGAAACTGAACCTCCTCCATGTTGAGTTTGGACTGAAATATCACCAAGTGATTATTCAAAACAAATTTGAGTGTTGACTGAGGGATCAAATGGAGGATTTGAGGGATTTTCAATGTGAATTGATGGATTTACTGCATCACTTGGACTTAACTCATTTATTTCAGAATTAACAGACATCACAGGATCATTATTAGAAAATTGCTGAAAAGTATTTTCTTCAACAATGACTACATGATCATCACTATCTTCAGTAGATAAAGTACTTCTCTCAACTTGAGACTGATTAATAAACTGAGCTGCATTAATGGCACCATCATGTGAGTCATTGACAGGCTTGGAAAAAGTGAACTGACCTGTTAGAGAGTCACATGGAGAACTGATGGACCAAGATGTTGGATTAGGGGGCTGAGTAAGGAACTGGGTAAAGCAAGGGGCTTCATTGTGAGCAGTAGCATTATGATGACTTGTCTTGAGGTTAGAGCTAGCTAATTGAGACTTGACCTTGATGTCTGCATAAGGAAAGCTGGACTCTTCAAAGAAGACATGTCTAGAGATGATGTATTTCTTTGCAGTAGGACAGAAGCAGATGTAACCCCACAAACGCACACTTCACTGTTTTAGGTTGAAGTTTGTTGCTCTTTTTTAACAGAAGAGGGCAGCAAGAGCAACCAAACACCCTAAGAACATCCACAGGAGGAATAGAGTAATACAATTTCTCATATGGAGTTATACAATTTTTGAAGTGATTTTTACAGTGAAATACTGTGTTGTAGGATTTCCTAATCTCCCACTAATCCGAATACCCACTAAGAACTCACCATGTGTCGGACATTTCAAATTTAAATTACCGCTTCAATCCTGCTGCTGTGATTCAGCACCAATCTAACCTCCCCTTCTCCTTCTTCTCTTGCTCTTCGACTCTCTCAGCGTCTCAGTCAAATTTTCTCTCTTTCTCCCATCAGGTATGCGCTTTGCTTCTACTTTCCTCAATGCTCTATTTTAAGCTCCTAGTCTACTTTTCAATTCCCATTTCGCCTTACCCACCACCAAACCCTAGTTTTCTCTAATTTCATGTCTTCAATTTCCTAAATTGCACTCACCCATCATTTTTAACAATTGTTTCTGCCGATATTTCCTTACTGGGTGTTTTGGGTATTGCTTAGAATACACACCCATCAGTTGTAACAATGACTTCTCTCAATTGGGTTTTTGGGCATTGTTGATGATATCGTAATTGGGTGTTTCTGATTGTGAGTTATATTGAAAAGTTGTAGTATTTATTTTTTAGGGTTGTACAGAGTATGCGAGAATGGTGTGTGAATTTTATAGCTGATTTGGGATTTTCTTGTTTGGTGTGATAGCAAACTGACAGTTCATATGGCAAGGAAGCGAGCTAAGAGAACTGTACAGAATGTTGCTGTGGAAATTGAGACCCAGAATGAGAGGCAGGAAGATCAGTTCTCAGACCCGGATGGTAAAATTTCATTTTGAGACTAATTGTAGTTTTTGTGAGAAAATTGATGGTGGTGCTATTTGTAATAAGGGTCAGTTTCGATGAGATGCTATTTTCTTTTACATTTTAGTGTGCATTGGAATTAGTAGCTCTAAATTATAAATTGAAACTTGAATTTCAGTTGCTGAATTATTGTGAAGCTCTGATGATAAGTGGTCTTGCTAACAAGATGCTTCTGTTGTTTGTTTCTGTCTTACAGTTGAGCGACGAATTTCTGCCATTAAGGCTGTTAGTGATGTGGAGATTTCACATGTGCTGACCAAATTGCATTTGCTTCGCTCATATTGCACCAAGGAGCAGAGGGAAACACCAGTTTTGCAATTTTTCAAAAAAAACTTTCCAAACCTGTCCTTTGTAAAAACTGAAGAAAATGGGCAACTACGACTTCAGTGGATTGGTGAGGATGGCAATGTATTCATGAATGATGGACCCAATTTACATTTTTCACTTCTTAACCAGTTCTCTATGGCTCATTCTGGTTGTCAAAGTTTGGGTGGCTTTGAGTTTTCTAGTAAAGCAGGTATGCTAGAATAAGCGTAATAATTTTGCACCCCGCATTATTCTTGTATTGCTTATATCTGACATGATTGAGTTGGTTGGTGGCAGATAGATCAAGGTTTTTGGGTGCTGATAATCTGCAGATAAGAGATTTTGTAAGTTCTCGTTTTCAATTATAGGGCTTCACATCTGTCTCTCAAGTGAATCAACATGCTCAATTGCATTTGTTTATGTTTAAAAATTACTTTCATTCTATACTCTATAGTAGCATGCTTTGTGAAGTCTTAGTAATATTAGAAAGCGTTTCACTTTGATTAGATAATGGATACACTGCATGCATAGATAAATCTACATATGGCCTTGATCATGCACAAAAATACATGCATAAAAATGTCTATAAGTACATATTATCGATATTATTTTATACAATCATACTTGTGTTGTAGGTTTTAGAGGAGCCATTTGATACACAGATGCCAGGGCAAAATGATTCTCTCCAAACTCCCGGGGTTTGTAACTTCTTTCCAATTCTGTTTAATCGAGCTGCTTTTAGTTTGGTTTTTCAGCGGTAGTCTGTTATAGTTATCATTTTTATTCTGTGTACCTTCGAACAAGCAGAAGGCCTAAACAACTTGGTGGTTTGCTTTAGTTCCAAATGTGTATATGCTACAATTACATAGGACCAATAAGAAGCCTTAATCCCGTTTGCATTAGTTCTACAACTGTATATGCCATTACTGTGTCTATCTTTAGGACCTATTAGAAGTCTTAAGCTGATTTGTTTAGTGCTAATGGCTAATAATGACGAGCTTTCTCTTGCTCCATTAAATTTATATGAATAAGGAATTATTTCTCAGTGAGATTTTGTCCCTTGAAATACTTGGAATTACCTCTAAGGGGTTATCTGAGATCTAACCCTTTTTGAGACCAAGTGGTGTAATGAGTTGGGCAAAGTGTTCTTTATTATAGAGCAGGGTTAAATTGTTTTAAAGTTTTTTTACTTTTTTTAGTCAGTGTTAAGTAGCTTGGCTGCGTACAGGTTGTCCTTGTTCACGATCTGACTGGTGTAGCAAATCAGATAGAAAATAATGAGAGGGTCTATGGACGTTGTGGATGGCAGCAAAGCAAATGGTCGGGATGCTTCTTTTGCAGGAAGAGGGTCCAGTAGGAACCGTAGGCTTTTCTCAAGGTATGAAGATGTAATCAATCTGCAGGTTGGCCGTCGGTTCTGGGGAGAGGATTCTGGGAGTGTTTTTACCTTGGCAATATCATTTATGTTATGCCTGTTTACCTCAAGTTGTAAACATGATAATTGTACCTGCATGTGGTGTTTTTGTTGCTATGGGATGAGATTTGGATTTCTAAAGAACTATTAGAGGCACTGAGATTGGGGTTTTGTGCTCTTTGCTGACTTTGCTGGAACATGATAGGATGATGTCTGCTACACCAGATATGAAATGGATACTGGATTCTTTACGGTTCTACTCTGTTCATTCTTACATCACGTCTCCTAGCAAATATTTTGATGCTCAGCCATTTGCGAGCTTAGGATGGTTATCTGGTTGCACCTGCAAAGATTCACTCGGGTGAAATGTGTTAAGAGTTCAGAAATGACTATTTTGGTATTATTTTCTCATCACTGGTGCAAAAATAATGGGAGAAATTTTATTGCATCCTCCTGCATGCCAAGTAGGCAATGAAGCTGTGTTTAAATCTGTTTAGTGGGTTTTCCATGAGCTGGTGAATTCCCTAATGCTCTCTTGTGCGAACAAAACATGGCTTTAATGGTGGAATAAAAGGTTATTCCTCATTGCGATGCAGTGGGTTGGCCATTCTCTAGGTCAGATGGATGGGAAATAAGTTGAATACACACATACACACACAGACATTTGGACATTTTAGTGGGCCAGATATGGAGGAGGGTTGGATAAGGAATTTTTTTGGAATTCTTTTGGGGGCTTCAGTTACTTCAGAATTATTTGGATAGTTCCCTCTGCTTTTCTTCATGGTGGAAAGGGATAATTTACTAGAATTCATTTGTTCAGGAATGTTTTTTTGGCTGGGGAATTTCTGGTCTCAATTTGTTCTGTAATGGATACGATGGATCTATGTCCTCTTTTTCTCTCTGTTAATTGTTGTTTCTTTTGTTAAACACCCTGATGGATCTCTCTATTTTGTAACCTATCAACCCTGGTAGGTTACAAAATATGATCAGTAAATAAATGAGCTTACAAAATAATTCCTCATTTATTTTGTAACAATCAACCTATCAGGGTTGGAGAACATGACAAAGAACAGAGAGATCCATCCTGAGAGAGTGGATCTCTCTATTTTGTAACCTATCAACCCTGATAGGTTGATTGTTACAAAATAAATGAGGAATTATCCTGTTAGGGTGCTTAACAGTCTAATGATCATATCTCCATTAGTCATTACTTACAAGGTTTTTCTTTTCTATGGATAGGGGATTGATGGTCTCAACTTGGTAACAGCTTGACATATGTTTGTTTTCTTCTTTTTTTTCTTTCTCTTAGACATTTGTTAATCTTAAGCGATGACTCATTGTTATGCTGGTGCAACTCAGAGGGGGCCCTTAGCTAATGATAAGCTTAAATGTTATCTTATTTGTATGCTAGTCCAACTCTGATGGCCCTTATCTTTTGAGTGGTTTGGTATTGATTTTTTTTTTCTATTTTCTTTTCTTTCTGGCTTGAATTGTGCATTAAATTATTACGTAACTGATACTTGGCATCATGGTACCATGATTGCTGATTGCGATAAAATGGTTCTGCTCTGGTGTTAAGAAAAATAGCATGTTGTTTAATATTTCTTTGAGTAGATGTTCCAGTTATTTTGTTAACTGTGGTTTATACTGCAGGTTAGTAGCCAGAGGCTATCTATTGGGGTCACACCCAAAACGCTAAGGCTCCCAAAGCCTGGGGAGACCCTCTTATCTGTCCATGGATCTCCCCTTGGTGTTTACAAGGAAGATAATATGGAAGCCATACATGGTATGAATCTCTTCTGATGAGTATCTCCATCCTTTCGTTTCTGATATCAACATTTCAAATGTGCATGTTGCCATTTTGTCAATAATCAAATTTTATTTTCCCTTTTAATTTTAAATTACATGTTTCACCGTCTAGACATCACGATACATGTACCTTCAGATGTGAAATAGATGCGAATGGAATAATTCCCCTTGAACTCCAAAATTTCTTCTGTTCTGGTTTCTTTATAATGTCTGGACTGATGTGCAGAGTCGGAAGAGGGATGACTGCATTGACTGGCTTCAATTTCTCAAAGTGGCGGTCAATCCGGATGGAAGTCAACAGTAAGCTACTTTGTGCATAAAGCTTGTTTGTCTATGCTTGTCAACAGTCATCACCTTAATACCGTAAACATTCTAATACCTTTGTGATTTAGTTTATCCCTCATTCTACTTATGTCTGTCACCTTAATATTGTGATAGTTTTATGCCTTCATTGTTTTAGATTAGAGCTTCGACTGTCTGCTGAACTCTTTGTCTCCAACTTTCATCTTAACGTTCCTTATACTAAGAGAACTTTCTGATTTATAGTAATTACAAATCACATTGGACTAGTTAATTACCCAACTAAACACTACATCACGGAATTGGTACTTTGACTTAAACTAGAGCATAGTGACAGATTCAACAGTATCCAGCATTCCGGCAATTAGTTGGATACTCCATTATGATTTCTGCTTTCTTATGTGCGTGTAGCCAGGCACTTCCATATTTGCCTCAAAATTTGGTAGACGATCCGACTTTTTTTTCTATTTCATTTTTGTCCTCGAGTGTTCATACTTTATTCCCTGTGGATCAAGTTGAAGAAAGTTGATTCATTACGATCCAATAGTGAGTTGAAAATTGTTTGTTTGGTGGATGTATCAAAATTATCCTTATAGAGATATAGACCTAGAAATGACTAGGGGAATGTTCAGAGTTCTGTCATATACCGCCCTGATTCCAGACTTCCAGTTCTGTCATATATCTTAAGGTGCTTGGATCTTTAATATATTCCAACATAACCAGCTAAGTTGGTCTTCACTTATTACAAAGGAAACAAAGATTACCCGATAAGCACTTCAGATTATTATTGGTTTTATGCATACCTCTATTTTTTTTATTAATTTGATGCTATGGCCTTCACTATTTCATAGCTATTTACCATGTTGATAATGATGGTTTCTCTGGAGTATCACAAATGCGCTTTGGCAAAGGAGAACTGGTTTTAGTTATCAATTGATCAATTAGATTACGAATAGTGTAGGTCGAATAATTGCGGTTAATTTATTTCAAGTGTAATGGTACCATTTACCCTTTAATGTCTCTTACACCGTGTAAAATGAATTATGTAATTCGGTGAAATGCTTCAGAGAGCAAGCATTTTTTTAGCATAACTAGTCAATTCCATCACCTTGAATTAAGAACATGAACATCACCCAAAGCCAACCCCTCATTAACAGAGCATCACCCAAATTTAATTTTCGTGTTCATTGTTCTCAAGATCTCAATTATATATGCTCTAAAAAATGTTATATGCCTATTCAAAAATAAATGCTATATGCAACCTCATTTCTGAAGGGACGGACTTGAACAGAATCCATATATATTGTCTGTGCTCTCTTCCCTTATGGAGTTCTTCTATGTGCTTGTTTGTTAAATTTTCAAACGGAAAAAATGATCGAATGGGGAGGGAAGTTGGTACATGCCTAAGCTAAGGGCCAATTGTTCACCTCCAACCTCCCCTTCTGCGTTGCGCCTTTCATGAGAGTCCAAACCCTACCCAAAAAGCTGTTTTACAAAGATATGCTCACCGGAGAAAAGCCAACATAATAGAGGTATGAAGTTAGCTGTATGTTTAGACTAACATGTTGGACAAAATTTCATCTGTATGGTACTATTTACATCTTGGTTCAGACTTCAGATAGGTTTAATTGTTGGCCTCTGTTTTATATGACCATGTCCCAAGTTAACAATTTGGGAACCAATCCTACACCAGGAGTGAAGGGTGTATCTCACAAAAAAGACAACGATTCAGTTGGATGAAATAAAATGGCACGACTGGTTAACATTTTAAGTTGCATGCGTTCTGTGAATCATAAACATTTTATTCATGATTTGGCCAATTGTTTGACCTATAAGCTTAAAAGAATAAAATTGTTTCCTGGTCTTGTTTGGATAATGCAAGACCTTCATCTGAACTTCATCAATACATTTGAGATATTGGATGAAATTACTCAACATTAGTGTATTTGCTGATCATCAAGGGATATGAGTAGAGCTATGTGAGATCTAGGAACGAAGTCGCCAGTCAGAAATATGTAAGTGTATCTTCTTTAATTATTAATTTAATTATTTATCTTTATTAATTTGGATACTCAGTACTATTTAAGAATGTTGATTTTATTTTGGTTGAATTATGTGGTTGGTATATATATAATTGTACGTTTAAGTAATAAAAATTGCATTTTTTTGTTTATGCATGACAAGATGTTTCAGGAGGTAGAAGTATAAAAGACAAGATTCAAGGAGTCAAATTCTGAAGCTACGGAGGAGCAAATCATGAAAAACATAGCATCACAACAAATTGATGTGTTAGATGCTGTGTTGATCAAGCGTAAAGGTAAGGAGATTAAAGGGATGAAATGAGGAGGTGAGCGAGACTTGAGCCAGTCCTCATCCAACTCGACCATGAGTAGTCGTGCGTCTCCACATGAAGAGACGAATAGATTTCGAGAGATCACAACCCGACTTGAACGGAAGGTCCAGCATTGGAAGGAGCGGACTGAGCACGCTGAGACAAAGAATGCGTGGTACGATGATAAGATGACTGAAGCAACCGGACGAATAGATTTCATCTTCTCTCGCTTAGGTATAGAAGCTCCTCTCGATTTGTTTACGGCTCCTCCTCCTCAGCCTTCTACGGCTCCTCCACAGTCGTCTTTGGCTCCTCCTTCACAGTCGTTTTCGGCTTCTCCTCCACAATCTTCTTCGGCATTTGACGCCGATGAATATTTAAATTTATGAATATTTTTCTTATGTAAGAACAATTTTAATTATTAATGTATAATTTTTATATTATTAATGATTTAGTATTAAATTAAAATATTACAATTATTTCTATAACAACAAAAACCAATATGAATTTTATCAGTAAATAAATTAAAACCACAACAAATAAATAAAAATTTCTGAAGAAAAAAATATTAAAAACTAAAAAAATAACAAATATTTTTATAATCTTAGTTGATGGAAGAATAGCTTTTCCGTCGGCAAGGATATAACTTTTACTGACGGAAAATGGAATTTTCGTCGGCTAAGAGTGGAATTTTGTCGTCTAAGAATGACTATAGTCGACGATTTTATAGCCGACGAAAATATTATGTCGGTAATATTCTTTGTCGACGAATATGTGTGTCGGCTAGGTGGATGATATTCCGTCGCTTAAGATTTAACTTAGTAGACAAAATATTTTATTTTGTCGGTTAGGAGCTTCACCGACGCGTCTTAGTCGACGGATCTTATTTCCTTCGGCTATGAGACATAATCTACTAGTGTCTGTCGTTGGAAGGCAAATATGTATCAGGTTTCATTCATCAGGCGACACAATTTTGTGTTGTCTTATGGCAAAAAATAATGTCGCCGTATACGGTGTCGCCTCTTTGTGTATCTAGCGACATATGTGTCGCTTAATAAGTGCTTCAGGTTATACAAAATAAAAAAATTTTGTCACCTAAGTTTCTGTGTGGTGACACAACATTTGTGTTGCTTAAGACCCCTATGAGCGACATGTTACAAGGCGACACATAAGGTTTTTTATTAGATGACACTACAGTTGTGTGGCCTGATGCATATTTTGGCATAGTGACGGTTAAGGAACACGTCAAAAATCAGAAAGATGTTACTGTCTAAGTGAAACATCCTCGATCTCACCTGCTCGATTTCGTCGGTCCTCTTGCTGAATATTATCTCAAATTAGCTAATACATCAAGATCTTGACGGCCACAGGAACCCTGAACCTTCATGTTCAGTCACCTTGAAGTAAAACCAAAAATTTTGATGGTTATCACCCGCATCATTCAGTATCAAATCCAACCAAAAGATAATGAAAGAAAGCCTGGGGCAATGGGGCATGCATAGAAACTTATCTTCACTAGGGTATAAGTCTTAGTGTCTTACCTTTCTTTGGTCTGTTTGCAAGATAGAAATCATAGAATCAAGGCTTACGAAGCTCAAGAAAAGATATAGAGAGGAGACTTTGCAGAGGATGAAATAATCAAAAGCTAGGACTCATGTCACTAAAGAACATTAGTGAACACATATAGATCTCTATTATTCCATCCTCCACAAAATCTCCTCACTTGATTTTCAGCTTCTAAATACTTTACTTCAAGGTGACTGAACTATTTGAATGTAGGATATATGGGATCTTGCCTCTGCACTAAGTATAGAAACTTAAAGACTTATGGTGATCTTAGCTCAAAGAACTATGCAAACCATTTTCGACTACTTTATAACCATATCCTGCGGATGAACACAATTCTCATTGTTAGATCCAAAAGTAAAAAGCCCATTTATGAAAGAACAAGTGGACCGATACCTGCGGTCAGGAAGGTCAAGGAATGCCTAGAAAGTCAAATACGCTCGCGTAGAGCACACTAGCGAAACACGCTCGCGAGGGAAGATAGTTTGCTCACAGGAGGAGACGCGCTTACGGAAGGGGCTGTGTATCATGGAAATACGCTCGCGGGAGGAAAAGCGTTCGCGAAAGTATCAGAAGAGAGAAAACACGTGGCCACAAGAGGTTGAGTTACAAACAGAAAATTATTGGGCTTAGAGGATTGAGCTTTAAGAGATTGTTTTGCATTACAAGGAGGATTCTTAAACCCTAGCAGTATGGTGCCGTGTCTTGATTCACAAGTAAACATCTACCATAGTGTTCACTATATAAAGGGTTTAAGATACAAGAAAACAGAACAACGACATCTATCAACAAACAGACAACAACTTCGCTACGCGAACGTCTTCAAGCCTCTCCGGAGCAACCAACCCTGATCCGTCAGCAACCGTAACCTGATCCGTCAGCTACACAAGGGACTTAATCCGTTAAGTCTGACAGGTTTCGATCCGTTGAAATCTCACTACTCCCCTGTTCAATCCGTTGAGCAGTTTTACTCCCACAACCAGTTCTGGAGAATCCGTTCACCAGTCCATATCCTGCATATCTTGACACCCGCTGCTTAGTATTCTTGCATACTAAGTAAGATTCGGCCATCCGCAAGGGGTGGAGAAAAATCCTAGAGGGACTTTTCCCTTGTAGGTCTGAGAAGAGAACCCAGCACAGAGGAAGAAGATCGGCGTCTGTCACGATCGCTGTGAGAAGAAGTCAGAAGAGGGACGCGAGCAGCATCCAACTTCAAGGTTGTACCTGACCCAAAGGTACTGGCACGCCTAGCACAAATATACAAGCCGGTTGTTTGAAGGACTGCAAATTCTACACCAAACATCTGGCACGCCCAGTGGGACCGTGTCAAGATTCCAGGCTTTGGCGAGTACCAAAAGGAATATCCTTCTTGTTCCAAACCGGAACACGTAACCGCAAAGCCGCACAACTCGGCTCATTGTAGGAAGCTATCCACAGAGCAAGCAATTACCAAGTTTCGTGCTATGTCTAAAGAAGGTCAATGACAAAACCTTGCTGAGCAAGTAGGAGCATTGAGCTTATCGTTGGAAAATCTGACAAAAGGTTTCCAAGAGGTCCGAGATCGAGCCCGACAACAGGACAGAAAGGCCGAGACACAGGATCTAAGGTATAAGGACTTAGCAACCAAGATGGACGAAAATCAGCAGGCGCTAAACAGGAGGATGGATATGTTCATGGAGGCTTTAAATGCCATGAGAACTGAACAGCTTATCAATCAACATCCTCCAGAAGAAGAGTTGCTAGAAGAAGTAGATCACCAGGTGGACAGAAGGACTGTGCACCGAGAGGGATTTGGCTCACTTCGTGTGGGTGATGACCAGTTGGCGGTGCACAATAATCAGAACCCTAGGGGAGCTAGAGGGAGGCAAAGGGCTCCAAGGCAACCGCGTCGTTCGCCTACGCCCGTTCAGAGACGACCTCAGCTGGATTGGGATGCAGTTCAGAATATGATAAAGAAGCAATTAGGGCAACCCCCATTGTTGCTGCTGTAAACACTGCATATGCGCATCCATATCCAGAATGGGTGGCTGAAAGTCCATGGCCAGAGCATTATCGTCAAATAAGGTTCACCTCATTCTCAGGAGAGGGGTCTGAAGATGCAGCCACCCACATCGCAAGGTTCACAGGTGAGTGTGGACCGTATGGCGTAGATACTGTTTTTAAGCTGCGCACGTTCGGGGCTTCGTTATCAGGGTCAGCACTGACATGGTACACCAAGTTGATACCAAGGTCAGTTCCTGACTGGAACACAATGGAGACCATGTTTAGAACCACATTTGGAACTGTGGAACCAGAGGTTGTTTTGTCTTCTTTGACCGCTATGTATCAGCAACCTATGGAATCATCAGTAGAGTTCCTCAAGAGGTTCAAAGTACAGCAGGCTAAATGCAAGACTCCAATCCCAGAGCCTGACCTGATCAAGATTGCAATCAGAGGTTTGGAGAAGAGGCAGAGAGCAAAACACCACGATGGAGTGTTCTCTAGCATGGTGACCTGATGAACAGGGTTGGCAGCTACCAATATTTCCTAAATGAGCTAGATGAGGAGGCAAATAATTCCAGGAACAATTTGGCCCTCATCCCAGGAACGCTGAAGCCTAGAATGCCTCCAGCAAGGCATAGGACAGTAGGGGCGATCTATTCCCACATGGATCCTTACTACTCGGCTCCACAAGCTATGCCTTATGCAGATCCGTACATGATAGGATATGAGGAAGAAGTGGCAGCAGTGGAGTTAGTAGGGAGACAACCGATCAAGTCCCAGGTGCTTAAGATGTCCAAAGAGCCAATAAAGATTTCGTTCGCCGCTTTTGCCAAACCGGAGTACGAATCCTACACTTATAATGCACACAAGGCACCAGAGATTCTGGAAGACTTGACAGCATTGGGGAAGGTTAACGATTTTGGACCTCCCCCTACCCCTGAGCAGCTCAAAGGAAAGAAGTATTGCAGATTCCACAATCTTTGGAACCATAATACATCAGAATGCATTCGTCTGAAGGATGCTATCCAGACGTGGATCAACGAGGGAAGACTTGGCGCGAATGAGGAAAAGACTGCAGCTTGGGTGGACATTGATCCTTTTCCTACAATCAATATGGTTGACTTAGTGCCATGTGATGGGAAGAAGGAAAAGCCACTGCCAGTGAAGCCAAGGTTCAAGGAGTACACCTATGATGCTAGTTGGGCTCATGTTATTCTGGATAAGCTGATTGCAGCCAACGAGGTGGCCATCCCATGGGGAGTCTATCCTCCCGAAGAAGCAATAGCTGGTAAGACATACTGTAAATATCATAACTTGTAGACTCACAAGACTTCTCAGTGTGTGCAGCTCAAAGATCAAATACAACAGTGGGTCAATGAGGGGTCCATCACCTTTTGTGATCCATCAGTAGCAGATATTGCCGTAGTTGATCTGGTACGGAGCAACAGAAAACTGACTCTTGACTTAAGTACTGGAAAAGGAGATGAGGAAGTTTCTAAGCAGAAAGAGTCAGGAGAAGTTGCATCAACAGTTGTGTTGTGTGCCAGATGCAAAACTGAGTGTGACATTGCTGAAGAGCCACGACAGGAGAAGAGGAGTGCTATGATTACACCCCCTGAAGCGTATCAACCATACAGCCCGAAACGGGTGGTAAGATCAGCAAGTCCTAGTCAGAGAGATTCCAACTTATACCTTCGCTTGCGCCAGGTAAGAATGGAGGAAAAGAAACCAATGGTCAACCTACAGGATGTCGTGACCAAACCTTACATACCACCAGCTTCCAGGAATATACTTAAGGACAACGTCTGGATGGTTAGAGAAAAAGGAAAGGTGGTAGAAGCTACTCCTACTCAGACTAGGAATGTGCAGAGGAGGTATGGCAAGACCAAGAGACTGTTGGAAGCTTTGGATAAGGGTTTGGTCAGGCCAGACTAGGGCTGGCTCCGGTCCACTTCGGTTCGGTTTATACCCCAAACCGCGAACCAAACCAATGTTATACTTCGGTTCGGTTCGGTTTTTTACTATTCAAGAGGCCAAACCGCAAACCAAACCACACCTACGGTTCGGTGCGGTTCGGTTCGGTTTTTCGGTTTTTTTTTCCAAATTCATAATTTTTCATCTTATTATCATTATAGTGAAAAATGGTTATAGTTCACAAAGTTGCACATTTATTTACAACCTAATAAACAAGTTATACAACATTAGTATGCATATTGTGATTCCGATGACTAAAAGTAAAAAATTAAAATTCGACCGTCAGATATGATCATTATGAAGAAATATGTATGTGGGAAAAAATTCAACTGGATCCGACAAAGTTAAGGGCTCGATCGAAACGGTCAACCCTGATCCATCGTCACTTATCACACGGAAACACTCATATCTACCTCTATATTACGTATTTTTGTCAAAACTTCTACACGAAAAACACTCACGTAGATGAGACGCAACCGCCCATATAAAATTTTTGAGACATTTACCTTCCGACGATAGGGCTCCCCCTAGGGAATAATAAAGGTAAATAGGGTTGACCGCTACAATCGGCACCGAGACGTTACCCGAATTACGTGATTTTTTAACCAGAGCTGTATTTCATCATTCCGAACACATCTTATTTCACGAGTTTTTTGATAATTTTGCTTCTATGTAGAGTTGGTTCATAAAGTTGTGCATTTGCTTAAAACCTAATAAACAAGTTATACAACATTAGTATGCATATTGTGATTCCGATGACTAAAAGTAAAAAATTAAAATTCGACCGTCAGATATGATCATTATGAAGAAATATGTATGTGGGAAAAAATTCAACTGGATCCGACAAAGTTAAGGGCTCGATCGAAACGGTCAACCCTGATCCATCGTCACTTATCACACGGAAACACTCATATCTACCTCTATATTACGTATTTTTGTCAAAACTTCTACACGAAAAACACTCACGTAGATGAGACGCAACCTCCCATATAAAATTTTTGAGACATTTACCTTCCGACGATAGGGCTCCCCCTAGGGAATAATAAAGGTAAATAGGGTTGACCGCTACAATCGGCACCGAGACGTTACCCGAATTACGTGATTTTTTAACCAGAGCTGTATTTCATCATTCCGAACATATCTTATTTCACGAGTTTTTTGATAATTTTGCTTCTATGTAGAGTTGGTTCATAAAGTTGTGCATTTGCTTAAAACCTAACAAACAAGTTATACAACATTAGTATGCATATTGTGATTCCGATGACTAAAAGTAAAAAATTAAAATTCGACCGTCAGATATGATCATTATGAAGAAATATGTATGTGGACAAAAATTCAACTGGATCCGACAAAGTTAAGGGCTCGATCGAAACGGTCAACCCTGATCCATCGTCACTTATCACACGGAAACGCTCATATCTACCTCTATATTACGTATTTTTGTCAAACCTTGTACACGAAAAACACTCATGTAGATAAGACGCAACTGCCCATATAAAAATTTTGGGACATTTACCTTCCGACGATAAGGCTCCCCCTAGGGAATAATAAAGGTAAATAGGGTTGACCGCTATAATCGGCACCGAGACGTTACCCGAATTACGTGATTTTTTAACCAGAGCTGTATTTCATCATTCCGAACACATCTTATTTCACAAGTTTTTTGATAATTTTGCTTCTATGTAGAGTTGGTTCATAAAGTTGTGCATTTGCTTAAAACCTAATAAACAAGTTATACAACATTAGTATGCATATTGTGATGCCGATGACTAAAAGTAAAAAATTAAAATTCGACCGTCAGATATGATCATTATGAAGAAATATGTATGTGGAAAAAATTCAACTGGATCCGACAAAGTTAAGGGCTCGATCGAAACGGTCAACCTTGATCCATCGTCACTTATCACACGAAAACACTCATATCTACCTCTATATTACGTATTTTTGTCAAACCTTGTACACGAAAAACACTCACGTAGATGAGACGCAACCGCCCATATAAAAAATTTGGGACATTTACCTTCCGACGATAGGGCTCCCCCTAGGGAATAATAAAGGTAAATAGGGTTGACCGCTACAATCGGCACCGAGACGTTACCCGAATTACGTGATTTTTTAACCAGAGCTGTATTTCATCATTCCGAACACATCTTATTTCACAAGTTTTTTGATAATTTTGCTTCTATGTAGAGTTGGTTCATAAAGTTGTGCATTTGCTTAAAACCTAATAAACAAGTTATACAACATTAGTATGCATATTGTGATGCCGATGACTAAAAGTAAAAAATTAAAATTCGACCGTCAGATATGATCATTATGAAGAAATATGTATGTGGAAAAAAATTCAACTGGATCCGACAAAGTTAAGGGCTCGATCGAAACGGTCAACCTTGATCCATCGTCACTTATCACACGAAAACACTCATATCTACCTCTATATTACGTATTTTTGTCAAACCTTGTACACGAAAAACACTCACGTAGATGAGACGCAACCGCCCATATAAAAAATTTGGGACATTTACCTTCCGACGATAGGGCTCCCCCTAGGGAATAATAAAGGTAAATAGGGTTGACCGCTACAATCGGCACCGAGACGTTACCCGAATTACGTGATTTTTTAAACAGAGCTGTATTTCATCATTCCGAACATATCTTATTTCACGAGTTTTTTGATAATTTTGCTTCTATGTAGAGTTGGTTCATAAAGTTTTGCATTTGCTTAAAACCTAATAAACAAGTTATACAACATTAGTATGCATACTGTGATTCCGATGACTAAAAGTAAAAAATTAAAATTCGACCGTCAGATATGATCATTATGAAGAAATATGTATGTGGAAAAAAATTCAACTGGATCCGACAAAGTTAAGGGCTCGATCGAAACAGTCAACCCTGATCCATCGTCACTTATCACACGGAAACGCTCATATCTACCTCTATATTACGTATTTTTGTCAAACCTTGTACACGAAAAACACTCATGTAGATAAGACGCAACTGCCCATATAAAATTTTTGGGACATTTACCTTCCGACGATAGGGCTCCCCCTAGGGAATAATAAAGGTAAATAGGGTTGACCGCTATAATCGGCACCGAGACGTTACCTGAATTACGTAATTTTTTAACCAGAGCTGTATTTCATCATTCCGAACACATCTTATTTCACGAGTTTTTTGATAATTTTGCTTCTATGTAGAGTTGGTTCATAAAGTTGTGCATTTGCTTAAAACCTAATAAACAAGTTATACAACATTAGTATGCATATTGTGATTCCGATGACTAAAAGTAAAAAATTAAAATTCGACCGTCAGATATGATCATTATGAAGAAATATGTATGTGGAAAAAAATTCAACTGGATCCGACAAAGTTAAGGGCTCGATCGAAACGGTCAACCTTGATCCATCGTCACTTATCACACGAAAACACTCATATCTACCTCTATATTACGTATTTTTGTCAAACCTTGTACACGAAAAACACTCACGTAGATGAGACGCAACCGTCCATATAAAAAATTTGGGACATTTACCTTCCGACGATAGGGCTCCCCCTAGGGAATAATAAAGGTAAATAGGGTTGACCGCTATAATTGCCACCGAGACGTTACCCGAATTACGTGATTTTTTAAACAGAGCTGTATTTCATCATTCCGAACACATCTTATTTCACGAGTTTTTTGATTATTTTGCTTCTATGTAGAGGTTGTTCATAAAGTTGTGCATTTGCTTAAAACCTAATAAACAAGTTATACAACATTAGTATGCATACTGTGATTCCGATGACTAAAAGTCAAAAATTAAAATTCGACCGTTAGATATGATTATTATGATGAAATATCTATGTGGTAAAATATTCAACTAGATCCGACAAAGTTAAGGGATCGATCGAAACAGTCAACCCTAATACGTCGTTAGTTATCACACGGAAACGCTCATATCTACCTCTATATTACATATTTTTGTCAAACCTTGTACACGAAAAACACTCACGTAGATGAGACGCAACCGTCCATATAAAAATTTTGGGACATTTACCTTCCGACGATATGGCTCCCCATAGGGAATAAAAACAGTAAATAGGGTTGACCGCTACTATCGACACCGAGACGTTATCCGAATTACGTGATTTTTTAACCATAGTCCTATTTCACCATTCCTAACAAATCTTATATTACGAGATTTTTGATAAATTTTCTTCCATAATTAAAGTCTTTTTCCTTCCTACTACATAATTAAAGTCCTTTTAATTATGAGTTTATTTATGTACTTATTTATTTATTTATTTTTTTTTTTTCCGGTTTTTCGGTCCGGTCCGGTTTCTACGGACCCCAAACCGCAAACCGGACCATACATACCCGGTTCGGTCCGGTTTTTGTTTTTCGGTTCGGTTTGTCTTCGGTTCGGTTTTTTTCGGTTTTCGGTTCGGTTTCGGTTCGGTTTTTTTCGGTTTTCTGTTTCGTATGGCCACCCCTAGGCCAGACCAAATCAAAGAGACTCCAGAACAGTTGAAACGAAAGCTGGAACTGTTGTCAGCCAGACCTTATTGCCCTATCAGGGATGTTAGCAATGTTCCCAAGACTGCTAACACGGAACATAGTGGACAGAAGAGAGTCTCGCGAGAAGAACATAGCCGCGAGCGAAAATCTGTGTGGTCAAGGGTAGGCGTTGACAACAGTCAACACACACGTGAGTCAGTTTGGTCTCGTGTAGGTCAGAAGGTGGTGGATAAAACATCCACTTCCACCTCTAATGAGACACCTAAGGCGTCCCCAGCAAAAAGGGTTAGGATCTCAGAAGGTCCTAAAAACGAAGATAAGAGGGAGATGTCGAAAACAAGGTTTGAGTGGAGACCAAAAGCAATTCAGCGTCAAGAGCAAGGGTCTCGTAAAAGAAGTGAGGCTGAACCTATAACTGAGGTTGAGCAGCAGAAACCTTCTCCAGAGGCTTCATTAGTAGAGCAAATGGCTGAAGTGTTTGCCCGTGCAGAAGAGGACTCAGAAATTGGTACACTTCGTGTTACAGAAGAGGATATGGAGGAAGATGAGGAAGAAACTGGGGGCATGGACACAAGTTTGCCATGCAGCATGCTTTACGTAGAGAATGAGCACGGTGAGATGGTCACAAACCAATCAGGGTCTGCCCAGGTTTACGTGACAACTGAAGCTACGATGCCAAACCCAGAGAAAGACGCCTATTGCAATATGGTGTATGTCTTATCTTCTATGTACGCATTAGATGAGCCAATCTCATCTGAGGTTTTCCTCAACATGTCAGAGGAAGAGAATGGAGCGGAATCATCTGCTCGCGGGGAAGAACTTGCCGCGAGTGAAGACAAGGTAGACGTGGACTCTGAGCTAAAAAAGAAATATGTCTTGTTCTCCAAGCCCACCTTCGCCATGAAGCAGCATTTACGACCATTGTACGTGTCTGCTGACGTGATGGGCAAGAGGGTCAGCAAGATATTGGTGGATACAGGAGCTGCTGTAAGTGTGCTCACCGTGCAGACTATGAATTATCTCCAGATCCCTAAGGAAAATATTCTGGAAAGCAAGATGAAGGTGAAAAGTTTTGCTGGAAACATAGCTCAGACATTAGGAGTGGTGATATTGAAGATCAAGGTTGGTCCATCAGAGATGTATCAGACCTTCTTTGTGGCTGAATGCACAGCTCCCTATACTATGATTCTGGGTAGAGATTGGCTTCATCAGGCCGGTTGTGTTCCATCTTCTCTTCATCAAGAACTTGCTATCTGGAACCCAGAGACTGACAAGTCCGAGTTACTAAAGGCTGACCCTAGACCATTCTCAGTAGCAGCTTGCTTTGTTGAGGCAAGTTATTACTACGGGGATATGAGGCCTTTGAAAGTCAGTGGTGTTACATAGAAAGGACATCCACATGGGGTGACCTCCACTGAACTTACACAATGGGGATTGGCGCAACTCCAAGCAGACGCCAATAGACCAATCTCCATGGTTCTACCCCAAAACAATCAATGAAGCCACAACTCAGCAAGGAGGAGTTGGAAGCCTACGCTTCCCTGCACCAGAGATTGTCTATTTTTACGCAGGAGCAAGAGGCTTACCAACATGTGGCAGCAGTAGAGTGCGTTAATGATGATGTTTTGGAATATGATGAAGAGGAGGAGGAGATTATCCAACCAGCTCCGGCTGCCTTGGATGATACTCCACCTAAGGTTAAGGATACAGTAAAGAAAGTCAACATAGGGACCCCAGAGGAACCAATGGAGGTTGGGATAAGTGCGTACTTGGAGCCTGAACAAAAGTAAAGGCTCATTGAGCTGCTACATGAATACAAGGATTGCTTCGCGGAGAAGTACGAAGACATGCCTGGACTGGCACCAGAGTTGGTTTGTCATAAACTACCAATTATGGATGGTTATAGGCCAGTCAGGCAGGAACCTAGGCGAATGCATGCCGATACAACAACTTAAGTGAAGGAAGAGGTAGAAAAGATGCTCAAATCTGGAATCATTCGACCTGCAAAGTATACCAAATGGTTGTCCAACATAGTGCCAGTCAGAAAGAAGAATGGTAAGATGAGGGTGTGTGTGGATTACAGAAACTTGAACACAGCCACACCCAAGGACGTGTATCCTATGCCAATGGCGGACATGTTGGTTGATGCAGTAGCTGGGCATGAGCTATTATCATTCATGGATGGAACCGCAGGGTATCACCAGATTCCTGTGGAGGAAGAAGACAAGCACAAGACAGCTTTTAGATGTCCAGGCTTCACAGGAGCGTTTGAGTATCAAGTCATGCCTTTTGGGCTTAAGAATGCTGGCGCCACATATCAAAGGGCAATGAATCTTATCTTCCATGACATACTGGGGAAGATATTGGAGGTTTACATTGATGATGTGGTAGTCAAGTCCAAGGTTAAGGCAGACCATATAGAGGATCTGAGGAAGGTCTTCATGAGGATGAGGAAACATAAACTCAGGATGAATCCAGCTAAGTGTGTGTTTGGGGTTCAGTCAGGAGATTTCCTAGGGTTTGTGGTTCATCTGTAACATCCCACACCGACCAACGGAGAGGGTGATGTATTATATATGTACATCAGTGACACCCATCTAGCACGAGGCCTTTTGGGAGCTCAGTGGCTTCGGAGGGGATGGGAACTCCGAAGTTAAGCTTGCTAAGCTTAGAGCAATTCCAGGATGGGTGACTCCCTGGGAAGTTGCTCTGAGAGCTCCTGGAAACAAAACCGTGAGGGCCGGCGGGCCCAAAGCGGACAATATCGTGCTACGGCGGAGATGGTCCGGGATGTGACAATTGGTATCAGAGCCACTCTGCCGAAGGGTGCGAATGTGCCGACGAGGACGTCGGGCCCCTAAGGGGGGTGGATGTAACATCCCACATCGACCAACGGAGAGGGTGATGTACCATATATGTACATCGGTGACACCCATCTAGCACGAGGCCTTTTGGGAGCTCAGTGGCTTCGGAGGGGATGGGAACTCTGAAGTTAAGCTTGCTAAGCTTAGAGCAATTCCAGGATGGGTGACCCCCTGGGAAGTTGCTCTGAGAGCTCCTGGAAACAAAACCGTGAGGGCCGGCGGGCCTAAAGCGGACAATATCGTGCTACGGCGGAGATGGTCCGAGATGTGACAGATTGGTATCAGAGCCACTCTGCCGAGGGGTGCGAGTGTGCCGACGAGGACGTCGGGCCCCTAAGGGGGGTGGATGTAACATCCCACACCGACCAACGGAGAGGGTGATGTATTATATATGTACATCAGTGACACCCATCTAGCACGAGGCCTTTTGGGAGCTCAGTGGCTTCGGAGGGGATGGGAACTCCGAAGTTAAGCTTGCTAAGCTTAGAGCAATTCCAGGATGGGTGACCCCCTGGGAAGTTGCTCTGAGAGCTTCTGGAAACAAAACCGTGAGGGCCGGCGGGCCCAAAGCGGACAATATCGTGCTACGGCGGAGATGGTCCGGGATGTGACATCATCAACGTGGCATTGAGATTCCAGCTGACAAAGTCAAGTTAGTAGTGGAAGCTCCAGCTCCAGCTCCAACTAACAAGAATGAATTGCAGCAGTTATTGGGAAAGATTAACTTCTTGCGCAGATTTATCTCAAACTCAGCAGGAAAGATTCAACCCTTTACACCACTGTTAAAGTTGAGAGCAAATACGGAATTTCATTGGGAAACGAGTCATCAGGAAGCGTTTGATAGGATAAAGCAGTATTTAAATTCGCCACCAGTTCTGATGCCTCCACGGCCTGGTCACCCTTTGAAACTCTACATTTCAGCGTGTGAGACATCAATTGCTGCACTCTTAGCACAAGATGAACGTCAAGATGATGGTAAGGTGGTTGAGCATGCTGTATATTACCTTAGCAGGACACTGATCGATGCAGAAACCAGATATAGTGACATGGAGCGGTTGTGTCTTGCGTTGTATTTTGCTGGCTGCAAGTTACGTCATTATATATTGTCTTTCACAACAGTAGTGGTGGCACAAACAGACTTGGTGAAATACATGCTAACCAGACCTATTCTCAGGGGTCGTATTGGCAAATGGGTATTGGCATTGTCTGAGTTCTCACTGCAATATACACCTTTGAAGGCGCGGACTGGGCAGGCTGTTTCAGATTTCTTGCTTCATCATCCCTTGGAACAGGACTTGCAATACAGAGAGTTAGACGTAGTGGCTATTTTGATGCAACCGTGGGAGTTATACTTTGATGGGAGCAGCACTAAAAGTTTGTCTGGCGCTGGAATATCTCTTGTGAGCCCTCTGGGGGTTCGTCACGCTTACTCTTTCCAACTGGAATGGAAATGTATCAACAATCAGGCTGAGTATGAGGCGCTAATAATTGGCTTGGAAATGTTGCTCACAATGGGGGCAACAGTGGTAAATGTTTGGAGATTCTTTATTGGTGATCAACCAGCTTAAGGGCTTATACAAGTGTACAACATTCACCTTGGTACCATTTTGGGAAAGGGCTACAGAGCTACTGGAACAATTCAGTGATGTAACCTTAGACTTCATCCCAAGGGCACACAAGTTTGCAGCAAATGAGTTGGCACAAATTGTCACGGCCATAACATTAACTGATGGGGTCTGTGAGCGGATTTTGAAGGTCGAAAGGAGAACGTTACCTTCCTTTATGGCTCGTAGGGTAGACGCTGAAGAATGGTATGTTGCTACAGTGGAGGCTAGTGATACAGATTGGCGTTAGCCACTCATTGATTACTTGGATAATCCATCTGCTCCAGTGGATAGGCAAGTCAGACACTTTGCCACTAACTATGTGTTACGAGGTGGCGAGCTCCTACGTAGAGGAGAGGATGGAGTTGATCTTAGATGTATCTTTGGGAAGGAAGCTAAGCGAGTAATAAGGGAGGTACATTTAGGAGTTTGTGGTTCACACCAGGCTGGACCAAAAATGAGGTGGCTTATCCGGCGTTATGGTTACTTTTGGCCTTCCATCTTAAAGGATTGCATTACATTTGCTCAAGGATGCCAGGAGTGTCAGGCGCACGGACCAGTGCGGCATGTTCCAGATGTGCCTATGCAGCCTATTATTAAACCTTGGCCAGCAAGAGGATGGGCGTTGGATTTCATAGGGATTATTCATCCGGCTTCGTCTCAACAGCATAAGTTCATCCTGTTGGCAACAGATTACTTCACAAAGTGGGTAGAGGCTGTACCCTTAAAGGATGCGTCTGCTCGTACGGTTTGCAGCTTCATCTTCAGCAATATCATTAGTAGATATGGCATTCCAGAGTGTTTAGTGGCAGACAGGGGGGCAGCATTCATAGCAAAAGAAACTGAAGACTTCATTGCAGATTATGGGATTAAGTTTTTACACTCCACACCGTATTACGCTCAGGCGAATGGCCAGGCTGAGGCTAGCAACAAAGTGATAATCAATATCTTACGCAAAATGTTGATTGATAATCCTAGAGATTGGCACAATGAGCTTAATCATACCCTGTGGGCGTATCGGACATCTAAGCGGTCACCTACAGGGACTACACCCTATGCCTTGATGTTTGGGCATGATGCAGTTCTTCCCATGGAGATAAATGTCAATTCCTTAAGGGTTCGTGAACAACATCAGTTAGTAGGGGAAGATTATGTTCAGGCCATGTATTAAGAGCACGAGCAATTGGACACCATACGAATAGAAGCCTTAGATCATATTATGGTTGAGAAGCAACGAGTTGCTCACACGTATGATGCCAGGACACGTGACAGGAGTTTTGGCGTTGGAGATTTGGTTTGGAAAGCAGTACTCCCCTTTGGCGAGCATGTTCGCGGCAGGGGTAAGTGGTCTCCCACGTGGCAAGGGCCTTTTGTGATTGATCAGATTGTGGGTAAAGGTGCTTACTATTTGTGAGATTTGGATGGAAAAGTCCATAATAACCTTATTAATGGAAGGCATCTGAAACAGTATTTCCCAAGTGTTTGGGCTTATGAAGATCCTTTGCCTCCACAGAATACAGAATAGTATGTTTCCTAGGCAGGGGGGCAGTGTTTGGGGCCTTAGGTTTCGTTCGCTTGCCCTATAGCAGCACTGGGGGTCTTGTCAGTTTCATTCATGTTGCTCAACGCTTAACCTATTCGAGGTTTTGCTTTTTGTGCACCTGATGAAACTAGGGGGCACCATGGTTATACATAAACCAATTAATGTGGTTTTTTGAAATTTTGTGGGGAAAACAGGTTGTGTTTTCGAGTCCTGATTTATTTTTTGAACCAATACTTGTGGTTTACACATTGAACATAAATAATTTGTGTTTATTGATTCGCAATACTCATAGATACATATGACTTCAACAAGTACAGTGTTGAACAAGAGCAGAAACGCTTGAAACAACAGGATTCTGGCTGAATTCCTCAGGGGATCGCGCGGCTTCAGGACTATATAGCATAGGTTGATCCACCTATAGGGCAATTATAAGGTTAGTTGGCTTTACAACATAGACATACAAGGTTCCAAGGGTGGTTGAATAAACCCATACCTGGGGTTGAGAAACAGTTGCTTCTGTGGGAGGAGTTAGTTTGAGTTTCTTGAGAGGACGGCCTCCAATCTTGCTCACACGCTTTTTGGCCATTTGAGGACGCTGCAAGGAAAGAAGATGATCAGGAAAGTGTACACAAATCAGATAGTTGATCATTACAGTTGAAAAGGTTTGAAAAATACCTGGAGGGCAGGGAGTGCTTCTGCTCGCACCTCAGAAACTGATGAATGGTCAGCGCTCTGGGAAGGGCCTTCAACAGCAAACACGGCCAAGTCTTCGACATGACGGAATTGCTGCTGATATGGCTGGAAGAGCTTTGTGAACACAGGCCGGTGATCTGAGCTCCATTTGCCTTCGTTAATAGAGTTCCACCATATGGTGAACTCATCAGTGGCAACAGGGTTTAAACGTACCCCATAGCTAGGATAGGTGTTCACAGGCCGTCTGATGTCCTTGAAGCAGGAGGGGATAGATTCAGGATCGGTTCCAGCGCTGTAAGTCTCTCGCCACGAAGTGAAATGGTTGCGGCTAGCCAATGGGGGGTATGGAATTTTCTGGTGCAGTCCAAATTGTCGAGCAAAGAAGTTGGGCGCATAGATTTCAACTCCTGCCCTACCTGGCAGTTTAAGATCGCGAGTGGAGAGGAGGCGTAGAAAGAAGAAATGTTGGTGGATGTTTTGGCAATCATTGCTAATAAAACCTTCATTTAAAAGTGAAAGGTACCTGCGTCTACAGATAAGGGTAATAGAATCGAAAGGCAGGGCTTTTATACTATACATATGGTGGAAACAGCGTAGATAGCTGATGGCTGGAGGATGTGAGGCAGATACAATGGTTTGGCCTAAGACTTTGTCCTTTAGGAAGCTGGTGATGGAAGAAGAGCGGAAAATGGAAAAATAGGTTTGTAGCCACAAATCTAAGATCCAAAGAGGACCACCGCCAGATTTGTGCTTAAAGGGTTCTAAAGACAAGAAATGTAGTGCCCTGTATAGCAACCCAGTAGTTAGCTCTAAAAGGTTGAGAGGGATACCATTATAGAGTAGCTCAGCAGTTCTAGCCCAAGCGTTGGTGGGTTTGTTGGTGGCACTGCATTCAACATACTTCAGGAGCCAGAATTCCAGGAATGCTAGGCCACTAAGGTCATCATCAGAGCACCCGTAGCGGCTGACCCATGCGGTATAGGAGTTGGGGTGAGACTAATCAGAAGGAATTTGATGCTCCAACGCGAGGTCATTAAGAGGGCTCGGTGTGTCAGAGAAAGGAAACCCAGTGATAGTATACACGTCCAGCAAGGTGATGCCTAACGGGCCTGCTGAGAGATGGAAGGTATTGGAAGAGGTGTCCCAGAAATAAAGTGCTGCTATCAGGAGAGCTCTGTTGCAGCCAGGCTTCAAGGAGAAACAGAGGTCGATGGAATCAGCAATTCCAACAGCCTGCCACCGAGCGAGATCTTTGCTGCGGCGTTGGTGGTACCATTGAGCTTCGGCATCATTGGTGTTTGGCCATTGCCCAATCTTGGTCTGGGCATCTGATTTCTGCAAATCGGTAAAGGAAGTTTCATCCTCGCGAAAGACCAAAGGAGGAATCCGGGAGACATGTTGAAGGTAAGGCAATTGATACCGGTCAGGGAAAAGATCGACCCAAGGGCCCAGGGAACAGGAATTATCAAGATTAACTTCCAACCAGGAGAGTTCTGGCCTATGGGCAGGTTGGAAATTGGCCATGACTTGCACAAAGTCTCTGGCTTCATGCTCAGAGGGGGTTCTGGGTAAGGTTTTCACAGCGGAGAAAAGGTGTTTGGGAGCCATTGAATTGAAAGCAGAGAACGAGAGCAAAACGGCGGCGGTTTGTTTCAGAGGGGTTTGAAAAGAGTTGCAGAGGGAAATGATGGTTGAGTGTCTTGAGGAGTCTGATAACGAAAGGACGTTCACTTTTGTTTAAATCCATGCCTAGGTATAGCTCTTTTCGATTTCCGCAAACGGGCTTAATCTCAAGAGCTGGGGGCAATGTTAGATCCAAAAGTAAAAAGCCCATTTATGAAAGAACAAGTGGACCGATACCTGCGGTCGGGAAGGTCAAGGAATGCTTAGAAAGTCAAATACGCTCGCGAGGAGCACACTAGCGAAACACGCTCGCGAGGGAAGATAGTTTGCTCGCAGGAGGAGACGCGCTTACGGAAGGGGCTGTGTATCATGGAAATATGCTCGCGGGAGGAAAAGCGTTCGCGAAAGTATCAGAAGAGAGAAAACACGTGGCCACAAGAGGTTGAGTTACAAACAGAAAATTATTGGGCTTAGAGGATTGGGCTTTAAGAGATTGTTTTGCATTACAAGGAGGATTCTTAAACCCTAGCAGTATGGTGCCGTGCCTTGATTCACAAGTAAACATCTACCCTAGTGTTTTAAGATACAAGAAAACAGAACAACGACATCTATCAACAAACAGACAACAACTTCGCTACGCGAACGTCTTCAAGCCTCTCCGGAGTAACCAAGCCTGATCCGTCAGCAACCATAGCCTGATCCGTCAGCTGCACAAGGGACTTAATCCGTTAAGTCTGACAGGTTTCGATCCGTTGAAATCTCACTACTCCCCTGTTCAATCCGTTGAGCAATTTTACTCCCGCAACTAGTTCTGGAGAATCCGTTCACCAGTCCATATCCTGCATATCTTGACACCCACTGCTTAGTATTCTTGCATACTAAGTAAGATTCGGCCATCCGCAAGGGGTGGAGAAAAATCCTAGAGGAACTTTTCCCTTATAGGTCTGAGAAGAAAACCCAGCACAGAGGAAGAAGATCGGCGTCTGTCACGATCGCTGTGAGAAGAAGTCAGAAGAGGGACGCGAGCAGCATCCAACTTCAAGGTTGTACCTGACCCAAAGGTACTGGCACGCCTAACACAAATATACAAGCCGGTTGTTTGAAGGACTACAAATTCTAGACCAAACACTCATGTTCATCGATCTTCACGTGCCTGGGTGGCCCTGATGTGGTATGTATCCTCAAGAAAATTGACGACGTTTCGCTATATCGCAAGTTACCTAGGTACTGAGAAAATGACCAGACTATGCGCAGGCACGTTCATTGAGTACTATTGCCTGGAAATATTATGTCCTCTACGATTCATACGTCTTTTCTGAGGCCTTAACGAATAAACAACATATCTGGCACCTAGCTTATCTCCTTTCCAACTCCAAGCAGCTATTTTACCAAAAAAACAAACTTCAAGCAGCTAGCTCAGAAACATCTAATAACTCTTATGATATAAGCATTTTATGTTACGTTCTTAATATGTTTTTACCCTCATTTATGTTTTGTTTATCTATTATTAGGTTAGTATTGTCAGTTATTTATCATAAGAGTTTTTCTGTAGAGCAATGGCTAAAATGTGAGAAAAGTAGAGAAAATATGCACTAATTTGTTAAAAGCTGACTTATGAAGTTATCGTGTTATTTTTTATGATTCTGTGAATTTATACATTGTCATTACTTGATTAATTTTCTTTAATGTTTAGATGACATGTATATGGACTTAACGAAATAAGAATCATAAGGATCGGACTTATGGAAGGTAGCAAAAGAAGCATGGCAAGACAAGAGGCCGAGAGCATGAATTCGGAACAAAAATAGAGGATTTCCAGATACTATAACTCAACTTCAAAAATTTTCCTAGGATGATCCAGGAGGACCGGGAAACGTGCCATATATAGATGGAAAGCTGTGGATGTCTAGTTTCTAAATCTTTTAGAATCGCCGCAATCCAAGTTCGGACGAAGGAGTTATGATGGAAACAATGGCCGGAGGTCAATCTGCTGGAAACAGGACAGATTTTGCTAAAGTTGTCTACCGAGTTCATGAGTGTATTTCTTCACTGTTTATAGGTGGAACCTAATATTTCACTTTTACCGGGTTACAATTAAATGTGAAGCCACTCTGGGCCCTTTGTCTGGGCCAAATTCGCCATAAAGCTAAGTAAAGCAAGGGAAACTACTCCCACATTGGAAAGGGACAGGAATGCTGCCTTCAATGCTACTATAAATACCGGCACATGCATCCCGGTAAGGGAGGAACTTCTTGACTATGGGGCACATGCATCCCGGTAAGGGAGGAACTTCTTGACTATTCTTGATCTTTCTGCTTAATTGACAGTGTCTAACTTAAGCATCGGAGTGGCTTCTCTCGGTAAACCCGGGGATGCCTCTTTGACGTGTTTGTTCTTTACACAGGAAAACTCGGAGTACGAAGGAGTTCGCTATTTCTGGAACCGTGCAGCCCGCTAAAGGGACCGCGAGTTTACCCGGAAACAATTGGTGCTCTCGTTGAGAGTCGAACTCAAGACCTCTCGCTTGATATTTTGAAGAACAATGGTGGAAATGCCAATGAGACGTCAGCCAGACTTGCTGATCCTCCGGGTTATGGAAACCCGCGAACTCTTGACAGTGCATACATCCCACCCGCTATTCTCCCAACCATTGCCCACCCTAACCCAAATCCACAAATTATCCATCTCTCCAATCCTTTATTTAATCACAATCTTTCAGGACCTCCTCCACCTCCAGAGCCGGTGTTAAATCAACCACTTCCCCCATCCGATGCTCAGACCCGGCTTCTCTTACAGTTAACGCAAACTGTGACTCAACTTGAGCAGCGTCTTAACTCGGGAACAGGACCACTGCAATACCAACCCTTTATTACCCGCGCAAGCCCGTTCTCTACCCGGGTTCAAGCAGATAAAAAGCCACCAGAAGCAAAGCCATTCAAGATCAAGAAATATGCTAGAACGGGCTGCCTATATGCACACCTAGAGTTGTTCCAGTCTCAGTTGGATTCAACCCGGTTCACGGATGCCCAAGCATGCCATGCTTTCCAGGAAACACTCAGTGAGGAGGCATTGAGTTGGTTCCTCAAGTTACCGGCTTTGTCAATAGAAACCTATGGTCAGCTGACACAGAAGTTCTTTTCCCGGTTTATCTTGTTGTCTAGTGCCAACCGAAGCACCACTTCATTATTCAAAGTCCAGCAAAGGGATGATGAGAGCTTGAAAGTCTTTGTAACCCGTTGGCTATCCACGACTTCCAAATGTGGGCACTTGGATGAGTCAGTGGCATCAGAGGCGTTCTTGCAGGCGCTCAAGCCAACCCGCTTTGTGGTGGAGCTCAGGAAGCAGCGATTCAGGTGTTACGACGATTTGATTAATGAAGTAACTCGGCAAGCTCAAGCCGAGTATGACACCTTCGGGGAACGCCGGACGAATACCGGGTTCACAAGCCAGCGAGCTGATGGATGGAAAAAGGAAGGGCAGAATAAGAGTGGCCAGGGATACTATGGCAAAAGTTCAAACAGACAAAGGGAGAAACCGAGAGAGGCTCCATACCCAAGACATCCAGCCCGGGAGGAAAAAACCACTTACATCCCTCGATATGAAGTGTTAACCAACCTGACTGCCTCCTATGAAGAAATTTGGAACCGCCATAGGAATGACATTCCCCCGGCTCCAAAAAGGAAGTTTCCCAAAAGGGCAGGGCCGGACAACGGGTAACATTGCGCCTATCACAACGAGTCTGGCCACACTACCGACCGGTGCTTTACCCTTCGAAACAGCATTAAATATATGATTCAGAACGGCAAGCTACAGCAGTATAAGTCACCTGCTACAGGTGTCAACCTGATCGAAGTATATGGGGAGATCATGACAATTCACGGGGGTGGCACCCAAGGGGTGTCAGGTCACCGGGCCAAAAGACTTTGCCCAAGAGGCCCGGAGTTAGAGATAATGCAGCTTCGTCAGGAATGCCGCAAAGAACTGGTCCCTTGGGATACCGTGTCATTTTCTCAGTCTGAAGACACGCTGAAAATGCATCATAATGATCCTTTCATTATTACTCTTCAGATTGACCATTGGCGAACTCGGAGGGTTCTCATAGACACGGGAGCCGCTGTCAGCGTCATGTTCAGCAGTTGCTATAAGGGGTTTAAAAGAGGAAGAGATAAGCTCTATAGGAACCACGAGCCATTGATCAGTTTTTCAGGTGAGACAACTCAACCGTTGGGGTCAGATCAGCTAACGGTTACAGTTGGAACCGGGCACCAGTCCACAAGAATTGTAGTTCCCTTCATAATTGTGGACTGCCCATCATCCTACAATGCCATACTTGGGAGAGATGCCCTTTGGGGCCTACAGAGTTTTATAGCGGGTCATATGCTGCTTATGAAGGTACCTACACCCGGGGGCTGGGTTACAGTTCCCGGAGACCAAGAAGCCGCTGTCAGATGCAACGCGATAGCAACAGTTCAGTCCCAGCATGAGATGTTTTCAGCCGGTTTTTCCCTATCCCCATTTGACAAACCCGATGACCCCAGAGATGACCCGGATTGCTTGCCCATCAGTAAGACGGCACAAAAGAAGAGCCAGAAGTATCCTGCCAAGTTCCCCCGGCCAGCCCCAATCGAAATAACAGAATGGATTCAGATTTCAGAGGAATACCCGGAGAGAAAGATTTGCATTGGCACAGGCCTTGACCCGGAGATCAGAACCCGGATGATTGAGCTGCTAACCCGGAAACAGAAGGTGTTTGCATGGTCATATGCAGACATGCCCGGGATCTCTCCAGAAGTTATGACACATTCCCTCAATATTATCCCGGGTATTAAACCTGTAAGACAGAAGCGTCGTGTATTTTGTGCAGAAAAGTACAAGGCCATTCAAGCAGAAGTTAAACGTCTCAAGGACATCGGGTTCATTGCAGATGCAACATACCCGGATTGGTTGGCTAATGTTGTGATGGTCAAGAAGGCAAACGGAAAGTGGAGGATGTGCGTCGACTACACAGATCTGAATAAGGCTTGCCCGAAGGATAGTTTTCCCCTTCCCAAGATTGATCAATTGGTGGATTCAACCGCTGGCCACCCCCAGTTGAGTTTTATAGATGCATACTCGGGGTTTAACCAAGTTCCGATAGATCCCGCGGATCAACAGCACACATCTTTCACAACAGACAAGGGGATGTATTACTACAAAGTGATGCCTTTTGGACTCCGGAATGCAGGAGCCACTTTCCAGCGCCTGGTAGTGGGCATGTTTGCAAACCAACTCGGGGATACTATGGAGGTTTATATCGATGATATGTTGGTCAAGAGCCGGGAAACAAGTAAACACCCGGATGACTTGGAAACCGTTATTGACATTGCCTTGAGCAAGGGAATGAGGCTAAACCCGGAGAAGTGTGTTTTCGGCGTTTCAGGAGGGAAGTTTCTCGGGTTTATGGTTAGCGCTCGGGGGATTGAGGCAAACCCGGATAAGGTTCAAGCGGTTTTGACCATGGAACCACCAAAGACCAGAAATGAAGTCTAGAGGCTTACAGGTAGGCTGGTGGCCTTATCCCGGTTTATATCCAGGTTGACAGATAAATGTGCCCCCTTCTTCAAAATTCTCAAGAGTCAACACCGCGAGCGGATTACATGGCAGGAAGAGCACAATCAAGCTTTTGAAAAGGTGAAGGAATACTTGGCATCAGTTCCTTCCTTATCCAGACCTAACCCGGGGGAAATACTCTATCTATACCTGGCGGTATCGCAAACGGCTGTAAGCTGTGCCTTGGTAAGAAAGCCAGAGTCTAAAGAACTGCCGGTCTACTATACTGGAAAAGGATTCAATGATCCTGAAACTCGTTATCCAGATATTGAGAAACTGGCCCTAGCCTTGGTTGTAGCAGCAAGAAAGTTAAGACCCTACTTTCAGGCACATTCTATTCATGTGCTCACCAACCAACCACTACGGCAGGTTCTGCAAAAGCCGGAGACTTCAGGAAGATTGGTCAAGTGGGCAATTGAGTTGGGGGAACATGACTTGCACTTTAAACCGCGCACGGCAATCAAAGGGCAGGCAGCAGCAGACTTTATTGCCGAGTTAATCCCAGCAGATTCTTCAGTTGCTGAAACTCTACCTACTGAAGCTGAACCGGAGAGTTGGCAAATATTTGTAGATGGATCAGTCAATCAGAGGCAGTGTGGAGCAGGAATTGCATTGGTGGACCCGGAGGGTAACATGTTTGATTATGCTCTACGTCTTAACTTCAAAGCATCAAACAACACGGCTGAGTACGAAGCCTTAATCAAAGGGCTCCAACTCGCTAAAGATATGGGCGCCCGGCATCTCCGCATATTGAGTGATTCACAACTGGTAGTGCAGCAGGTTAATGGCGGATTTCAGGCAAAGGAAACACATCTTTCCTCCTATCAAAAGTTAGCGGCTTTCTTGCTTGACAAATTTGACACCTTTGAGATTACTCAGATACCGAGGCAGCAGAATGTGAGAGCAGATACTCTGGCTAGGATTGCAACAGGGGAAGATCCCAATGCCGAGTTTAAAGGCTTGCTAGTCGAGACGTTGGAGAAACCAAGTATCTCACTCTCCTTTTCTGAAATTTTCGCAGTGGAAGCAAAGCCGCCACCATCTTGGATGGATGAGTTCATTAACTTCATCCAACATGGAACCCTACCTGAGGACCCGGTAGCGGCCAAACGACTACGGGTCCGAGCGGCACAGTATAGTACCCGTGATGGGAAACTGTATCGACGAGGACATACTTTCCCTGATTTGAAGTGTATTACACCCGAGGAGGGAGACCGGGTTTTGCAGTCACTTCATAGCGGGGTATGTGGAAATCACTTTGGAGCCCGTAACCTGGCTTTCAAAACCCTCAGAATGGGATATTATTGGCCTTCTCTGGAACAGGATGCCAGAGTCGTGGTAGATTCCTGTCTTCAATGTCACCGGTTTGCAACCTTTCCCCGGGCCCCATCGGTCCCACTATCAGTAATCATTTCTCCATATCCGTTTTGCATGTGGGGGATTGATTTCATTGGACCTCTACCCACAGCTCCGGGACAGCTCAAACACGCCATTGTCTCAGTGGACTATAATTCCAAGTGGATAGAAGCTCAACCCCTGGCTCGGATCACAACCGCAAATGTTAAGAAATTCCTCTGGAACAATGTCTTTTGCCGGTTTGGAATCCCGGAGACGTTTATCACAGATAACGGGACGCAGTTTGACAATGACGAGTTCCGGGAATTCTTACGTTCTAATGGGACAAAGGTGCTATATGCCTCCCCTGCACACTCGCAGACTAATAGACAAACTGAAGCCGTTAACAAGCTAATCAAGCAAGTTCTGAAAAAGAAGCTGGAGGACGCAAAGGGTTTATGGGCTGAGAAACTTCCAGAGGTTTTGTGGGCACTTAGAACAACTCCGACAGAAGCCAATGGGGAGAGCCCATTTTTTATGACCTTTGGCTCTGAGACAGTGATCCCGGTAGAGATGGAAGTCCCGAGTGACCGGGTACAACTGTTTGACAGGGAAACCAATAGCGAAGACATTCGCCTTAACTTGGACCTCCTGGAGGAACGCCGGGAGCGGGCACATCTCCGAAATATCAACAAGAAGCAAAAAGTGGCCAAACATTACAATTCCCGGGTTATCAAGCGCCCACTCAAACTCGGGGATTGGGTAATGAAGGAGGTTATCCCTAAGCCAACGGGGTTGAAAGCTCAATGGGAGGGTCCATATGAAATTGTTGAAGTCGTGGGTCCGGCAACGTTTTACATCAGGGGCACAGATGGAGTTACGCTTCCACGACCATGGAACACCCAACATCTACATCTTTTCCCCAAATAGGTAACAAGTTATCTATGAATGTCCAAATTTATTATCTATGATGTTATATATAAAGCCTTTTCAGGCCCACAATGCATAAAACCCCTACCGGGTTATGTTTATCAAACAGTTTGTTGAGTGAATGCAGCCTTTAGCGGCCCTACTTGTATGCCTTAATCGGCAATCTCCGATAATCTCCGGTCTACATGACGTGAAATATTGCAAGCCTTAAACGGCCTTATTTCACTGTCAAACTCGGCAATCTCCGATAATCTCCGATAATCTCCGGTCTACATGACGTGAAATATTGCAAGCCTTAAACGGCCTTATTTCACTGTCAAACTCGGCAATCTCCGATAATCTCCGATAATCTCCGGTCTACATGACGTGAAATATTGCAAGTCTTAAACGGCCTTATTTCACTGTCAAACTCGGCAATCTCCGATAATCTCCGGTCTACATGACGTGAAATATTGCAAGCCTTAAACGGCCTTATTTCACTGTCAAACTCGGCAATCTCCGATAATCTCCGATAATCTCCGGTCTACATGACGTGAAATATTGCAAGCCTTAACGGCCTTATTTCACTGTCAAACCCGACAATCTCCGATAATCTCCGGTCTACATGACGTGAAATATTGCAAGCCCTAACGACCTTATTTCACTGTCAAACCCGACAAGCTCCGATAATCTCCGGTAATCTCCACGACGTGAAATATTGCAAGCCTTAACGGCCTTATTTCACTGTCAAACTCGGCAATCTCTGATAATCTCTGGTAATCTCCATAACTTGAAATATTGCAAGCCTTTTACGGCCTTATTTCAGTCTTTGAAAGTCCTAACGGACCCGTACAGCCCTAGCGGCACTATTTTTACTTACATGCCAAACCGGCATTATATGTGTAAATTTTGTCAACATTTGCATATTTTGCATCAGATTACCGTGTTATTTGGCAGGAAGCCCTTGGAAATCCTAACGGACTAGTAAAGCCCTAGCGGCCCTATTTTCACTTTATAATGTTAACATGCCAACTCGGCACTATGTGTGAATTTTGTCAACACTTGCAGGTTATGCATCGGGTTGAAAGTCCTTATGAACCCGTAAAGCCCTAACGGCACTATTTTTATTTACATGCCAAACCAGCATTATATGTGTGAATTTTGTCAACACTTGCAGGTTATGCATCGGGTTGGAAGTCCTAACGGACCCGTAAAGCCCTAGCGGCCCTTGAAAGTCCTTATGGACCCGTAAAGCCTTAGCGGCCCTATTTTTATTCACATGCCAAACCGGCACTATATGTGTATATTTTGTCAACACTAGCAGATTATGCATCAAATTAACGTGTTATTTGACAGGAAGAAATATGCAAACAGCTTGAATACTTTCATTCAAAAGAGTCAGCTACAAGGTAGAAAACTGCCACGAATAAAAACTAGTCTGAGAGAAGCTCCAGCTCATAGCACTACAGACCCGCTACCCCGGCCAGTGCTCGACTCGCCACGTCCTCCCCGGGGCCGTATGGTGAACTGTCCTCCACGGGGTAGTGGTCGGTTTTGAGGACCCCCGACAATACCGCCACGGGATGCACCTTTCCTGGCTGCTGAAGCAGGAACCGGGGGACTCCGAACCGGGTTTATGGAGCTCTAGGCTTTGCAGCCAAAACCGCTAATGTGCTGGCCTCCTCCCGGGCACGAGCCAAGTAGTCCTCGCTCGCCATCACCTGGTCCCGGGCCACCCGGAGGACCTCCTTGAGCGCTCTCTCTCTCTCTCTCTCGGGGATACCTTCATTGATTAGCCGGTCAGTTGCCAAGTATGACACCCTGACCGCCTACATAAAACAGATACCGGGTCTTGAATCACCGGTTCTTCAATCACCGGGTCTTCAGCCACCCTCCGCGGGATTCCCCACAATCTCCTCTTCTCCCTCCTGGAAAGCCGCTTGACCATCCGTTGCTTGCGTCCGGATCCCGACCCATACAACCTTATCTTCAAACCCGTCGTATATCCCCGGGTTCTTCCGCTTGGTAAACTCCATCGGTAGAAGAGCTACATATAGAAAGTATACTCGTTACACAAGAGCATATGACAACAGTGTTTAAAGAACACTGGAAAAACCTGGGAGCTCCATCAACCGGCATCTGCCGTACACGTGCAGCCTACAAAGCCGGTATGAACTCCGGTCATATTGACCCCGGAAGGCCCATAGCATCCTCCGGATCCTCTTCTCCATCACCGGCTCCAGAGGACAACATAATTATAACCCGGGACAGAGAAAAGAAAGGAAAACCCGGAGAGAAAGGACTTGCTCATCAATTGTTGGAAGTCAACCGGTACTTGAAGCGTGTATCCCGGGTTTTAAAAGTTTCTTCTTAGGAAACTTCTCCATCCAAAGTCCTGCTCACTAAGGAAAGTACTAAGCTCGTCCATCTCCAGACTGTTGCTGCAAGCGAGACAATCCCCTGCGAGAAAGCTTCCTGTTCGCCACAACTTCTAGTGAATGATGCTCGCGCGAGTGGTCTTCCTCCCGCGAGCGAAAATACCCCCGCCAGCGAAAGTCGCGCGAAGGATTTTCCTCCCGCGAGCAAAATCTCTCCCGCGACTGAAACTGCCCCCGCGAGCGACAGTCGCGCAAAAAAAACCACAGGTGGAAAATATCTACGGGTTACGCTTGCGTACGGACTTGGGGGACTGGATACCCCGGGTTTGGTTGCTAACTTTGTAACCCGGTAAAGAAAAGATTTCAAGTCCCCACCCAAGCGTACCCCTTGACTGAGGACTTGGGGGACTTGTTTATAGGTGGAACCTAATATTTCACCTTTACCGGGTTACAATTAAATGTGAAGCCACTCTGGGCCCTTTGTCTGGGCCCAATTCGCCATAAAGCTAAGTAAAGCAAGGGAAACTACTCCCACATTGGAAAGGGACAGGAATGCTGCCTTCAATGCTACTATAAATACCGGCACATGCATCCCGGTAAGGGAGGAACTTCTTGACTATGGGGCACATGCATCCGGGTAAGGGAGGAACTTCTTGACTATTCTTGATCTTTCTGCTTAATTGACAGTGTTTAACTTAAGCATCGGAGTGGCTTCCCTCGGTAAACCCGGGGACGCCTCTTTGACGTGTTTGTTCTTTACACAGGAAAACTCAGAGTACGAAGGAGTTCGCTATTTCTGGAACCGTGCAGCCCGCTAAAGGGACCGCGAGTTTACCCGGAAACATTCACCAAAATCCTTCCCAAGCATGCCAAATGATTGATGAAGAGCTTAATCATGATATGAGAAGTTTTTTAGAAGAAGAATCGAAGAAATCACCAAGGAGAAGCCGAAAACAACAACTAAGAAAGTTATCCCGGTCAAAACATGATAACTTGTTCTACCAAGACTATGGAGGGGATTCGGTTGTTCTATGAAGCCTAAAACGTGTAAGTGAGTCCTTCATTGATCCATTAACATGTAGGGGAGTCCAAGAATTCAGAAAAGAAGTTTATGAATCATTATCTAAGTCAGCAAATTCAAGAGTCAAAGTTGTGTGCAACAAGGAAAAGCAAAAACCCAATCCGATATGGACAAGGAGTGTATGCCGACTTTACCTTGGGGTTTTCTCTATAAATACTCATGTATTAGTTCAGTTTTAGAGTCAAAAAATTTACTTTTTCTTAGAATAGCCAAGCTCTACCCAAAAACCCTAAACACAGAAAATTCTCAAACCTGCCGCCACCGATCGCCGCCAATCCTCCACCAATTCTCAACCATTCCTCAGCCGATCTAATCTAGGTAGGTTAGGTATGGATCTTCATAAGGTTTATGTAATTTTACTGTGTAATTGTGTTTTATTAATATTATTCATCTTTTGGTTTTATCGGTTTTACATTCTATGTTCAATTGCATGTTCTTCTTTGTGATTTGCATGTGAATGTGTGTAATATGTAACGTTATGTTGTGTTTGTTGGTTTTGTGATTTAGGGTAGTAGTTTATGTTTTTATGTATGTTTAACTTTAATTGATTAATCACCACCTGATCATGTAATCGAACCCTAGGATAGTCTAGTGCACGGATGTTTCCAAAGGGGGGAGTTTAATAAGCCGCAGTAACCTAGGATTAAGTTCAGGCCGGAAGGAAGTTCTTGGTTTTAGTTATTGCAAATGGTTGTTAGGGTGAGTAATTTGCATGCTAATAGGATGAGTGACGTCATACCTAGGATCATGTCTCTAATCGACTCTAGAACGTAAGTGTATTTTTGTTTAATTTAGGCCGGAAGGAAATCTTAAACAAGGGTGACACATATATGTCTTAGAATCAGGCCGGAAGGAAGTTTCTAAGTACACATGAGAGGTCTAATAGATTGGAATTAATTAAAGTCTAGAATCATATAAACGTTGTTATTGTTCCTTGCACGAAATTGATTTGCATTCTTAACGGTGTTTGTGTTATTTGATGCTTAAGTGATGTTTGACCACCAACCATTGTAAATATTAGATTTAGATTTAGGACCCTAGAAATCACTATAAAAACCCTCATCATAATTCGGTAAATATGTGAATAGCTTGTAAATAATTTAATTCTTTTTGTATATACATATCGATGTCATGTCTATATCTTGCCGTTTGCATATGATTATGTGTTTATGTGTATTATACTTGTATAGTTGTGACAGAATTGTACTTGTATGTTTATCTTATATTTGTGAATATTACTAACTTATTTTAATGCAGATATAATCCTTCCCTAGTGTTCCCAGCTAGAATGATCCCTACTTACAGTTACTACAATGATAAAGTTTTAAATTACAGGTCGGCCAGCAGACCACGTCATCTTATTCTCCAAAAGTTATGAAAGATTAGGTCATAACTGAGAATTTGTACGTACGCACTCTTTTTCTATACGAGTTACGTCGTGCACCAGATATGTATACCCTGTACATCCTTGCATGCATTAGTAGCTGTTTTGAGCCCAAAATAACAAACTTTAATAAGAAAATCGAAGCTGATTAATTAAAAAACTTTAGTAAGGGTTTAGACAACACAAACTTGCGCAATGCTACAAATTAACCTCCCAAATACTCTGTGGATTCTAAAGTTGCCTGAACTTGCGATCGAACAGTTCAACGTTTAGAGCATGCAGCTTAAACTTGGTCACTCATATCAACGAGTCACAAGACTCACACCCTCGTCGACACTCGGAGCAATGAGTCGATCAACAACACCATTCCTGCACACTCAGATCAAAGGAGTCGCACCCCCTATATTGTTACTTCTACACTCACGCTATATCTTCCAGATATTGAACTACTATGCTGCTATGCATGTTGTTTTCAATTGTCAAAGGTGGGAGAGTCGATCATTCACTTTTGTCGATTAGGTTTTCAGTTGTTTCGGAACTCGATCGGAAGTATAAAGTCCTTTCTCAAGGCAACCTATGGACTTCGCCTGAAGTTGATACCACTCTAGGTGCATGCACAGTCGCTAGGAGATCGATCGAAGATGTAAAGGAATGTCAAGAAGGGTCAAAAGAGACAGTTTGCATGCCCAAAATTTGATGCAGCAGAAAATAAAAGGGATAAGAAGATTGAAATTCACCAATCTGTTTTTGATCTCGAATCCACAAGAGGTTCTGGAATCCACCAGGAATTGAAAATTCACCAATCTGTTTTTGATCTCGAATCCACAAGAGTTTATGGAATCCATCAGGAATTGAGATAAACTCAAAAGATTTTTTTAAATCAAAAGTTAACAAATACAACTGATAGAGGCTCCTTATATAGGAGCAAAGAAACCCTAGGGCAACTAAGAATGAAACATAAAAGCCCATGAATTAAAATAAAATAAAGTCCAAAACAAAATAAAGTCCAAAACAAAATAATTAAAATAAAAAAAAACAAAATGATAAAAATAAAACTCAAAAATAATTAAAACAGTCTTCTAAAAGCCCAACGAACTTAGATGTCCGTAAATAATTTGTCACGATCAAACGGTTCTCCAATCTTTATTTTTCGTCGGAAAGCGACCCCCTTCGTTCTACATCAGTCTCCTCCAATTCAAAAGAACTCGACCTCGAGTTCATCTTGAATGAAGAAGAATAATTTGTAGAAATCAAACTCAATAATAAATCTAATAATTGAACATGTGGTTTAGAAATCGGAGACTCTGTAAACTTTGAAGGCACAATCATGAATCTAACACCATAGATGAGTTTGTCAAATGTAACTTGAGAGAAGTCTTTATGATTCCCAAAATTGCATTCTTGAATGATCTTTGGTTCCGGCTCTGAAAGATTCACTTGTGACGAGGCTTCTTCAATACTGACAACCGAGTCAACTTGAGAAAATTCTTCTTTAATTTGCAAAGTGATTTCTTCAACATTCTTTTCACACACTTCAGGCTTTGAGGGCTTGATTGTAAACTTTTTCGACTCCTTGAGTAAATATGTCTCATCTTTACAATAACTACCATTGACGCTTTCATGCCATGGTTTTCCAAAAACACATCAGTATCATCCATATCAATCACATGACAAGTAACCTCATCGTTATAAAATTCTTCTATAGAGATGAGAACTTTACAAACTTCTATCACATGCGCGCGATCATCAATCCAAAATGGATTGCTCAACTTCATTGTCGGTAATTAAAGGGAATGAACAACTTTACTTGCAACAAAATTCTCATGTAGAGCACTATCAATTATTGTTGATCATACCTTGTTTTTGATGAAACACGTTGTTCTGAAGTCGTCGTAATCCAATGAAGTAAATATCTAACGTTCCATGCTAGCTTCCCCTTTTTCTTATTCCTTTCTTCTTCTTCTTCTTTCTCCTGTTTTTTTTGGTCAGGCGGGTCGGGTTGATGACTTGGATCGGGTCAGGTCGATGGTTACTGGGTTAGGTCAGCTACTGGGTTGGGCTGGATCTCATTCCGGGTCAGGTCGGGTCGACGGTTAACGGGTCGGGTCGGGTCAGTTCGGGCTGCTGGGTCAGGTTGTTACTAGGTCAGGTCCGATAACCTAGTCAACTTCCGGGTCAGGTCGACTGTAGAAAAACCCAGTTTTTTTTGGGTTTTGGCCGGAGACGTCAAAAGACGTAGAGCTCTGGCATCGGAGGAGGAGCCGAGGTGGGGCAACCTTGGGCTGGGGAGGCGCAGGGTTGGGTGGCTACGCAGATGCAGGGGCTCGAGCAGAATTTTGCTGGAGGTGGAGCCCAGGCAAGGTAATCTTGGGCTGGAGAGGCGCCAGGTTGGGGTGGCACGGTCGTCGGATCGGAGAAGAGCAGCTAAAAGGTCGAAGCACGCCTTGGTTCGTCTGGTCGGGTCAGCGGCGCCTGTGTTCTTTTTTTTATACCGTTTTTTTTGCTTCTGAATCGATCGATAGATCACTCACCAAGAATTCATCAAGCTCTGATTATTAATTGATGCAACGAAAAATAAAAGGGATAGGAGATTAGAATCCACCAATCTGTTTTTGATCTCGAATCCACAAGAGGTTATGAAATCCACCAAGAATTGAGGTAAACTCAAAGGGGTTTTTTTTATAAAATCAAGGTTATCGAATACAACTGATAGAGGCTCTTTATATAGAAGCAAACAAACCCTAGGATAACTAACAATGAAACCTAAAAGCTCATGGATTAAAATAAAATAAAGTCCAAAACAAATTAATTAAAATAAAACAAAACAAAATAATAAAAAGAAAACTCGAAAATAATTAAAACAGTCTTCTGAAAGCCCAACGAACTTGGATATCCAGAAATAATTTGTCACGATCAAACGGTTCTCTAATCTTTATTTTTCATAAAAAAATGACTCCCTTCGTTCTACATCAAAATTTGCTTTACAAAGTCAGGAATCTAATCTAACGAATCTTGAATTCTTCCTCGCTTATGTATGCTACAATTTTCAATCATTTCTCTAAATTTTCTTTACTAGTAACAGTTGGCCTGCCGAGCATAATGCAAGCTATCGTTGGGCCTTTGCGAAGGGTGGTAGAAAATTAACTAGAAATAGTCTGTCGCAGCAAATTGGGTGTGGATTTATCATTTAGCTGACTTTCTTTTTAATTTGGTGCTGACCATATCTCTAATAGCCGCAATTAACCTAGGATTTTCTTTCTTAATATTGTATCCTCTAGGGGTGGGCATAAATCCCGTAAATCCCGGTCCAGTCCTGATCCCATCCCGATTCAGGCAGGATTTGAAACTAAAAACACAGGTCCCGTCACATCCCGTCTAGTTAGCGAAACAACAGGACGGGATGCGGGACTGAAATTTTGAGTCTCGTTACGCCCATCCCGTCTAACTTTAAAAATTCATAACTATTTATAAAAATCTTATTTTCGAGAGATTTCAACCCTCAAATGATCTTTAAAATGTCCTTTATAACTTTCATGAAGACACTAAACTCATATAACAAACTAATTTGTATAATTTTTGAAAATAAGTCAACTAGTCTAAAATCTCATAATTGATATGCATAATTTACTAATGCAGACCTTAACGTTTAAAAAAATCATAACTTAATCTAGAAAATTCATTTTCAAGTAATTCAAATTCTGAAATAAATCTTAAAATGTCTACTATAAATCATATGAAGATACCTATATAAAACTTCAAATTAAACTGTATGATTTTAAGAGGAAATGAAACTAATGCAAGATGGCTAAGATTAACCTACTCTCGTCTAACTTTAAAAATTCATAACTAATTGTAGAAACATTATTTTTGAGAGATTCCAACTTTCAATTAATCTTTAGGATGTCCTCTGTAACTTTCATGAAGACACTAATCTTAAATAACCAACGAATTTATACAGTATTTTAAAAGAAGCCATCTGGTTCAGAATTTCAGAATTTACTGATGCATACCCTAAACTTTAAAAAATCATAACTTAATCTAGAAAAATCATTTTCAAGTGATTCAAATTTTGGAATGAACCTTAAAATAGCTACTACAAATCTTATGAATACACCTAGATAAAATTTCAAATGAAACTGTATGATTTGTAGAAGAAAAGAAATTGATGCATGATGGCCGAGATTGGGCCCGTCCCGATCCCATCCAAGATTAGGCCCGACGGGATCAAATCAAAATAAATTTAAGGCCCGTCCCGATCCTGTTCCATGTCTAACAACCAAAACAGGACGTGGGATGACCTCAATCTCGTCTCATCCCATCTCATACCCACCCCTAGTATCCTCGACAAAGCCCCATCTTATGTAAATTTTCATACAGACCCAGCTCTTGAACATAGACCCAGGAGGCACAAACGTAGAGCCCCAACATCTGATAAGCCCCTGATAGAAAACCAAGCCCTATTATATATGGGAAAGAAGAAGAGAGTAATAAATAAGTTAAATGACTAATGGTTAGCATTAATTCTCTCAAGTAATTAATGTTTGTTGGCTTTAATTCTCTACATCATACATAAACAAAACTTTTCTCTCTCTTCATTTTTATGCTTAGTCCTAAACTTTGAGCTATAAAATTCCAAACCAACAAGTATTTCAACATAAATCATGTCACTGATTTATCATATTGTTGATTACATTTACTAAACTGCAATTATTAATTTTTTTTCTTTTTCAATTGACGAAACATCAATATTATCTTATTTCAATTTTCTTCTTCAACAAATGAAACATCAATTTTTTGAATTTTCTTGAGTTTAAATTTCATCAAGTGAGTCGTCTTTGCAAATTATTTTCACCTATTAATTAAGGTTTCTGGGTTTTTTTTCATCATTTCATTCATAGTTTCATCGAATTTCTCTACTCTTTTTAGTCTGAACATCATTTGTAGCTTGAGCATACAGTGCATGCTAAACTTTTTTTTAAGAATATATCGAGAAATAAGGGGTCTCATTTTTTTGTGTCACCTTGAGCCCCGAAAAACTCATGGCCGACCCTCACTACTAAAAAAAAGTATTTTGGCCACGACACAAAACCGTCGTCAAAAGCCGTTTTGCCGTCGCAAAAGAGTATTCGCGACAGCAAAACGTCGGTCGCAAATAGTGGAGTCGCCAATACAATTTACGACGGCAAATACGCCGTCGTAAGACCATTAGCGACGGCAAACTCATGCCGTCACAAAAAAAAGCTACGGTGTAATTGCCGTCGCAATAACATTGGTGGTGCCAGTATTTGCGACCAACGTTTTGCGATAGTAACAACGCCGTGGCAAACAAGCTATTTATGAATAAAAAAAATTCTGCCATAAAAATATACATTATAAATTTTTATTGCATAAAAACCATACAAGAAACCTATTTGCATTACTAGCAAGATACCCGGGCGTTGCAGCGAGGCTTTTATGTATTTCTGGAAAGAGTGGATGTACAGGTCCAATCTTTAAGCCAACTACAAATATACATGAAATTGTTGCTATGAAGATAATAATAGACACTAGTCCATCCATATTGTTTATTAGAAATAATGGATGCATATATCAGCAGAAAATAAGCTACATTGATGGAGTTGTCGAATCATGCTTCCTTTAGTTACAACATACATGCCAAGCCAGCTAATAACTGTTGAAAAAAAGAACAGACAGATATACAGATATTAAGAATATGATCAAAACATGGAGGATAGCGAACACGTTAAATTCAGACATAATGTAATTTCATCTACAACAAGTAACAGAATACCAAATTAGTACACTACAGTAATGATTGAAGCTATGTGAAGTTATGTTTAGGAAGTATAGTAAAGGACAAATTCTAAATTCTTATTCTTACAGTAACCACCTTACGCTGAAATTACATCTTTACCTAAAATTACATTTCTAACAGATTGGCATGGGTGGTTTGATTTGATCATTTTATGGGATTCCTTCAAATTTGAGTTTGTGTCAATTTCATCTGATATAGGTTAGCATAGGTAGACAGAACATCACGACATACTTTAATTCTACAACAGAATTGAATAACTGAAATTACCAGAAGTGGAAGAGGTCTTCATCTGCTTAAGTGGTCTGGTAAAGAACTACTCTGTTAGAAAAAGGAAAAGAGCAAAAAAAAATCCAATTTATGTTCCAGAGGAAATAATGCAACTTTCCAAATTTTGATCAAGTCAATGGTAATACCGTAATACATATTAAAGGTACCTGGAGAGCTGAAATGTTGGTTGAAAAACCATAGATACACAATCACCTTCCATGGTAGTTTCTTCTTGGTTCTCCTAGCACTTCTGCCAATCGCGATTGTGCTGCTTTATATGCCAGCCCTGGTGAATGTAGAAGAAGGTTTCATGAAAGACATGAACACCATTCATTTTCACTCACACACAGATTCACATGGATTTATTAATCATAAGAAAGAGATAGAATTTAATAATGTATTATAGACTGAACCTGAAATGCAGATCCTATATGAGAGATTAGTCACAAATAGGCACAACAACAAAAACCAAAACTTGCCAGCAAAATCATATAATAAATAATTAGTTTTTCAGTTGATATATAAAAAATAAATAGAAGAAAAACAAAAATAACTTGTTCTTCCTTAGTAATCAGCAACTAGGTGATGGCTTGCTTCTTTTTCTTATTCACAATTCCTTGCATGACCAAATCTGCATCAAAATTTTAGCAAACTAAAAAGTTAGAATATGAACCAAGTTTTCATAAGGTTTATGCTCATATTCCATATGCCAAAATGAATTAAACAGAACTTAAACAACCCGAATAAATAAAATGTAGTACAAAAATCTATATTCCTACTCCCATGATCCCATCCAACCTATTTCTATGGAAAAAAGCATCACACCTATTTCTATTTCGCTACATGTGGTGTGGCGCACACAGCACACACTACAAGAAATCTGCCCAATAGGGACGGATAGTAATTAGTCTCTATTGTGCACAATAGAGACTGTTAAGAGTGTGAAAACCTAATAACACCTGTGCAGCCACTAATAATGCATCAGTGCCCTATATAGCAGGTGCTATTGTGACAATGCAGACTGATTGAATATCAGTGGCACCCCAAAACCAATGCAACAAACCCAGCTACAACACTATCCTGACTCCAAACAAAGAAAACTCTTAACAATGAACATAACATTATTAATATGTTTAAAACTACTTACGAAATAGACCAGATATGGCAAGTAACATTTTCACATAATCCCAGGTATAAGTTACACAAAAACAATGATACATAACTGCACATGTAGACCATACCAAAAGCTTGCAAATTGATTTTATTTTTTGCCTAATGAATCAACTTTGAGAACAAAATCAGTTGTCATTACTTGTTCTAGCTAAAAAAAATCAATACTCTTAGTTGGTTTGAGTTACCAGTCAACAACTATAAAGAAGCATCGCAAGACACTTACATGTAAACATTTAAGTGGAATGTTTTCCATTCTCCCAGGTCACATACTGGTCTCCAATCTAATAAGTTGATCAATTTATAATAGAAGTAATAATACATTTGAGAATAAAAACAATACAAATATGATCATGCAGTTGGAAGTGGTCCTGATGGCCATATGGATGCATATAAGAATGGCATATATAAGACATAAACCATATGAACATGTTTTAATAGCGCAAAGATAAGGTGCCAATCTTTGTGATGCTCCCTGTAAGTCAGAAATAATCTTTAATTTTCATATATACACTAGTACAAAGTGATGTTCATCACCCTATAAAGTGCTTATACTTCTACAAATATTCAATGGTACCGGTTGAGAGTAGTTGTTACGATTGATAATGCTTAGAAGACAGGGAGACACTTCGTAAGCAGCTCAAAAACTGAAGGAAGCAGGTGTTAATGGAGTAATGGTAGATGTGTGATGGGGGATCATAGAATCAAAAGGGCCAAAACAATATGATTGGAGTGCTTATAGGAGCATGTTTCAAGCAGTTCAAGAATGTGGACTGAAATTACAAGCTATAATGTCATTTCAACAAGCTGTTTATAAATAATAAAAACTGACACAAATATACGCATCAAATTTTTATTGCATAAAAACCAATTAAATGGAATAAACCTAATGTTGGAAATGGTACATTTTAATCTTTCTCAATAATGTTATAAAAGGAATGAAGCTTCTACAAAAGTTTACAAGAAAATGAAACAAGTTTGCAAGATCATAAGCACTACCTATATGATAAATTTCATATCATAGCGAAATTTCGTATCATTTCGGCTTTACCAAGGCTCAAGTCTAATTAATTCCTCAATGGACACCAATTTTATAACAACATCCTAATTTCCAAAAAAGTAATAAAACAGAAGGGAAAACACTCACCTCTCAACAAAACCCTAGGGTGATATCATACATGCACAACATCAAACACCAATGCTTAATTTCTAACAAATCGACAACAATTCAAGTCAAAGAATGAACGCACACACTTTACAGAAACAAATAACTAATTCATGAAACAACATCATGGGATTGAAAGCATACCTCCCATATCAGCAACCATCAAAATCCCATCTTTGTACTTGAGTCACAACAGACATACCAGTGACATATGGGTACCTTGACTACCTTCTAACCATCATCAAAATCAAAACTTGAAGTCAAAACCATCAAATGTCGCACAGACAAACCTAGATCTCTAAACCCAGATGCCCCAAGAACTTAAACTACATGAAGAAAATGATGAGTGAGAGAAAAACCATACAGGGTTCTTTCGGAACCTTCAGGGTTGCACAGTACGCTCGGATTGGCTTGGTGTTGAATACAAGAGCTTAATAGTTGAACAACAAGAACTGGGAGAATAGCTTACTATTCATTATTAACAATCTGTGGCTTATATAGCCTTACAAGGGAAACTGGAAAGAAATAACTACCCACGCAGAGCACAACTCTAAGTGCGTGGTACATGATTGCAGGAATGAGTCAAATCCTAATTACACGTCCCTAATAACTAGGACTTATTATCCAACATTTAACTGATAAACAAACTCTAATAAAACTAACATGTCCTCCCCTAAACTGAATTGCAGTGAGCAATCAGTTTACACTTGGTACTTCACAGACTCCGAGCATATCACGTAGCTTTACAAAAGCATCAAGCTTGAGTGGCTTGGTCATAATGTCAGCTACTTGATCATGAGAACCACAATGAATCAGCTCCACCTTGCCATCCCTAGTCAGATCACGTAAGAAGTGAAATCGAACGTCAATGTGCTTACTTCGACCATGTAGAACTGGATTTCTAGACAACTTGATTGTTGAACTGTTATCACACAATATTGTGATGCATTTGCTTCGAGTATGCTGGAGCTTACTAAGCACTCTCCTAATCCATATGCCTTGAGTAGCACACGAAGCTGCTGCAATGTATTCTGCTTCGGTAGTTGAAAGTGTAACTACAGGTTGCTTCTTAGAACTCCAAGAGACAGCTCCTCCACTCAAAGAGAACACATAACCAGATGTGCTCTTCCTATCAGTCAAATCACCTGCATAGTCGCTATCGGTATAAGCCAGCAACTCTTCATCACCCCTTCTCTTATAGAATATCCCCAAGTTCATTGTACCCTTTACATACCGAAGCACCCTTTTCAAAATTTGTAGATGAAGCTCAGTTGGGCTGGCCATGAATCTGCTGGCAAGACACACCACATACATCAAGTCCGACCTTGTCACTGTTAAATACATCAAACTTCCCACCATTTTCTTGTACTCAGTGGCATCAACTTTAACACCTTACTCATCTTTAGTTGGCTTGACACCAGGAACAATAGGATTGTTCACAAAGTTGCTCCTTTCCATCCCAAACCTTTCAAGCACCTCTCTAGCAAACTTCTTCTGACTAATGTAAATACCCTCAGAACATTGTAAAACTTCAACTCCTAAGAAGTATCTCATCTTGCCGAGATCACTCATGTCAAACTCTTGCTTCATGGAATCTTTAAATTTAACAAACATGCTTTCACAATTTCCAGTAAATATCAAGTCATCAACATACAAACTAACAACCAGAAACTTACCTCCTTCTCCAGCTTTAACAAACAATGTGTGCTCGAAATCACATTTCTCAAATCCTTCTTTGAGAAAATAGGTCTCTATTCTGCTATACCACGCCCTTGGGGTCTGCTTGAGCCCATACAAAGCCTTCTTGAGCTTGTAAACTTTCTCCTCATCTCCCTTCTTTTCAAAACCTCGTGGCTGCTCAACATATACAGCTTCACTTAACTCACCGTGCAGGAAAGCACTTTTAACGTCAAGTTGGTAAATGCTCCAGTTCCTTTGTGCTGCCAAGGCTATAATCATACGAATGGTATCCCACCTAGCCACTGGTGCATAGACTTCAGTATAGTCTACACCAAACTCTTGTGCATACCCTTTAGCAACTAATCGAGCCTTGCACTTGTCTACCTCACCATGTTCATTAAACTTAGTTTTGAAAACCCACTTTACCCCAATTTTCTTCACACCCTCAGGTAGGGTTGTCAGCTCCCATGTATCATTCCTTTCTATTGCATCAATCTCAGCCTTCATTGCAGCTCTCCATGTTGAATGTGTGACAGCCTCATCAAAGCTAACTGGATCATTATTGGCGGCAAACACAGCTAAGTTATGAAACTCTTCTTCTTCAGACCAACCTTCTCCACTAACATAATCTTGCATCCATGTAGGTTGCCTTCTGCTCCTCCTTTCTTGCAAAACTTCTGGGCTTTCTTGTAAGGAGCCGCTTGAAGATGAGTCAGACAAACCCGGCTCTTGTTCAGTAGCCGCATCATCACCTTCTGCTTCCTCATCACTTTGAACAAGCTCATCGTGATTTTCTTCATGGTCACCCCAATCCAACACATCAAGTTTTGTCTCCTCAATATTCCTCCCCCAATCCCAACTTTCATCTTCTTCGAACACAACATCTCTACTGACAATTATCTTCCTTGAAATGGGATTGTATAGCCGATAAGCCTTTGATTCTTCACTCACCCCTAACAGAACACATTTGCAACTCTTGTCATCTAACTTGGTTCTCTTAGCATTGGGGATGTGCACATGAGCAATGCAACCAAAAACTCTGAAATAATCAACCCTTGGTTTGACTCCGCTCCAGGCTTCTTCGGGTGTTACATCTTGCACTGCTAATGTTGGACTTCTGTTTAACACATAAGCGGTCCAATTTACTGCTTCCGGCCAGAAACTCTTAGGAACACTCTTCTCAGATAATATGCTTCGTACCAGGTTCATAACGGTTCTGTTCCTTCGTTTAGCCACCCCATTTTGCTGAGGGGTGTAGGCTGCAGTGAGTTGCCGTTTGATGCCATTGGATTTGCAGAACATATTAAATTCATGAGATGTAAACTCTCCTCCCCTATTAGTTCTTAAGCAACAAATGAAAGAACCTGTTTCTTTCTCTACGAGATTCTTATAATACTTGAACATAGTGAAAGCTTCAGACTTCTCTGCTAGGAAATATATCCACATTTTCCTACTGTAATCATCAATGAAGCTAAGGAGATACCTTTTGTTGCTGTTGGTAGGGCTGGCTTCGGTCCACTTCGGTTCGGTTTATACCCCAAACCGCGAACCAAACCAATGTTATACTTCGGTTCGGTTCGGTTCGGTTTTTTACTATTCAAGAGGCCAAACCGCAAACCAAACCACACCTACGGTTCGGTGCGGTTCGGTTCGGTTTTTCGGTTTTTTTTTTCCAAATTCATAATTTTTCATCTTATTATCATTATAGTGAAAAATGGTTATAGTTCACAAAGTTGCACATTTATTTACAACCTAATAAACAAGTTATACAACATTAGTATGCATATTGTGATTCCGATGACTAAAAGTAAAAAGTTAAAATTCGACCGTCAGATATGATCATTATGAAGAAATATGTATGTGGGAAAAAATTCAACAGGATCCGACAAAGTTAAGGGCTCGATCGAAACGGTCAACCCTGATCCATCGTCACTTATCACACGGAAACACTCATATCTACCTCTATATTACGTATTTTTGTCAAAACTTCTACACGAAAAACACTCACGTAGATGAGACGCAACCGCCCATATAAAAATTTTGAGAGATTTACCTTCCGACGATAGGGCTCTCCCTAGGGAATAATAAAGGTAAATAAGGTTGACCGCTACAATCGGCACCGAGACGTTACCCGAATTACGTGATTTTTTAACCAGAGCTGTATTTCATCATTCCGAACACATCTTATTTCACGAGTTTTTTGATAATTTTGCTTCTATGTAGAGTTGGTTCATAAAGTTGTGCATTTGCTTAAAACCTAATAAACAAGTTATACAACATTAGTATGCATATTGTGATTCCGATGACTAAAAGTAAAAAATTAAAATTCGACCGTCAGATATGATCATTATGAAGAAATATGTATGTGGGAAAAAATTCAACTGGATCCGACAAAGTTAAGGGCTCGATCGAAACAGTCAACCCTGATCCATCGTCACTTATCACACGGAAACACTCATATCTACCTCTATATTACGTATTTTTGTCAAAACTTCTACACGAAAAACACTCACGTAGATGAGACGCAACCGTCCATATAAAAATTTTGAGAGATTTACCTTCCGACGATAGGGCTCCCCCTAGGGAATAATAAAGGTAAATAGGGTTGACCGCTACAATCGGCACCGAGACGTTACCCGAATTACGTGATTTTTTAACCAGAGCTGTATTTCATCATTCCGAACACATCTTATTTCACGAGTTTTTTGATAATTTTGCTTCTATGTAGAGTTGGTTCATAAAGTTGTGCATTTGCTTAAAACCTAATAAACAAGTTATACAACATTAGTATGCATATTGTGATTCCGATGACTAAAAGTAAAAAATTAAAATTTGACCGTCAGATATGATCATTATGAAGAAATATGTATGTGGGAAAAAATTCAACTGGATCCGACAAAGTTAAGGGCTCGATCGAAACGGTCAACCCTGATCCATCGTCACTTATCACACGGAAACACTCATATCTACCTCTATATTACGTATTTTTGTCAAAACTTCGACACGAAAAACACTCACGTAGATGAGACGCAACCGCCCATATAAAATTTTTGAGACATTTACCTTCCGACGATAGGGCTCCCCCTAGGGAATAATAAAGGTAAATAGGGTTGACCGCTACAATCGGCACCGAGACGTTACCCAAATTACGTGATTTTTTAACCAGAGCTGTATTTCATCATTCCGAACACATCTTATTTCACGAGTTTTTTGATAATTTTGCTTCTATGTAGAGTTGGTTCATAAAGTTGTGCATTTGCTTAAAACCTAATAAATAAGTTATACAACATTAGTATGCATATTGTGATTCCGATGACTACAAGTAAAAAATTAAAATTCGACCGTCAGATATGATCATTATGAAGAAATATGTATGTGGGAAAAAATTCAACTGGATCCGACAAAGTTAAGGGCTCGATCGAAACGGTCAACCCTGATCCATCGTCACTTATCACACGGAAACACTCATATCTACCTCTATATTACGTATTTTTGTCAAAACTTCTACACGAAAAACACTCACGTAGATGAGACGCAACCGCCCATATAAAAATTTTGAGAGATTTACCTTCCGACGATAGGGCTCCCCCTAGGGAATAATAAAGGTAAATAGGGTTGACCGCTACAATCGGCACCGAGACGTTACCCGAATTACGTGATTTTTTAACCAGAGCTGTATTTCATCATTCCGAACACATCTTATTTCACGAGTTTTTTGATAATTTTGCTTCTATGTAGAGTTGGTTCATAAAGTTGTGCATTTGCTTAAAACCTAATAAACAAGTTATACAACATTAGTATGCATATTGTGATTCCGATGACTAAAAGTAAAAAATTAAAATTCGACCGTCAGATAAGATCATTATGAAGAAATATGTATGTGGGAAAAAATTCAACTGGATCCGACAAAGTTAAGGGCTCGATCGAAACGGTCAACCCTGATCCATCGTCACTTATCACACGGAAACACTCATATCTACCTCTACATTACGTATTTTTGTCAAACCTTGTACACGAAAAACACTCACGTAGATGAGACGCAACCGCCCATATAAAATTTTTGAGACATTTACCTTCCGACGATAGGGCTCCCCCTAGGGAATAATAAAGGTAAATAGGGTTGACCGCTACAATCGGCACTGAGACGTTACCCGAATTACGTGATTTTTTAACCAGAGCTGTATTTCATCATTCCAAACACATCTTATTTCACGAGTTTTTTGATAATTTTGCTTCTATGTAGAGTTGGTTCATAAAGTTGTGCATTTGCTTAAAACCTAATAAACAAGTTATACAACATTAGTATGCATATTGTGATTCCGATGACTAAAAGTAAAAAATTAAAATTCGACCGTCAGATATGATCATTATGAAGAAATATGTATGTGGGAAAAATTTCAACTGGATCCGACAAAGTGAAGGGCTCGATCTAAACGGTCAACCCTGATCCATCGTCACTTATCACACGAAAACACTCATATCTACCTCTATATTACGTATTTTTGTCAAACCTTGTACACGAAAAACACTCACGTAGATGAGACGCAACCTCCCATATAAAAATTTTGGGACATTTACCTTCCGACGATAGGGCTCCCCCTAGGGAATAATAAAGGTAAATAGGGTTGACCGCTACAATCGGCACCGAGACGTTACCCGAATTACGTGATTTTTTAACCAGAGCTGTATTTCATCATTCCGAACACATCTTATTTCACGAGTTTTTTGATAATTTTGCTTCTATGTAGAGTTGGTTCATAAAGTTGTGCATTTGCTTAAAACCTAATAAACAAGTTATACAACATTAGTATGCATGCTGTGATTCCGATGACTAAAAGTCTAAAATTAAAATTCGACCGTCAGATATGATTATTATGATGAAATATCTATGTGGTAAAAAATTCAACTAGATCCGACAAAGTTAAGGGATCGATCGAAACAGTCAACCCTAATACGTCTTTAGTTATCACACGGAAACGCTCATATCTACCTCTATATTACATATTTTTGTCAAACCTTCTACACGAAAAACACTCACGTAGATGAGACGCAACCGTCCATATAAAAATTTTGGGACATTTACCTTCCGACGATATGGCTCCCCATAGGGAATAAAAACGGTAAATAGGGTTGACCGCTACTATCGACACCGAGACGTTATCCGAATTACGTGATTTTTTAACCATAGTCCTATTTCACCATTCCTAACACATCTTATATTACGAGATTTTTGATAAATTTTCTTCCATAATTAAAGTCTTTTTCCTTCCTACTACATAATTAAAGTCCTTTTAATTATGAGTTTATTTATATACTTATTTATTTATTTTTTTTTCCGGTTTTTCGGTCCGGTCCGGTTTCTACGGACCCCAAACCGCAAACCGGACCATACATACCCGGTTCGGTCCGGTTTTTGTTTTTCGGTTCGGTTTGTCTTCGGTTCGGTTTTTTTCGGTTTTCGGTTCGGTTTCGGTTCGGTTTTTTTCGGTTTTCGGTTTCGTATGGCCACCCCTAGCTGTTGGATGTAGGTGTGATTGGTCCGCAAATATCTGCATGTACCAATTGCAATTGTTGTGACGCTCTCCACATGCTCCTTTTAGGAATTAAATCTCTTCTTTGCTTTCCCACCATGCAATCAGTACACACCTGGGTAGGAACCTTGAGCTATGGTAATTCTCTCACCATATTCTTATAATGCAGTGTCCTTAATCCCTTGAAATTCAAATGAGCGTATCTACAATGCCACAAATGTGCAGGATCTTGTGAGACTGTTTGCAGACATGTTGAGGAATTAGAGAGCACTACTGCAGCAAGAATCACAAACATTCGGTTTGCAGACATCTGAGTTTGCATAATCAGCCCTTTTCTTGAATGATAAATTCTACATGCTCCATGTTGAATCAAGATGGCCAATCCTTTTTCTTGCAGCTGTCCTATACTGAGCAGATTATTTTTTTAAATCAGGAATGTAATATACATCATTGATTACCTGAGTCATGCCATGAATCACCAGCTTGATATTTCCCTTTCCCATCACAGCCATTCTCGTGTTGTTACCAAGCTTCACAGAGTGTCTGAATTCCTCATCGAGATTAAAGAACCATTTTTTGTTACCACTCATGTGGTTGCTGCATCCACTATCCAGGAACCATACATCTTCACGTTTTGAATTGTTTGCATCCACATAGGCCATTAACAACATCTCCTCCTCCTCTTCAAGTTCAGCATAATTCACCCCTTTCTCCCAACTATAGCACTCATATTGGAAGTGTCCTAGTTTATGACATTTGTAACATTCTACTAGAGCTTTATTAAATCCTTGTCTGCCTCTGCCTCTTCCTCTTCCTCTATAACCTCCACGACCTCTTCCTCTTGTTCCAAAGTTGTCTTCAAGAGTGACCTTCAACACTTGTTCATCTCCACCATGTCCGAGCATTCGTTGTTCATGTACCAAGAGGCTGCTTTGAAGCTCATCAATAGTCATGGTTGTCAGGTTGTTGGATTCTTCAATTGAGCACACCACATAGTCGAACTTGGGAGTCATTGACCTCAAGATTTTCTCAACAATCATCAGCTGTTCCATCCTTTCACCATGTGCTTTCATTTTATTCGCTATAGTCAGCGTACGAGCAAAGTATTCATCCACCTTCTCACCTTCTTTCATCTGAAGAATCTCGAACTCCCTCCTAAGGGCTTGCAATTGAGCCCTTTTAACTTTCGTTGAACCCTGGTACTTTTGTTTCATAGAATCCCAAATACCCTTGGCAGTCTCCTTGTTCAAGATAGTCTCCATGATGGTTCTGTCGATGGCTTGAAACAAATAATTTTTAACCTTCAAGTCCTTCAACTTAACATCTTCTCTTGCCTTACGTTGAGCCTCAGTCATCTCAACTCCTTCTGCTGCTTCTGCGGGGATGCCATTCTCCACCAACTGCCAATACTCCTTCGATCGAAGAAAGTTTTCCATGAGAATGGCCCAATGGTCGTAGTGACCATCAAACCTCGGTATCGCCGGCTGAACGAAATTGCTCTCTGTTTTGCTCTCTGCCATGTTCTGTTCACTCTTTCTTTCTTCTCCGATCACTACTCTCTTTTTCTTATAAGAAAACTGCAGTTTCTTATTTCTCCCAACCAAGCCCCTTGATGGGGCTCTGATACCAGATTTGTTGAATACAAGAGCTTAATAGTTGAACAACAAGAACTGGGAGAATAGCTTACTATTCATTATTAACAATCTGTGGCTTATATAGCCTTACAAGGGAAACTGGAAAGAAATAACTACCCATGCAGAGCACAACTCTAAGTGCGTGTACATGATTGCAGGAATGAGTCAAATCCTAACTACACGTCCCTAATAACTAGGACTTATTATCCAACATTTAACTGATAAACAAACTCTAATAAAACTAACACTTGGTTTGATTCCATTAACTACGAAGGAAGCAAATTTACAACGATGAAATTACCGTAATAAGAAAGCAAAATTGGGAAGCAGAATCGGAGAGAGATGTTGTGAGGACTTACGTTAAATTTTGGCAAAGGAAATTAGAGCTCGATGGCTTTCGCCTAGCCAAAGACGGAGATCTTCGTTCAGTTCTGAATCACATTTGGTACTAGAAGTATCTACGACGTCAGGCTTAGAGAAGGACCGAAGAAAATTGGAAATACCAAAGTCTTAGATCTAGATCAACCGAAAGATCACCGATTTCTACGAATTGTTGGGAGATCAAAAACCGAGATAAAGAGAAAGAGGGCTGCCTCAAGGCATGCAAGGATAGGGTTGGAACTTCTACTAGAAAATAGATATACAAACAGAATTAGAGAGCGTAGCGAATTTGTGAAGTATGCGACGGCTGATGTTTACCGTAGTGAAATATCAGCGTTTGGCTACTCTTGTCGCGACGGGCAAGAACTCAGTTGCAAGATATACTACGGAGTCAATTTGCCGTAGCAAAAAGTGTATCTTTAGCGACGGTAAAGGCACGCCGACGCTAAGCACGATTGCAAGATATAATACAATCTTTTTTTGTAGTACCTGTTTCCATGCCATTAATTAGCATAAAAATTCAAGAATATAATCTAGTAAATCATTGTATAACTTGAAAGCATACATGCATCATCCAAGAGCTTTATGCAATTTTGTTCAGTGTTCCGTAGATGACATAGTATTTTAGTTTTATTAAGCCCTAGCTAGTATTGAACCCAACTGCACCTACATGCATGCCCTAACCGAATCATATATATCAATAGTATATTGTATAAATTAGTACTTCTGCACACTGAAGACGTACAAACTCGACAGCTACAAAACCATGCATATTTATTACTCCATGCATCTACGTACGTACTTGTGCAATCTTTTATTTTAACAGAAGAAGAAGAACCACTAATATGCACTGCTAGCTTGGAAGACTTAAAGAAGTCATACGCAGGAGATGTTGCCATCCATGCTTGCCGACTGTACCATATCTTCAACCCAAAAGTTTGTGAAGAAGTCATCCTCTAAACCAAGACCAGAACACATTGTTCTCTCAATGCTCTCTGTGCTGTCTTCTGAGACATCTTTCCACCAATCAATTACATTTTCTAATTCTAGAGTACTTTGTGGTGGTACTGCTGGTAAAGAAGTGGTATAACTCTCTTCTGAATGATTCTGCTCTGCTAAATTTGCATATTTCTCTGTAAAATTGAACCTTTTGATGAAGGTTCGTGGTCGAGGTCTCACAACTATGGTGGCCTTTGTGTTTTCTTGGGATTTCACTTTGAGTTTCTTTGCGTATGAAGTCATCGTCTTTTGATTCTTTTTCCTTTGATGAGTATTCCAATAGTTCTTCACATCATTGGCAGTTCTTCCTGGCAATCTTCCGGCGATTAAAGACCACCTTAATTGTGTCCATAAAGAAAAGAAACACACATCGATCAGACATAACAGATATATTAACGGATGACATATATACAAGTACCACTTAAATTATCACTTAATTACTTAAATATGAGAACCTACATATATTACTTCAACGAGGATATTATTTGGGTGCGTCTATTGCCCCACAAATCACTTTATTCATCATACACATTGTTGATTTATTAAAATATCAAAATACTCTAATGTAAAACTACACCAAGTGACAATAAACCGTTACAAATTACAATTTTTATTCTTTTGTTTTGAAAGAACTAGTACTTTATAAACTCTAACCTAAAATTTATCATATTCAATCATTCGACGGAGTCTGAATACGCTAGCATTCAACTTAAAGATGAGGTGAATTGTTTGTATTTTTCTTCTTCTTTGTTGATGCTTCGTCTATCCCTTTACTTATTATTTCTCATGTAGATTTTATATGTAAATTTTCATGTCTAGTCACTCATTAATATTAGATTTTTTTATATTTATTCATTCTATGTCTAGTCGCTTGCCTAAATCAGGCAAAAAAATTGATTATATGAAGGGCCGGGTGAGAAAGAAATGTAGAGTGAAAAATAGAATTAGAAAATAAGTATTGTAGGTATTGCAAACGAGTGAACAGAGGAGACTTAGAATTAAAAATGTAAAATGGGATGCGAAAAGTGGAAATGACAATAAACACACACTATTATTTACTTAAGAACTTTCTTGTAGTCATCGTAATAGGGTTTTCAAAGCCATAATATGAGAGTGATGAGATGACGCCTCAAAGTGATATATATAAGTTACAATGAGTCATGAAAGTGATGATAAATATTACATGAAAGTTAAGAGATGCATGTATGAGTCTGAGGGATGTCAGGTAATCATAGCCTACATAAAGTTTAAAAATGTATAATACCATTGCATATAGAAAATAATTTACTTAATTTTTTTTATAAATAATACAATTACATCTAGATAAATTACATAAAATTTCGCATGATAGCTACTGGAAATATAGTCAAAAATTTTGAAGATTTTAATTTTTGACTCAATAATATATGGACTTAAGATTGTTGAAGGATGCTCTGTCACACATGAGACCCATAAACTAGGTCTTGATTTGGAACTAATATTGAGAATTGAGCTGTGTTGTACTCAATTATTGTACAAAGCCGATAGATTTCTTGAAATATATATACACATACTACAATTTTTAGACTAGTCCAATATCTCAAGGTAAATAACGGACTAGAATGATAATTACTTCCTAAGAGGTGAGGTTTGTTCACATTTTTGTAGGCTTGCTTAAGTGGGGTGTTTCCTTAATTGGTTTGCTAAATTAGCTTGGACAAGTATTCCGGATTTTCTTGCTGGGCTCTGTAAGTTTGTAAACTATAGCCCTGGGTTGTTGGTTATTAACAAACAATCAACTTCCATTTAAAAAAAGTTGCTAAATTAGCTTGGATAGGTATTCGGGATGTTCTTGGTGGTCTATGTAAGTTTTGTAAACTATAGCCCTTTGTTGTACGTTGTTATTAAAAAATAATCAGCTTCTATTTAAAAAATAAAAATAAACAACGGACTAAGTTAACAGTGTTAAAAAGAAACTGGCAATCAAAGTTAACGTTAGAGGTCACCCAGCAGAGGAACCCTAGCGACTGGTTTTCTTTTCTGCCTACATGCCCGATCCGACGGCGCGCCCTTGCGGTGGCATCGTCGGACGGGCGAGAAGAAACGTTACGTCCTCTAATGTGCGGTCTAACTGATGGTAGGCTTGTAGGGTGAAGGTGTTCTTGTCGTGGGCGAAGAATGACTGACATGGGATGGCAAAAGCGTATCGGATGTGGGAGGGCAAGGCTGGTGTCGTCGAACGAATGACGTGTCATTTTGGGCTGGGTGTTCTGGATCTTTGCTGAGGGACGACGGCTCTGTCGAGTGGGGATTAGGAGAAGGTGGCGCTGCTGTTGTTAGTGCCATGATAGAGGAGCATATTGGCTGCACACGACGTACAATACTCTGCAAGCTGGATCTTAAGCTTGGGCTTGCTGGTAAATGGGTTTGGGTTTTGGCTGTAGGCCTAATATATTTTAGTGTTTTGTTCTTAGTTTTATTTGATGTAGTTTTTTGGATCTAGCTTTCAGATCTTAAATAAGTCCTTACTCTATCGAGTTTGTTGGAAGTATGTTATAGATTCAAATAGAGTGTTGATTTTGAGTAGCTGGTTCGTTGTTAGAAGAACCCAGAATATTACCGGCCGTTGGTCGAGCATTTTATAAGTATGTGTTGAAATTACATGGAGATCCGGGTTGTGGAGATTCGGGGCAAGAAGATCATGTCCTAATAATTGTTAGTCATATTGGTCAAGTTAACTCAACCGGTTGTCCAATTCGACGCGCACTGAATTTATTAACATGACAGTATCTCATGTTAGGTACTGTGATTATTTTGTAATTACAGTTTAATTGAATAAAATTTCGTTTGATAAAAAAAGTTAATGGTGTTAATGAAAATGGTATGAGTGGAAATTTCAAAGAAAATGACTTTGAGGACCTTATTACGGTGGTATTTCGAATTCTCTTCAAGATCTAAACAAATCCATGCCATTGACACAACATTTGTCAGTTAGTCATGAAATTTCAAAAGAATCCTTTTAGTTCAAATAATTTGCAATTTCAAAAGAATCCTTTTCGTTAAAAAGTCTATGTTGACATTTTGATGTTTAGTCCGGAAATAGGCATGAGTGTACATCAAGCAATTAACACTTCATCTCACTTCGTTCGCCTATGCATTTTGGCATCATATGCTTAATAATTTTGGTCTCACAAGGTTCCCTAGCCCAATTCCATAAGCTTTGGAGATTGACCTATATATATCATGGTTGTAGTGCTCAACTAATAGAGTTGTGTTCTACTTGTTTTATCTTAGTGTTGGAGATCTAAAAATAGAGCCAAGTTTGATGGTTCAGTATTTAATGTTACTAATGCTTGTGCCTTGATTTCTGGTCATATTATCTCATCGAGCACGCATGATTTAACTTCAGACTTTAGTTGTTTTGAAGAGAATTTGTGTTCATTGCAAACCACGACAAGCTCCACAAATAGTTGAGGTCAATTGACACCCTCCTCTTTATGGTTGGATAAAAATTAATACTGATGGAGCATAAAAGAGTAGCTCAAGTAAAGCTGGTTATGGAGGTGTGTTCCGTGATTATAGGGGTCAGGTGGTTAGTGTGTTCTGCTCAAAATTAGAGATGCCGAGTTCGGTTGCTGTAGAGATAATGAATGTTATTCAGATTATTGAGTTGGCTTGAGTGAGAAAGTGAAAACATATATGGTTGGAAGTCGACTCTAAGATTGTGTTTTACTTCATTCGCTCTCCTTTTTAGTTCCTTGACGACTTAGCATTGAGTGGAGAAATTGCCTGCATCGTATCTCTCAAATACAATTTCGCTCATTCAACATCTTTTTTGAAGACAATCAGGTTACAGATTCTTTGGCTAATCATAAAGTCAATTCTACAGGTTTGATTTAGTGAGATTTATCATCTCTTTTTATTGTTTCTTTTTATAATCGTGATTGGCTCGATCTCCCTAATTTCCAATTTTGTTGAGCTTTAATTTCTTTATTCAGTCAGGATGATGTTTGTATTTTGCACCTCATATTTCGTTTATTCTACGGGTAAGTTTCTTGTCCTCACCTATATGTTAACTTTTCATTTCAATAAATTTCCTGACTTTCGAGGATTACCAAAAAAACTTCAGCTAAAGGAGTTCCCTACACTGGAAATAAGTAGGTATATATGAATGTATGATGTGAAAGAATGATGGCCTAAAAGCTTAAAAGTAGCTGAAAAGGCCACCCTTGCTAGATTTTTATTCAAGGAATTTAACTCTAAATTTCTAGTAATTAGCTTTGGAATTCCAGAATGAAGAAATAACGCATGCTTTAATTACCAAGAAAGCAGTAAGTGAGAAATTAAGCAGAATCGAAATTATCCTCAGATGCTATAATATTCACCTGTTTCCTAGAAGCTTATGAAGTCTGATGATCAAATCAACTTCATCCTCTCCAAACTTTCCTCTCTTGATATTCGGCTTCAAATAATTCACCCACCTCAGTCGACAGCTCTTCCTGCATCTGTTCAAGCCTGCAAGTAGTAAATGACGTAAACGCGTGTGTCTATACATATATGCATATATGTGTAGTCTAAACAGAGGTAAAGTCAGAATTTAAAACTAACATGGGTTGGTCAATCAAAGTTATATAGTAAGAGTTGTCATCGCAGGTGATGGACTGAGGTGAAAATTATTTACATCAAAATGCAAATAATAAATATATATATATATATATATATAATTTCATGTGTTAAGGGATGACACCCAGACCCGCTCCGCCCCTCAGTCTAAACTTTCCTGGAGAGCATGAACGTAATCTTCCATACTAACTAATCAACTAACTACCTGATTTGAGAGGAACATGATGCCATTTTCCTTCTCCATGGATTTCGACGAACTGTTTCAGAAGTTCATCTTCCTCTTTGGTCCATGAACCTTTTCTCACACCCAAACCCTCCATGGAAATATGCTGACTAATTAAGAACAGATCCAAATATATAGGGCTTCGAAAACATGTACGTATCTAAGACCATGCAACGTGCATATCTGCTATCCACGAAGTGAAATAATTAGTTTGAATTTACGGTCATAACATTACGAAAGAGAAAAGAGGGAGACATGAACGAAAGAGAAAAGAGGGAGACATGATGAGTTAGCTAGCCTTCCACGGTTTGTTTTAAGGTCTTATCAATCAATTTGAGTTTGTGCTACTTTTGTGCGAGTGTCGATTCGAAAGCAACATCATCAGTACACTACCTAGCTAGTTCAAGTAGTCTTCTGCAAAATGTACAGTATTTCGATTCGAAAGCAACATCATCAGTACACTACCTAGCTAGTTCAAGTAGTCTTCTGCAAAATGTACAGTATTTCGATTCCAATGCAGCATCAGCACACTAGATAGTTCAAATAGTTAATTTATAGCGAAGTGTGCTACAAATATCAACTAAAGAACAATCCCCTATCAGAAAAAAAAAAATTCAATTGCTGCAATTGCATGTGGAAGTTAGCCTGTTGCTGTCCATCCCCACCCTCAAGGGCTCAAATGCAAGGACATTTGGAGACAAACACTTGATTTTCTGACTTAATTACTGAATAATAGAATGAACATACAAAGAAGGTTCATAGGTGTCATAGTTACTGAATAGTAGAATGAACATACAAAGGGTCATAAGCGTCATAATTACTGAATAATAATGGTTTTTTTTTTCAAAACAAAATTCTGTCCAAAATTTTCTTATTTGACATTACTAGCTACATTTGAACAATAGTCAAATATATTTGAAACCATATTTTCGAAACTAATATTGATCAAATGATACTGAAATTTTCTTCGGCAAATTAATTTTTTTCTTCAATTTGAAGTTTCGAAAGTTCCTTTGAAACAGAGATTGAACTAAGAGAAAATTCTACAATATATTAATCCATGAACTCATATGAAAACTTCAAAAACAGTTTCTGACTGGCTAAACTATGTAGTCTAACCAACTCTTTTTTGTTTTTTGTAAAACACTTCATTACCACAAAAATAGCATCATACAATGTCTATCAGACGACGTATAGTGACAACATGTTGTGTGCCTGACATTTAACTTTTTAGATGTCAGTTTTCTAAAAAATCGTTGTGTGAATGAAGTTGTTAGGGAGCCCTGGGCCTCTCATTAGATTCATCTTAGAATCGGTAAGCCCTTGCCTCTCCTCTCTCATATATCGATTTCGTCTCTCATAAGCCGGCCCCTAGCCATTCTTTGATGTAGTTGACTTGGACTACAAATACGATTTCGATTTCGATTTTTTGAAGATTGTTTCTCTCAAAATAATTGCGAGATATTGAGATTTAGGTTTTGGGTATTCGATCTATTTCTGGGTTTTGTGTTTAAATCTCATGTCGTATGTGTTTGTCATCGCCAGAGGATCTGGTTATCTTCTTGTCATTGTCTCAGCTTTGCCCAAAAATTTTGGGATTTCAATTTCTGGTCGAAGATAGGGAATCAAAAGGTAGTGTAATTGGAGCTTGAAATTGAAGAAGTGAAAAACGAAGAAGATGAGGCTGATACCATGGTACTCTTCTCTCTCTGACACACACACTCAATGTTCTTGTTCTTAATATCATGTCAATTTTTAAGTGTCTGTTTGTTTTCTCTATGTTTTAGTTATGTTATGCAGGCCATTGATGGGGAATGTCAAAATGAAGAGGTTAGCCCAAGTTCTAAGTTAGGTTCTTATAATATGTTTTACAAAATTGCTCTATGTGTGATTCTAATTGTTCATCATTCTTTATAATATGTTATCCGATGAAGCCAATGATTTCACTTTCTTTATAATCTCTTATGTTTACATCAGTACCTATTATGTTGTAATGAAAATAATAATTGAATTATGTGTAGGCAATGAAGTCTTGAAGCAGCAGAAGTACCTGAGGCTATTAGACATTATACATGTAGCACCCCTAGAGGGGAAACTACAGTAGCCACGAATTTAAGCCAATAAGAAGCCAACACGTCCGAAGGACGTGCCAACAACTTATTAACCTAAAGTCGTAGGCTTTTAGTAAGTAAAATAAAATTTAAACTTTAATACTTTGAGTGGCACCACATGAAATTCTTAAAACATTCATCAGAGTTTTTTTAATTTCGCGGAAGGTGGTCAAAATAAAGGGGTCAATTAAAAACTTTAGCGACAACAATAAAAATATAAAACATGGTTAACAAATTGGCAGGTTTCCAAACATAGAAGGTTTCCTAAAATGGAAAGATTCCCAAATTACGGTTAGTTTCCGTTTTTAGCACACTTCCTTATACGTAAATTCCGATCACGACACTTTAACTCTATTAAACGGAAACAATACATTTGAAGGGATCAAAAGACTACCTCCTCGGCATTTCTGCCAGTTTAACTGCATCGTCGGAATCGTTACCGGATTCCGGCAACTTGCCGAAATCTCTGCCGGATTCCGGTCAACTTACCAGAATTTCGCCGGAGTTTCCCTCGTTTCTTCAACTCCAAGTTATCGACGACAAGCAGGAAAACAACAACCAAATCAGAAGCAGATCAACGACAAATCAACAGCAAAAACAGTAACAATTACACAGTAGCTCAAAAACCAGGAAACTGCCTCTCACCTCCAAACCATGATCGAACAGCTTCTCAGCCTTCTCAACCATCCCCTTGCCGGACTCCACCCTCTGATCCACACTAAACCGAGCCTAGCTGCTCCTCCACAGCTATAGCACACCGAGCAGCTCACTGCTTCATTCCAAAGCCTCACCCGCTGCCTCCAAGCTCCTCCTAGACGTCACCCAGTCTCCCAAGACTCACCAGAACACCAAGAATAGGTCGCCGGAGTTGCTAGCCTCGAAACCCAGAAAACAGTGAAAAACAGTGGAAATGGAGGTTTCGATTTGGGCTCCAATCGAATGATCAAAAGCATAGAAAAGGAAGAGGAAGAGAAGAGAAGAAGAACCATACCGGTTGGAGGTCGAGTCGCCGCCTGGTTTGCCGGAAATTGTCCGTTGACCGCCGAGCCTTCTTTTCGGTCGCTCTCCCTCCACGGTAGACGATACGGTGATCCAAGGACTGGGCTGGATAGAGGAGGAAGAGAGGAAGAGAAAGAAGCTGGTCGCCGCTTTGTGGTGGCCGGAGTCGCCGCGCCGGGCGGAGGAGGCGAGAGCTCGGTCGAGCTTGAGTTGACCGGATTGGTGAGTTTTGACCGAGTCAAAACTCACCCTCTATTTATAGAGGATTAGACGGTCAAGATTCAATATGGAATAAATCCAACGGTCCAGATTTAAAGAAGGTGAAAAGTAAAAGGTAAAATGGTAAAAACTCTTTTTACCGGATTGATAATTAAAAGCTACCGGAAACTTCAAAAATTCGTAGAAAATAAACCGAAGCTCCGAAAAATAATCCGAAAATACCAGGGGACTCGTGTCGACACGTACTATGACATCGAGTTATTAAATCAGGTATTTGGAGAACTTTGAAAAACTCGAAAATGAACGTGGTAGTTAACTCGCGAAGTTACCGAATGCGACATAAACCTCAGTAACTCGTCATTAACCACGGTTAAAACGTGCGGGGTCCCATAATACAGAAGCTTTGAGAAGGAATCCAAAGGTGAGCAATTTTCCAATTCCTTATAAGTTAGTCTTTGTCTGATATGTTGTGGATTGACTTGAATCTGGTTATTTGTGTAGGCATATAGCCATAAAGTAGCTTGTTATCAAAATCACCTAATTAGTTTTGTGAATTAATTAGAGTATTGGATAGTGTTTAGTTAGTAGTTTTCTTGATGTTAGATTTGAATTCAGGTACCGGATATTTCAGAATGTTTGTGTAACACCCTGTCCCGAAATTTACCTTTTTATCGGGATTAGGCGTGTTACAGAGGGTTGTAACTGCGCAGTAAATTTTCTCGAAATATTAACGAGTGTAAAATTTTTAAATTTTAGTGGTATTGGAACGTATTCGTACTTTCAGAAAGAGTACCGAAGTGTTCAGAGTTAGGGGACGAGTGGAAACGACTTATTTAAAGGGGTCAAAAGTTAACTTTTTATTACGTCGAGTTCCTCGGAAAACTTCCTTCACGAGAGTTGGAGTGCGCGACGATACGAGTCCATGGACATGCGGCATGTGTGAATCGGATACCATGGGAAGAAGTTATGGTCAACGGAAGTTGAGTTTCCGTTTTTAGGAAGTATATAAATAGAAAGAGTGGTTTTCCAAAAATGGAAAGATTTCCATTTTCTTCTCCCCTTCCATGCGCGCCCGTTCCTTCACTATCCGGAAATTTGAACTAACCCGACCCGACTTTTACGATGAGCTCCGGCCACCAGAGACGTCGAGACCGGTCGAGATCTCTTCCTCTTCTCCGTGCGAGCCTCCCTGTGGTGGTGGCGTGGTCCAGTTCAGCTTGGATAAACCCCTCCGAGCTTGCACAGTACGGTGTCAAGACCCGGTTCTTGACCCGACTGGTTCTCCGGCGTGGGGTGGCGGCGAGGCACAAAACCAGTCCAGAAGAACTCCCAAGACGTTCTGGGCGGACCTCCGGTGGCGTCGAAGTTCAACACGGCGGCGGCAAGGCACGAAACCAGTCTAGAAAGGACGCCCAAGACGTTCTGGGCAGACCTCCGATGGGGTCGAAGTTCAACACGGTGGTAGGAGCGGCTGAAGAGGAGACAGCCCTTTTAGGGCGGTTTTGGGCCACTTCCCGGCCGAGATGATCAAAACCCTAGGTATTAAAGTTGCTCCCCTTGCTGTGATCTACAACTTTCATGTTTTGAGCTTCTTGAAATTCTGTGTTTTTAAGGGAGGCGCGTGACGCCCACACGCCGCCGGCTGTGGCTTCGTGTGTGGGCGCGTCTGGCAGTTCTAGGAGTTTTGGTTGCTCCTATAGACTTCCTAGGGTTGTTGTGGTTGTTTGTAGGTGGTTTTTGGGTGAAGTTAACTGGTTTGAGGGTGGTGGCATGTGGGGCCCACGCGCAGCCTCCTTTGGCGGCGCGTCTGACATCCTCTGGGGCAATGAGTTGTCCAGGATCATGTACTCGTCGATACGAGCGCGTGGATAAATAATTTGCGGGTTTCAGTTGTCGTTTAGTGCGAGGTTCAGCCGAATTGAGTCAATATGTTTAATTACGGGACTACCCTTGATGTTAAAAAGACATTATTGCCCATGTTAGTGTTAGTTAATTACAGGACTGCCCCTAGAGGGTGAAATTCTAGAAATGCCCCAGGAGGCTGAGCATAAATACCAAACTACCCTTTACGCTTAATTGACAATACTACCCATAGAGGATTGGTTATTTTCGTGGACCCTTGTATGTTATATTTATATGTGTGTTTGTGGTTTACGAGTTTGATTAAATGTTAGAGTTAATCCTGATAGGTAGTTGGACGGTGGATACCTCAGCGGAGAGTTTAACCTCCAGATTAGGATGAGCTTAAGATATCCGTATTAATAGATCGACCGATAATTAGAAAAGCGGGATTCACCCTGTTAGGGCGTCACTTAAACAAGAGCTACGTCTGGCTTGATCCCTGAGGACAGGGTACGTAGGCAGCCTGACCGGAATTCAGGTGCAATCACAATTATTTTTAGAAACCCTAGGTCCTTCAAATGAATGGTTTAAGATCCAAATGCGGGAATCGGGATAACCTCCGGTGGTGAGGTCTATTCCGGCACCGTTTGGACTGTTTGAATTTGATTTTGAAAGAGAGATATCCTTTCTCAAGGGGGATTTCGAGTAAATCTCTTTTGGGATGGGTACCGCACGTCCTAACTCAGGTTTAGGAAGGTAAACTTAGGTCGGGGCGTGAAAATTCTCAAGGGGGATTTCGAGTAAATCTCTTTTGGGATGGGTACCGCACGTCCTAACTCAGGTTTAGGAAGGTAAACTTGGGTCGGGGCTTGAAAACACTCGTATCGATGAGTACATGATCCTGGAACAACTCACTACCCCAGAGGATGTCAGACATGATAAGTGCGTTTTACGCCATGTTTTTAATGTGTTTTTACCCTCATTTATACTTTTTTTATTCCTTAGTAATGTCGTTTTTACTTATTTTGAGTCAAAAGGGTTTTTCTATAGAGCAATGGCTAAAACGTGCATTTATATAGAAAATTGTGCTTAAGTGTTGAAAATTCGATTTGGAACAAAGACTTGGTTATTTTCTCTTATGATTCGTTATACCTTTACATTGTCAATTTTGATGAATTTGGTTTAATGTGTAGATGACATGTAAATGAGCATATGAGAACAAGAATCATGAAGATTGGACTCATGGAAGACAACAAGAGAGACCATGGAAAAGAAGAAACTCCGAAACATAAGATTTTGATCCGAGCAGAAATTTCCAGAAACCCTACATCAACGTCGGAAAATGATATCTAAAGATCCAGGAGGAATCTGAGGGCGAGCCATATATCATTGGAAAGCTGTATGTGTCTAGTTTTCAGATCTTCTTGAATCGCAGAATTTGGAGTTCAGATAAAGGAGTTATGATCAAAAGAATGGACGGAGGTCAAGCTGCAAAACTGTGCAGTTTCTGCCTAAGTTGTCACACGAGTTTGGAAGGATGTTTCTTCACCAAAATTCTTCCCAAGCATGTCAAAGGACTTAAGAGAAGCTTAATAAAGTCATGGGAAGCTGCATTGAAGATGTCAAATTGAAGGAAGCATCATGGCAGCCGAAACAACCAAGTATGGAGTTTTTCCGGTCAAACCGGAAAAGTCTATCCTTGCCGAGTTTGCCCATGATTTCGGCTGCCTAAAAGCCCAAGACTTGTGTAATGAGGCCTACATTGATCCATTAACATGTGGGAGAGTCCAAGAACAGAAAAATCCAAGTCCAAAGTCGAAATCCTTGTCAAAGAAGAAAGAAGAAACCATGTTCAACAAGGAAGAGTAAACCAAGTTCAACAAGGAATGGGAGATCTTGGCTGCCGACTTTGATGCAGATTCTCTCAAGTTTTTCTCTATAAATACACTTGTAATAGCTTAGTTTTAGGGTCTTCAACCTTTGTAACTTTTAGAGAGCCAAGCTCTACCCAAAAACCCTAAACACTAGAGAAACACAAAAGCTGCCGCAATTCCCATTGTTCACTGCCGAACATATCTTGCCGCCACCGATCTCCCCATCCTTTGCCGATTGATCTAGTTGGTTTTAGGTATGGATCTTTGTATGTTTTTGTGTTATTTACTGTGTTTATGCGAATTCATTGACTATATATTATGGTTTTGTGGTTTTATGTCTCATACATGTTCATATATTCTTCTTTGTGATTTATGTATGTGATTGTTTGTGATATAACGATTAGAATGCATGTTTAGGTTATGAACAAAAGAATAACTTGCTGTGTTTATGTGATTAAAATACTTTAATTGATTAATTGTTTACCCGAGCATATAATCGAACCGGAAGGTAATCTAGACATAGGTGTTCCTAAGGGGGGAGTTTAATGTGTCATAGTGTCCTAAGGGTTAAGGTCAGGCGATTGTAGGCCTTGATTCTTAGGCATTACTAAGGGATGGTAGGGTAAAACGATTTGCATGCTAATAGGATGAGTGACGCCATACCTAGGATCATGTCTCCAATGGTTCTTGTTCGATAAGTGTATCTTGTCTTAGTGTCAGGCGATTGTAGGCACTGAGCAAGGTGACACATATACAAATTTAGTGTCAGGCGATTGTAGGCACTAAGTTTACATGAGAAGCCTACATAGTTGGAAATAATCAAAGTATTTGAAAATATAATTGCTGCATTTTTAATCTGTTTCATGAACTTGCATTCTATTTAATCGGTGTTATGTGCCGTTCTAAATGTTGCATTGTTGGATGACCATGTTTTGTAAATACTTGTGTTTATTTTCTTTTAAATTCGAACCAAACTCAAAAATCCCATTATAATTTGTACTCGTATTCTTTTGAAATTACTAACCTTATTTTTTGCAGTATATAAAGTCCTTCCCTAGTGTCCCCGGTTAGAACGATTCCTACTTGCACATACTACACTGATAGGGTATTTTTAAATTGCACAGGTCAACTTTTGGCAGGTCACGACACCACCCTCAAACAGGTTAACTTCACCCAAAAACCACCTACAAGCAACCACAACAACCCTAGGAAGCCTATAGGAGCAACCAAAACTCCTAGAACTGCCGGACGCGCCAACACGAGCAGCCACAGTCGGCGTCGCGTGGGCGTCACGTGCCTCCCTCAAAAACACAGAATTTCAAGAAGCTTAAAACATGAAAGTTGTAGATCACAACAAGGGGAGCAACTTTAATACCTGGGGTTTTGATAAACTCGGCCGGGAAGTGGCCCAAAACCGTCCCGAAAGGGCTGCCTCCTCGTCAGGCGCTCCTGCCGCCGTGTTGAACTTCGACGCCACCGGAGGTCCGCCTAGAACGTCTTTGGCGTCCTTTCTGTACTGGTTTCGTGCCTCGCCGCCGCCCCACACCGGAGAACCAGTCGGGTCGAGAACCGGGTCTCGACACCGTACTGTGCAAGCTCAGAGGCGTTGATCCAGGCCGAACTGGACCACGCCACCACCACAGGGAGGCTCGCACGGAGGAGAGGAAGAGATCCCGACCGACCTCGACGTCTCCAGTGGCCGGAGCTAGCCGCAAAAGTCAGGTCGGGTCAATTCAAATTTCCGGATGGTGAAGGTACGTGCATGGAAGGGGAGAAGAAAATGGAAATCTTTCCATTTTTGGAAAACCACCCTCTCTATTTAAATACTTCCTAAAAACGGAAACCCAACTTCCTTTGACCATAACTTCTTCTCACGCTGATGTGCTTGTATTTTCCTATATTTCTATGCCCTTTAATCTTGATATTTGTATAAAGTTCTCCTTGTTTTTAGCCTATTTACTTGAAATAGTGTGTTTGTAGGTTTGAAGAGCAAAGTTGAGGAAAAGAAGCAAAAACGGGATAGAGAAGGATTGAAAGGAGTTTGCAATCCTGACAGCTGAAGCAGTCGTGACAGAACAGCCAACTTCGGGGATTTAACTGTGCTGTTCCAGGAAGAATCAGAGAGTGAGCCTTATATGAACGAAAAGGCCTGGATGTCTAGTTTCTATAGAATTTTACGGTTCGTGATTTCGATATTCCTAGAGGGAGATATAGCCGTTTTAGTACAGACTGTTCAGGAATGACGAATCTACACTGCATTTGAAGAGCTCGAGTTTACAAGACTAGAATGACTTGGCAAAATCCCAGGCGAGTTAATTTAGCATTATGGACCTTTTGAGAGTCCAATACATGTTTCCTTGGACATTTAGAAGTCTCCTTTTGGGCTATGCAATTAAAGAGAAAACCCAAGCCTGAAGCAAGAAGGAAAAGGGCACCATATAAATAGAGATTTTGTCAAGCATACAGGGGAGGATCGGATCATTCAAGACCATACTTTCATACCAGAGGCTGCTGTCCTTCACCGATTCCATGCTCCATCTCCATTCAATTAGATTCTTTATGTTTTCTTTAAGCATGAGTAGCTAAACTCTTTTCTAGGGCTAGGATGAAGCCCTAACATGACTGCCTACATGTTTTGATATTTGTTTATAGGTTGAACCTAATATTTCTCCTTTACCGGGTTACAATTCAAGAAATAACACCAAGTGTGGTCGATTGTTAAATGTGCATCGTTTATTGTGCTTGAAGTACTGTTTACAGGGTCAAAGCCCAGTCAGATTTGAGAAGCCACTCTGGGTCCTTTGTCAGGGCCCAGATCATTGTAAAGTTGAGGTAAAGCAAGGGAGTTCATTCCCACATTGGAAAAAGACAAAGTGCTGCCTTTAATGCTACTATAAATACCGGTGAGGACCTCCCGGTAAGAGGACGGATAATTTCTTAACTACTCGAGTTTTCTGCTTAACTGACAGTGTCTGACTTAAGCATCGGAGTGGCTTCCCTCGGTAAACCCGGGGACGCCCCTTTGACGTTTTTGTTCTTTACACAGGAAAACTCGGAGTACAAGGAAGTTCGCTATTTCTGGAACCGTGCAACCCGCTAAAGGGGCCGCGAGTTTACCCGGAAACAATTGGTGCTCTCGACCCCCTACCCCCGCCAGTGCTAGACCCGCCACGTCCTCCCCGGGGCTGTATGATGAACTGACCCCTACGGAGAGGTGGCCGGTTTCGAGGACCACCCACAATCCCACCACGGGAAGTACCTCTCCCGGCTGCTGAAGAACGAACCGGGGGACTCCGAGCCGGGTTCGCAGGAGCCCTAGGGTTTGCAGCCATGGCAGGAGTCGACCGGGAGGTGCCTGCAGCCTCGTCGGGTCTGACATGACCTTGATGACCGTCATAACCAGCCTTGTCGAGCCAGCCTTGGCGAATCCCAGCGCTCACTATTTCGGCACGAGCCTCGGCCCTTGCCGACCGCAGCTTCAGGTCAAACTCGGGGCTCGCCAGAAACTCGGAGATTGCTGAATCCTTGGCCCGGGAAACTGCCTGGATCAAATCTCCTTTTTGTTGCTCCAGGGAAGTAACCTGTTGCTGCAGGTCACCAGGTCTGCTATGTGTTCTTCCGCCTTGGCCAACTTCGCACTCGACGCAATGGCTGATGCGCTTGAGAATTCCTGGACCCGAGCCAGGTTTTCTTCGCTCGCCGTCACCTGGTCCCGGGCGGCCCGGAGATCGTCCCTGAGGACTCTCTCTCGCTCGGGGATGCCTTAGGTTATGAGCCGATCAGTTGCCAAGTACGACAACCTGACAGCCTACACAAGTCAAATAACGGGTTAGTACAAGGAACCAGAAACAAAAGAAGAACGAGTTCAAGGAGAAGACTAACTTACCCGCATCAGCTTCTCCTGCGCCCTCCGGGCTACAGTCAACGGGTCCTCATGCTCCAGGACATAGGAGTCGGCGGCGCAGTTCTTTAAATCCGCTACCATTCTCTGGATGGCCACGTCCGCCATTCCCGCGCTCGCCAACTCCTCCATTATTTCTGTGGTGTCCCGGTGCTGCTTTCTCTCCCTCCTCTCTTTCCTCTCCTTCCTTCTCTTCCTCCTCTCAGACCTCCCCGAGCTGGATGCCTCACGGGTGCGTTTGCGAGAGGGAACGGGCTCCACTTCTTGAACTTCGTCACTCCCGTCACTCCCCTCCGGGTTCTCACTCCCTATCCCCCTTTCCAACCCTCCAACCTCTTGACCTCCGTTGTCGTCCTCTTCAGTAAACTCCTCACCCGGGAGCACAGACGACGGAACCGCGCTCATCACCGGTTCTTCAGTCTCTTCGTCGGCCATGGAAGATTCCCTTCCCGGTTCTTCAAATAGCGGGTTGTAATCCGCCTCCGAGGGATTCCCTTCAACTTCCTCTCCCTCCTGGAAAACCTCTGGCCCGAGAACCTCAGCCAAGTACTCGGGGATCTCGCTGTAGTGCAGCGTGTCGACATGGAACTGCTGAACATCCCCTTGCTCGGCGTCTGGGCGCAGGAAAGCCGCTTTTGACGTCAGGTCGATGTCATATGCTAGACCCTCCGTCCCTTGCGCCCGGATCCCGGCCCATACAGCTTTGTCCTCGAAGCCGTCGTATATTCCCGGGTTCTTTCGTTTCGTGAACTCCATCGGGAGAAGAGCTGCAACAAAAGACATAACCCGTTAGACCGGAGCATGTAACAACAAAAATTGTAAAGGACACGAGACAAACCTGGAAGCTCCATCAACCGGCACCTGCTGTACACATACAGCCTACAAAGCCGGTACGAACTCCGGTCATCTTGACCCCGGAAGGCCCATAGCATCCTCCGGATCCTTTTCTCCATCACCGGCTCCAAAGGAATGTCGGGGACGTCTGCAACACAACGTATGTAAGTACAACTCGGGAAAGGAGAAAAGAGACCCTAAGGGAGACGACTTACTCATCAGTGGCTGGAAGTCACCCGGTACTTGAAGCGCGTGTCCCGGGTCTTGAAAGTTTCTTATCAAGAAACTTTTTTCCCTCCAGGTCCGGCTCACGGAGGTCGGCAGGTCCTCGATAATCTTCTTGAAGACCCCTTTGGACTTCAGTTGGATGGTCCCACTGAAACCCGCCTTCCGGGAGTACTCGGCCCGGTACATGGCGTGTAACTCGTGGTAGGTCGGCATATGCTGCTTCAACACCTTGTACATCACGCACAACCCTAGTAGCTGCCTCCACATATTCGGGCCAACCTGCCCGATCGCGAAGTTGCTCGCAGCCAGGAGGTACTGCACCTCCACCTTTAGCGGGAGTGACAGACCGCACCGTAGCTGGTACTCGTGGCATAGCGTCCACCCATCCCCGGGAGCGAAGAACTGATCCTCGGGTTCTAAAGTCCGAATTTCCACAGACTCGGGAATCTTCCAGTTACTCCTAAGCTCCACAATCTCCTCCGCGGTCAGTGAGTACCCGGGAGGGTCGAGAGCGGTCCCATCAGTGAAGGTCACTGAGGCAAACTCGGGGACGTGAGCGTCCATTGCAGGGTTTTTCATCTGCAAAACAAGAAACACGGGAACGTCGTCAGAAACCCAGACAACCCGGCGAACACAAGGGTAAACTCACACACTAACGCAGAAACCCAGATTAGAACCCAGAAACAGTACACATAATCGATCCAAAACACACAGAAACAACGGAAGAGGAAACAGTACCTTACTTGTGAGGGTTTGAAGGGCTTTTGAGATCGATTTGAGTTTGGGAATCCAACAAGCACAGCGACAACAGAGAATGAGAGCAAAAGCACGAAAAAGTTATCGGTTTCGAAGGTGAGACAAAACTGTCACCCTCAACCCCTATTTATACAGTTAGAGACGTACACTGAAGGGACGTTTCGGTTTTTCAAGAAAATCGACACGTGTCGTGCATGCCGCGTCCCAAAACCGAAAAACTTTTCAGTTTCCCCCACTTCAAAACTGAAAACTTTTCGTTTTCCTCCACTTCAAACTGAAAACTTTTCAGTTTCCCCCACTACAACCCGGAGACGTCGTTTTCAATTCCCGTAGTCAACGTGTCTGCGGGGCACCCTTGCGTACGGACTTGGGGGACTGGGTACACCGGGTCTGGATGATACCTTTGTAACCCGGTAAAGAAATGATTTCAAGTCCCCACCCAAGCGTACCCCTTGACTGAGGACTTGGGGGACTTGTTTATAGGTTGAACCTAATATTTCTCCTTTACCGGGTTACAATTCAAGAAATAACACCAAGTGTGGTCGACTGTTAAATGTGCATCGTTTATTGTGCTTGAAGTACTGTTTACAGGGTCAAAGCCCAGTCAGATTTGAGAAGCCACTCTGGGTCCTTTGTCAGGGCCCAGGTCATTGTAAAGTTGAGGTAAAGCAAGGGAGTTCATTCCCACATTGGAAAAAGACAAAGTGCTGCCTTTAATGCTACTATAAATACCGGTGAGGACCTCCCGGTAAGAGGACGGACAATTTCTTAACTACTCGAGTTTTCTGCTTAACTGACAGTGTCTGACTTAAGCATCGGAGTGGCTTCCCTCGGTAAACCCGGGGACGCCCCTTTGACATGTTTGTTCTTTACACAGGAAAACTCGGAGTACAAGGAAGTTCGCTATTTCTGGAACCGTGCAACCCGCTAAAGGGGCCGCGAGTTTACCCGGAAACAATATTCAATTGATGGATTGTTAGTTTCTTTTTAGATAAATTCTTAATCTCCGCTTGATTTGTTGCTTGTGATAAAGTTCTATTGATTCGCGACCATTAGGCTTTGCATCTAGCTATCAGAAGTAGAATTTGAGGCGTAATTGCAATAGAATTCTATTTAGCTTCTTGAGATTAGGAATTGTGAATTATACTGTTGCCTTAACTGGAATGGTAGTTTGCATGGTTCTCTATTTTCTAAAGCATCATGAGTCCTAAGTGTTAAATTTATGCCGTAACTGGATAGACTGCATATTAGGATATACGAGCTCTGCCGTACCTGGAGAGCATCATACTATTAAGGAGAACTAAGGTCTAAGTGTCGTAACTGAACTTAGATACGAGAACTGTTATCTGGAGGAACATAATAATCCATTAGTTGTGTCAAACCGTAGATAGGATTGTTTGTGGTAGATTCCGACACCCTAGATTCATCATCATCATCATATTCATACTCTTATCGAATTCAATTGTTTCCCTCTTATTATTTATTTACGAGTTACTCTTCAGCTTCATAAAACCCTTTCTTAAACCCCAAAAATCACAAGTTCATTTAGTCTCGAGTCACTGTCTCCGTGTTCGTCGCATTTTGCTTCTTGTTCATGTATGTTTCAGAGTAGTTAGATTAGGTATTTCATAATTTAGATTGAACTAATATCCTCGTGGGATCGACAACCCTTTCTTCTTCCGTTTTCTAAACTACATCCACCCTGTATACTTGCAGGATTCCATCACACGCTATCCGATTCACACATGCCACGTGTCGACGGACTCGTATCGTCGAGCACTCCAACTCTCATGAAGGAAGTTTTCTGAGAAACTCGACGTAATAAAAAGTCAACCTTTGACCCCTTTAAATAAGTCGTTTCCACGCGTCCCCTAACTCCGAACACTTCGGCACTCTTTCCGAAAGTACGAATACGTTCCAATACCACTAAAATTTCCAAATTTTACACTCGTTAATATTTCAGTGAAATTTACTGCGCAGTTACAACCCTCTGTAACCCTCCTAATCCCAGTAAAAAGGTAAATTTCGGGACAGGGTGTTACAAAAAATGAAATAAGTGTCCTAATCGTGGGTACAAAAACTCTTTTCCGGCCGGGATTCAGGTACAGTCACAATTATTTTTAGACTCTTTTCCGAGAAAGTGGAGTAGGATGAAGAAATTCATTGTGACTGAGTATGTGAAGATGACATCCATGTTGGTGCGAAGTCACCTAGCGGATTCATCGGCATGAGTGAACAGTTTCGAGATCGCATTGTGGTATGCGCATTCATTCGAGCCCTACGATTGAAAGTTAGGGTACGAGAAACGAGAAATTGATAAATTTTGAGTGAATGATGCAGGAGATAATACGTCCCTGGTCTCAAAGCCTAGTGTAGAAAGTGCACGATTCTGTTGTCTCGAAAGGAGCGAGAGACGTGTGAGTTCACCTATAGTGATTAACTGTAGCAGTTCCACCCTCCCACGAGGAAGACATTGGCGTAAGTGTGAAGTGTGGCGGTTGTAAAAGAGGAGCATATGTATTGACTACGAGTTAGTCAACGTTTATGTCTCGGAAAGCGACCAGCTTGTTTTAATGACCATTTCAGGAATCAACCCGAGAAGAGTTAACAGGCAAGCCGAGTGGAGTCGATTTATGATGAAAGTGATGAGACGAGGGTGTCGTTCCCGAGAAGCGGGCGTAGTTGAGTATCTTGTATTACAACTACGAGAAGACTTTGTTTCTAAAGAAATTGGTACAAAAGTTGGTGACTCTTGTTTTGCTTGAAGTTCGATCGAGAGGAACTTGACGACTTTCCTGAACAGCTTGACCAATAAAGTTTTGGAATGTGGATTGTCTTTAACTGTTTTGTGTCGTTGGGAATGATGGATAGTTTCACGTCCAGCAGTGGAAATTTCGAGGACCAAATTTTTCTAGGGGGTAGATTGTAACTCCCCGTCCCGAAATTTATCTTTTTATCGGGATTAGGCAGGTTACAGAGAGTTGTAACTACGTTGTAAATTTCCCCGAAATATTAACGAGTGTAAAATTTGAAAATTTTAGTGGTATTGGAACGTATTCGTACTTTCGGAAAGAGTACCGAAGTGTTCGGAGTTAGGGGACGCGTGGAAACGACTTATTTAAAGGGGTCAAAGGTTGACTTTTTATTACGTCGAGTTTCTCAGAAAACTTCCTTCACGAGAGTTGGAGTGCTCGACGATACGAGTCCGTCGACACGTGGCATGTGTGAATCAGATAGCGTGGGAAGAAGTTATGGTCAAAGGAAGTTGGGTTTCTGTTTTTAGGAAGTATTTAAATAGACAGGGTGGTTTTCCAAAAATGGAAAGATTTCCATTTTCTTCTCCCCTTCCATGCGCGTATCTTCACCATCCGAAAATTTGAATTGACTCGACTCGAACCCGGCTGACCCGACTTTTGTGGCGAGCCCCGGCCACCGGAGACGTCGAGGCCAGTCGGGATCTCTTCCTGTCCTCCATGCGGGCCTCTCTGTGGTGGTGGCGTGGTCCAGTTCGGCCTGGATCAACGCCTCTGAGCTTGCACAGTACGGTGTCGAGACCCGGTTCTTGACCCGACTGTTTCTCCGGCGTGGGGCGGCGGTGAGGCATGAAACCAGTCCAGAAAGGACGCCCAAGACGTTCTAGGCGGACCTCCGATGGCGTCGGAGTTCAACACGGCGGAAGGTGCGGCTGAGGAGGAGGCAGCCCTTTCGGGGCGGTTTTGGCCCACTTCCCGGCCGAGTAGATCAAAACCCTAGGTATTAAAGTTGCTCCCCCTACTGTGATCTACAACTTTCATGTTTTGAGCTTCTTCAAATTTTGTGTTTTTGAGAGAGGTTGTGGCTGTTCGTGTGGGCGAGTCCGGCTGTGGCTGCGCATGTGGGCGCGTCTGCCAGTTCTAGGAGTTTTGGTTGCTCTTATAGGTTTTCTAGGGTTGTTGTGGTTGCTTGTAGGTGGTTTTTAGGTGAAGTTAACCAGTTTGAGGGTGGTGTCGCGTGGCGGCGCGTCTGAAATCCTCTGGGGCAGTGAGTTGTCTAGGATCATGTACTCGTCGATACGAGCGCATGGATAAATAATTTGTCGGTTTTGGTTGTCATTTGGTGCGATGTTCAGCCGAATCGAGTCAATATGTTTAATTACGGGACTACCCCTGATGTTAAAAAGACATTATTGCCCATGTTTGTGTTAGTTAATTACTGGGCTGTCCCTAAAGGGTGAAATTCTAGAAATGCCCCTGGTGGCTGAGCATAAATACCAAACTGCCCTTTACGCTGAATTGATAATACTACCGATAGAGGATTAGTTCTTTTCGTGGATGCGTGTATGTTGTATTTAAATATGTGTTTGTGGTTTATGAGTTTGGTTAAATGTTAGAGTTAATCCCCATAGGTAGTTGGACGGTGGATACCTCAGTGGAGAGTTTAACCTCCGGATTAGGATGAGCTTACGCTATCCGTATTAATAGATCGACCGATAATTAGAAAAGCGGGATTCGCCCGGTTAGGGCGTTACTTAAACAAGAGCTACTTGTGGCTTGATCCCTGAGGACAGGGTACGTACGCAGCCTAACCGGGATTCGAGTGCAGTCACAATTATTTTTAGAAAACCCTAGGTCCTCCAAATGAATGGTTTGAGATCCAAATGCGGGAATCGGGATAACCTCCGGCAGTGAGGTCTATTCCGACACCGTTTGGACTGTTTGAATTTGATTTGGAAAGACGATTATCCTTTCTTAAGGGGGATTTCGAGTAAATCTCTCTTGGGATGAGTCCCGCACGTCCTAACTCAGGTTTAGAAAGGTAAACTTGGGTCGGGACGTGACAGTTTGTGTCAAGAACCATATTGGTGTGGTACTTATGGCACATCATGCTGATGACCAGGTTTGTACAACAACCATCTAGTTCAAATTTCATTCTACGAAACTTTGTATGTTGTTGTATGTTAATATGCTAGTAAGTTGTAATCTTAAAATGCAAGCAGTATTAGATTATATTGCTATGATATAGCTTCTTTACAGATGCTAGACATATAATGATCACTAAGAAACAATGCAGACTGAGTTATTTGTTATCAAACTATCTCGCAATAGTGGTATTCTTGAACTTGCTGGTATGTCTTTCACATCTCAAATTTTCTCCGTGCACACCCACTCTCATAATGAAGTTTCAAGAAACTATGAGATTCTTCTTATGAGACCACTCCTTGATTTTTTCAAACAAAAATGATATGTACAAGGTTAGTGCAATAGTGCTCAATCACTATCTATTATACTATAAGTTTCTCTTGAATTTTTGGTTGGTACCATTATGAGTTTTGTTTATAATTTCTGTAGATATGTCAAGAGAGTGATCAGGAATATATGGGTGAAAGACCCAAAAAATTAAAACATGTTATATGCTCATTATAGAATTTGAATGTTCTTAAGGGATGCATCATGTAAGTTCTGAGGAACAAAGACATAATTCTGCTGTTGCGTGCTTTATTAGCTTCACATTAACCCCCAATAAGATGTCATATTACTAGCTTATTTGAAAACACATGATTGGCATTTTCAAAATACTTGCTCATTATTTTCCACTAACGTGCATTCAAAATGAACTACAACCAATTATTTCTGCTTGTCAGTAAACACACGTATATATTGATTATATTTACTGTGTTTTCTTTGCTCAAATTAGCTCTTGGACTACCTTTATGTTATGATCGATATATTTTTATGTTTTGAAAGTCTACATTGGTATTGAGTTGGTTTCTCTTTACAGGCTAAGGGAACACAAGACGCTGAAATTCAGAATATCATCTGATTAGATTTGATGGCTTATAGTTCTTTTTTGTTCTTTTTCATTTGCATGAGTGTCTTTGGTTGAATAGTGTGGTTGCAACTTGCAAGGTTCAAGTATGTTAGGTCTTTGCAATGCTGGATATCACCCTTATTTCATACTTCACTCATGGTGATCTTCTACTCTTACACTTTCATATAAGTCAAACTAGCTAGCTAGCTAGCATTGATGAATGATGTTGCTCTTACACTTTACTATCTCTATTTCAACAATGCAAAATACACTGCTTGTAGCATAGTAATCCATACTCCATGTCATGCATGCTAATGATATTACTAGTATAAAGAACCATAGTGCACAAACTCTAATAAACGGCCGGAGAAAGCTATTCATTTCCTGTTGAATTCATTGTTCTAGAAGCACGCTAGAAGCATACACTTTTTTTCTTGTTTTCTTGTAATTCTTGTGGAATTTTTGGTGATTTTGCTTGTGTTTATGCTGAAATGGGAAATATTTATCTTTGCAGATTGTGAAAGGTCTTACGGAAAGCCAAAGAGGGTTGGATATGATTGATACTTCTGGAATGGTCATGAATCTTCTCCAAGCAATGTACTATTCAAGACATCCACTTTCTCTTACTTGTTTCTGCCAAGTTTCAACCATTTGAAGTTTAAGTGCTCATTGTCAAGTGTTTGTTGTAGATATTTGGTCTTCAAGGTGGTGTTCTTTCCATGTTGCATACTTTGCCCAGTACATAGTATATAATATATGACTAAGAGCTTACCAAAGAGAATGATGCACAAGAAGATACAATGTGATGTTTAGATAGAGCATTATGTTTTACTTGTTTAGAAAGCTCACATCAAGATAGCTAGGAAATATTACTTATGAATTTTATTTGTTTCTTGTTTTTTTTTCGATAATACAGTTTCAGTTTTGAAACTTTTATTGTAATATGAAATCAACTTATTGAACTCACTTTCTATATAGTGACTGTTTATTATTATTGATTTTTTTCTTCAAATATAATATTAGATTCTAGCAAGAATATTAATAATATATATAATTAGAGAGAAATGAGGCTGAAAATTTCACTAAAAATATCTAAGTCTATGTCATATAATAGTTTTAAGAGCAAATGTGGTAAGACTAGCGATCACACGATGATTACTCAGAGTACCCGTGCTGTGGCTTTATGTCAAACAACACAAAATATGTCGATAGGTTGTCGACATATGCCGGTATTTCATGTTTTTTAACAAATGTAGACAACAATCAGACGACGTTTCTATAAAACATCAGAGGACACGCAAAAGACAACCATAATCTGGACAATCGGACGACTTTTGTGGTCGTGGTGTGATGCAATTTTTGTGGTATTGCGTGTCCCCAAATATCAGAGATGTGATTTGTCTTTTTTCATCTACTTCAAAATAGCATATTATGGATCTTATAAGGGATTATGTATCAGATTCTTAATTATAACTTAAAGTTCAGGTTTTTCTAGTGATCTTGTACCGATTTTAATTTCCTTATAAATTCTTATGACATACATTTCCAGGTGTGACTATATACGTTTGCTGTTATCGTGGTGACGCAAGCTTTTGTTTTTCGATTTTGTGTGTAATCTTAAGTTAATGGAAAATTCTATCAGTAGCTCTAAAGATCAGACGTCGACCATGAAGGTAGGTTTAAGTTTTAGAGCCAGACGTCATTTCTCTGTTGCTGAATCCGTTTTCATGAATGATATTGCTAGCTTCTTGCTCCAAAACTTTCCAGGGACTGGATTGTTTTGATGGAAATTAACAACGTGTGGTCTGGTATGTGCGAGACCCTACCTAAGCTAGCTAGGCAGAATTTCAGCTATACAGAGCGTACAGCCTGCAGAAGACTAAGTGGTGGAATTCTGACTCCATAAAGGAAAATCATTCTGATTCACACATGCTAGCTACAAAAACTACAACAAGTCAGTCCCTGGGGATCGACGTGCATCTGTGGTATCCACGCAAAGAGAATCAATCAAATTTGAAAAAGGAACTTGAAAAGAAACAACTTCAAGTTGAATCAACTTTAATGATCAAAGATGCTTAATGAACTACTCAAAGCGCATGCTTAAATTCAATTCCAAGACTATAAATGGACACAGAAAGAAACGAAAGAAAAAACAATAGACTGTATTGATCATGGATTGATACATGACAGGACAAACTCTTACGATAACTTACCAGCAAAAGAAAAAACTAGACTCATCTGGGTACGTAAAGAGATATGTTGATGCTGTTTGTCATCAAGTTTTGATCGAGCTGTATGTATGTATGATAGCTCGGCGTTTCGTACGTTAAGAAGCGAAAGTCATAATCCAATCTCTTTTTCTTAAATTTCTGATAGTTTACATGCTGGAATTAATAGTTCTTGATCGCCATCCATCGGGCATCGTTGTTATTGAGCTCCAATGATAGATCGAAGATTTCTATAGCTGCTTGTGTTGCTGTCAGCTTTCAAAGCCAAATATTTATTAGCAGTCTAGATCAGTACACGTTTTGAGTGTACGGGTTGGCTGGGTGGCTCGATAGAAACCGTAAGGGCCAACTTCATCTTCCGATCCTCGAAGTCTTCTCTCTTTGGTGATTGGCTTCTGAAAGTTCGACAACCACATTGTACTTATGTGAATAACCTTCTTGGAAAGGAATCTTGTGCCATCTTCCTTCATAGTTCAGACGTCGTTCATGAGAATGACTAAAAGTTTTGAATTTCATAAAGAATGATTTCTAGTTTATGTAGTCATTTAAAAACTGTTAGCGGAAAACCAAGCTTTTCTGGTCAAACCGAGCTTCTACACCTGCATTTCTAACTTCTAAACCTCCTAGGCAGTCCAACAACACCTCAAACATAAAAAAAGTCATGGTGTTCATACCTTGAAGTCAACCTCTGTGAACTCTGACGGAGCTCCGCTTGCCTCCTCCTTCCTCCTAGACAGCTCCTGGTGCTGCTTGGAAGTCCCTTGGCTCACCTCTAGTCCTGGCTCGACGTCAACTCTGACTGGGCAGTGCTCGAGCTTCCTCTCTTCTCTGCTGGGCGGCGGTCACAGCGGCTCTGGCGTGGATAGAGGTCAAGACTTGGTCACCGGGGAAAGGCGGAGCCATTGGTGATGGCGATGAGGCAAGACACGCGGCTGTGAGGAAGCAGCTGGGTCGGTCTCCGTTGAGGAGAGAGAGAGAGATTTTCGGACCAAAAATGAAAGAGAGAGAGACAGAAGGAGAAAAGAGAGAAAAAAGGAAAGGAGGAGAAGAAAGGAAAGAGGATAAAGGAGAGAGATTCGGTGTGAGAGAGCGAGAGAGAGAGTCCTCACATTCGGCCCGGATCCCATATATATATATATTTAAAATCCAAGGACCCAGATCAAATCCCTGATTGATCTAACGGTCCAGATTGAATAATAGAATGTTATCATGAACAATAAATAAATATTTTGTTTACTATTTACCGCACAGTAACAACACATTATCCTTAATAACTTCTGCATACGAACTCCGATTAAATAAGAGGACATACTCACGAGTTCGTATTAACATCCCCTACAACTTTCCCGAAGGAAGTTTCCTCAAATTCTTCACTTATCAGAACGTCGCATTTTTACGGTAAAATAAATAACATTTATTATTCTCGTAAGCTGAATAAATCCATATTAATCATCCCGTAGCTTCAGAAAATATTTCGGACATACTAGAGGACTAATATTAATATATTCTATACCCCCGAGACATATAATCTATTTTCTCCAAAACCAAAAATATCTTGATATAATACTAGAATAATAATTCGGGGAGAGCTAATAGCGCGGTTACAACTTTCTATAACTCGCCTGATCCCGGTAAAAAGGTGTATTTTGGGACGGTGTGTTATATGAAGCGCACGTCCGCACTTTGTCATTCACACTTGTGCGCACGATGCGCTCTAGATCCGGACTTTATATATATATATATATATATATATATATATATATATATATATATATATATAAAGTCCGCACTTTGCCGTTCACACTCGTGCGCAAGATGCGCTCTAGATCCGGACTTCCACTAAGGGATCCCTCATTGTGATTTATTTAAGGGATTGAGCATTAGACTAACTTTTCGATCATATTTTTTAATCTCCACGATATAAAAGCGAATACAACTGATGCGACGAAAATAAATTTCGTAGCATGATTATGAACTGATGCGACGAAACACATTTTGTCACATTGTGCTGACTCATGCAATGAATTTTTTTATTTTGTCGCATAAGTTCATAATTATGCTACAAAATATTTTAAATTTTGTCACAACAGTTTTAGATTTTCCGCCAAAATTTCCCCCTGACTCATGCGACAAAATATTTAAAGTTTTGTCCCATCAGTTTACACTCATGCGATGAAATTTTGAATATTTCGTCGCATCAGTTTTGAATTTTTTCTCCAAAATTTTCCCCCCAGCGCTGATTGATGTGACGAAATATTCAAAAATTCATCGCATTAGTTCACACTCATTCTATAAAATTTGTTCAATTCGTCGTATCAGTTCTGGCAAAAATTTTGAATTTTGAATCATTCCGCCAAAATTCCCCCTTCTTCTTCCTCCCTTTTCTTTTTATTCCTTCTACTTATTCACCGCCATCCCTACACTTCACCACCACCTCCACTTCTTCTTCTTCTTCTTCTTCTTCTTCTTCTTCCTCCGCCACCACCTCCTCCGCGCTCTCCTCCGCCACTGTACCATCACCTCCTCCGCCACCACCACCTTCTTCTTCCTTTCCTTCTTCTTCTTCTTCTTCTTCTTCTTCTTCTTCTTTTGTTTTTTTTTCTGTATCGAATTGATAAATCACTCACCAAGAATCCACTAGAGGCTCTCATTACCAATTGACGCAGCGGAATATAAAGGATAGAAGATTGGAATCCACCAATCAATTGTGACCTGAATCCACAAGTCGAACTCAAATCCACGAGGTTTTGAGAAAACTCAAAGGTTTTATTTTATAAAAAAGAAAGATATCAAATACAATTAATAGATGCTCCTTATATAGGAGCAAATAAACCTAAGAGCAACTAACAAGCAAACCAAAAGCCCATGAATTAAAAGAAAACAAAATCCAAAATAAATTAGAAAACCAAAACAAATACTAAATGCCAAAACAGACCGTTAAGACGACATCTTTTGGCTTAAATTTGACGGGCTCACTTTTGTGAGTCTTGTAGATCTCGCAATTCCATTTTCAGAAAGGTATCATATCATTCATATGTCCTAAATGGGCAATTGGACCAAAAGATACTTCAATTTAGATTTAACAGATTCTGCATGACAAACCCTGAAAGTTTAAACCAATATCTTCTTGAATATCCTAGCGGCTAACATCCTTATAACACGAGAATTACCGATCTTCAAATCATTCTTTTTGATTATTCGCCGCTTCCTTACTTTTATTATGTTGTGTCTAAATCTGGCCTATTCTTGTTCAACATCTTTCATCTTTGTAAAACAAAACCTTTGAGTTTTCTCAAAATCTCGTAGATTCAAGTTCGACTTGTGGATTAAAGTCACAATCGATTGGTGAATTCCAATCTCCTATCCTTTATATTCCGCTGCGTCAATTGGTATTTTCTCAAAACCTCGTGGATTTGATTTTGACTTGTGGTTCAGGTCACAACCGATTGAGAGATTTCAATCTCTTATCCTTTATATTCTGTTTCGTCATAAGCACACAAGTGCGAGCACTTCACTGCTTCATGCATGTTTATCTGGTCTCGTTTGCTTCTATTTGCTCTTGTAGAACTAGAATTTAAGTCTGAATTTTAGCTGAATCAACTTCATACTAACGAAATTGATATTTTACTTGAGATCAAATTGCTAGCATATATTACAAAGTGATAGAAACTTATCATGCATTCTCTCTTGATCGAAAATTCAAACGCCTGGTAGCTATATATATATATATATATATATATATATATATATATATATATATATATCAGAATGCATTGACGCTGGCCTCAAACTGGGTTGTGAGACCCCGCACGTTTTTACCGTGGTTAATGACGAGTTATTGAGGTTTAAGTCGCATTAGGTAACTTCACGAGTGAACGACCACGTTCATTTTCGAGTTTTTTAAAATTCTTCAAATCCCTCATTTAAGGACTTGATGTCATAGTACGTGTCAACATGAGTCTCCCGGTATTTTTCAGAATATTTTTCAGAGCTTCCGTCTATTTTCTGTGAATTTTTTAAGTTTCTGGTAATTTTTAATTACCATTCCGGTAAAACAGTTTTATCATTTAACTATTTACTTTTTACCTTAATTAAATCTGGGTCATTGGATCTATCCTAGATTGAATCTGGACCGTCCATTTTTCTATAAATAAGGGTGAGACCTTTGACTGTAGTGAAAGATCCCAACCTCGGTCAACTCTCTCCCCTTACTTTCTCCTGAGCCGGTCACAATCTCATCGACCACCACCGTCCGGCCACCACTGGCCTGCAGACCACCACCAATCTTCTCCTCTTCTTCTCCTCTACTCAGCCCTGTCCTCCGATCACACTGACGTCTGTCGAGGAAGGAGATCGAGCGCCACTATGCTTGGCGGTCAACGGTGAAATTCCAGCGTGCGAGACGACGATTCGACGAAGTATGGTCAGATTCTTGCTCCTCTATTTTTTCTCTTCCTTCCTATGCCCTGGATTGAACAGATTATGCCCTAATCAAAAATCCCTCTTTTCCCTGTTTTTTTTATTTATCTGGGTTTCTCTACCATTTTCCGGTGACGACATTATGGAGCTTCTCGGTGACTCCCAGTAGCTTCTAACGCTGATAGTTGAGTCCACAGAGGTCTGGTGGTGTTGGTGATCGATTTAGGGCAGAAGAAAGCTTGCTGGTTTGAGGTAGAGCTCCTGGATTCGAGTTTGAGGTGGAGGAGCTGCTGGAGTTGATGGAAGGAGAATGGGTGGAGGCAGGCAGCTGGGAGGCTGCTGTTGAGCTTCTGGGTTTGAGTTCAGAGAGCACAGAGGGTAAGGTTAGATCCCCTGTGTTGATGTTTGATCTGTGTAGTTGCTGTGTTGTTGTTGTTTGATGTTGATTGGATGTTGATTTGGTGCATTTTGGTTGTTACATGTCGATTACTTGGAGACGAAGAAACGGGAGAAACTTTGGCAAAATTCCGGCAAGTTGACCGGAATCTGGCAGGAGATTCCGGCAAGTTGCCGGAATCTTGTGACGGTTCCGACGAGGCAGTGAATCCGGCAGAAATGCCGAGGAGTTAGTCTTCGAATCCCTTTAGGGTGTATTGTTTCCGTTTAATCGAGTTAACGGTCGTAAATCAGAAAAGTTACGTATAAGGAAACTTGCTAAAAACGGAAACTAACCGTAATTGGAATAATTTCCATTTTAGGACAATTTTTATTTTTGGAAACAAACTAATTTGGGAAACTTTCTACTTTGGGAAAGTTTCCATTAAAGGAAAGTTTTCATTTTGGAAAAGTCCCATTTTTGGAAAATGGTTTAGTAAAGATTTGAAGTTCGATGAAATTTGGTAAAGTGTTGCATTTTTATCGAAAAATGATAACTGAAATTCTGGAAATGTCAAGTTGACCGTTTTAAGTAAAAATGGTGATTCACGTAAATCGGTGAATAGACTCGAGATTAAAGAATTGGTAATGTGATGCATTGGGTGTCCATAGTAATTTAATGAATTATTATGTGACACCCTAACGTCAAATTAAAATGATTAAGAAAAGTTCAGAAGTTAAGTCGGACTTCCGATAAATGAGCAAAGATTAGTTAATCGGAAAAGTAAGTCAAAAAGGTTAAAGAGTCATTAAAGGAGTTGGTTGGTCAACTTGATCAATGTGGTCATTCCTAGTCAAACTAGGAATGCTGAGATCAATATGACTGTTATTGTTTCTTCGTTGCTAAGCTACTCTAATTTTGTAGTGATTCATTAAACGAGGTAACTTACGAGGTGACCTCGGTTTATCCTAGACGGTTCCTGGATGGTTGGAGCTTACGTAAGGAACGACTATTCCAGGTAGAGAAGCTAAACCCCTTTCGTTAGTGGGTTTACCTATATATGAAAGTGCATGATTTTTGTATGCTCATGGTCGATGCCTCGAGAAAGTTTGATTTATATTATGTGATAAATGATTTATGATTGGGCCAAGAAAACCCGAGGCTAGACGTAAATGATTTTTATGAAGTAGTACAATTATCCTGATTTCCGGTGCTTAGCCTGAGAGTGGCGAGATCTAGTATATAGTACTCACACGGTGTCGATGACCGTGAACCTTCGGAGAGGCAATGCCCTGTTTATTTTATTTTCTCACTTACGCTTGTCTCGTACAGAGTTAAGCGAGTCGTAAGTGTGGTGTGTACCTCGAGTGATGTGTTGGACATTAGCTGTAAATGGACACTCTCGCTACTATTCGTCTTCGGACGCATAGGTAGTTGGCCCCGGTTTAATGTATAGACATACCCGGGATTGGCCACCTAGATCCGTGAAGCCCTGCAGGCTGTATACGTACTTTGAGCGCTCTGGCCTCTGTTTTAGCATACTGTACAGTTTTTCCGAAAGATATAAAAGATGATTTTGTGTGCCACGTATTTTCTAAATGATTTTTATTTAGAGCTCAAATCTATACGAGTATATATATATATATATATATATATATATGGTTTTATAGATTTCAAACTTATTATTGGTGGGCCTATATGTGAGCACGTGAGGAAGACGCTCACCCCTACAACATGTTGTCTGCAGGTACGGTGTACTGTGACGGGATAGATAGAAAGAGCTGTGTGTGTGGAGCCTCATTTCCTACTCAGTGTGTCGTCAGAGCCATAGACACTTGACATACTTTATCCTTCGAGTCATTTACCAGAGTACTTAACATAAACAGTAAAAGTGTTTTCCTGATTTATTGACCCTGTTGTATATTTTTATTGTTGCCGTTAAAGTTTTTAATTGACCATTTAATTTGTTCACCTTCCGTTAAATTGAAAAAACTCTGATGAATGTTTTAAGAAACTATTGTGGTGTCACTCGAGTTTAAAGTTTAATTTTATTTTACCTACTAAATCGCCTACGACTTTAGGTTAATAAGTTGTCAGCACGTCCTTGGGACGTGTTGGCTTCTTATTGACTTAAATTCGTGGCCACTTTAGCTCCCCCTCTCGGGCCGCTACAGGGTTTGTTGCTGTGCCACTTGCGCAGTTGGCATTTGGCATTAGGTGTCGGCACAAGGGACACAAGCGGCGGATCTTCAGCCAACGGACGATGCAAGTTTCATGATAGATGTGTGAGAAAGGCAAGCTAGTAGTCATCGCCATCGTCTTCCTTGCCTCATTATCCCCTTGGACAGCCTCCCATTGATGAAGACCCTCATGACAAATACAACATGTAAAAGTAGCTTCTTCATCATCATCAAGCCATTCAAGCTTAACCTTCTCCAAATACAACATGAATTTCCTTAGTCCTTGCCATTGCATCCCTTCCACTATCCCTTACCATATCATACACCTTACTATAGACCCTCTTAAGGGTCGCAACGGTAGGAGCAGTACTGTCTGCAAAACGGCCTATGGCCCAAGTCCCAGGGATTTCTCTCTCCCACAACGGTAGGACACCCAAGGCCGAAAGAGCTGTCGACATATGGTCGCGGCAAGGGAAATCCATATCTCCAGCGTATTGGAGGGTTGGAGTAATGTTGTCGCTTGGATCATCATCGGTAGATGTGGTGATGAAGTATATTCATGTCATATGTTGGTTGCCCTGTGGGTTTATCTTGGTCACCTTCCGTTAAATCGGAGTAGATGTGGGGTTCTATTGGAAACATTTTTAAAACCCCCGCATCTATTCCGATTTCTTTCTCTCTCCTACTCAAGAGAGCCACATGTTCCTTCGAATTTCGTAACGATTCTGCTTGTCCATTTTCTCTCAAAAAAAGAAGAAAAAAGAATAAAGAAGTTTGTGTTGGGTGAATATTTTATTTTATTCAATAATGAACGTTTATATAGTATATATACACTACTAACTATAACAGGTTAGAGTTTACAGCTATACACAAATTTCTAATTTCTAAGGATTACACCGAGACTTCCTATCTCAAACAGGAAAACATCATTTTATCATACAGTACCGTCACCAAAGCAACTAACTTCCTACTCACTATACACAAATCCTTAAGTTGTTGGGTGTTGCTATAGAATTGTTAGGTATCTATTTCTGATTTGTTGAGTTTGTTGTGTGTCTTGTACTAGTATAGATGATTCTTTATGATTTCCTACTTTCAATTTTGGGTTGTATGTGACTTCTGTATATATGCTTCTTGTTATAGAGGATTATATTAGCATGTGTTAAGACATTAGGATTCTGATGCTTTCATGTGAAATGATGCAAAATGTTGTTAATTGAAAGGATTCGTTGATACTTTGTTAGATGATTTTATCTAATTTAATAAAATTTAATAATTCAAATACTTCATTAAAAATTAAAAATTCAAATAATATAAAAAAATTACAAACATGACAAGTGTGTACGGATGATTAAGTATATATAATCCAACAAAACTAAAATCTAAAGTTGTGTGCTGCTTTTGCTAATTGGCGGATTAAGTAGAAGTACTTTTTGAAACTAAATATATATACTCGATCACTAAATGGCCTGCCAAAAAGTGCAACACATATACATTTTCGAACGTACCTTTATTTCAAGCTAGCTACTTTCTAGTATGTTTGTTAGAATGAAAAATTAGGTTGGGTGAGTATCGTCATAGTATTTTTGATTTTAAAAATATTAATTAACAAATATTAATGACAGTTATTAAAAATCTTGTTAATATATTAAAATGTTAATAAAATATTGTTAATATATTGATAAAGATTGTTAAAAATTAAAAAATAAAATTAAATCTAAAATAAAAATTAAAAATTACATGTTAAAATAATTTATTAAATTTTAATGACATTTTCATTAATTTTGTTTAAATTAATTTTTTAAACAGGATGAACGGTAGTTTTAGATCGGCGAAGAGTTTGAATGGCCAAAAGTCTAAATCGTCTGAGGGAACGTCTAGCAACCCTCAAATGTCATTTCAAGGCCCCATGACAGCTAGATGTGTGACCCTTCTAGAGATGACGCAAAGGCAGCCGGGCGCCACCCATTCTTCGAGGCAGTCGGGCGCCACCCATTTCTCAAGGCAGCCAGGTGCCCCTTAGTCCTCAAGGTAGCTTTGGCCTCCGATCTAGAAAGAGATGTCTGCACCACGTATACCTGAGATACACCGGGTGCTGACTCCGGGTCCTACTACTTCGGATGATGGGTCACCTGGGGTACAGATGCCGCCGCCTCTTCTCTACCTTCCGCGAATGATACCAGCCTTACCTGCAGTCGATGACTCAGGAACACCGATTTATCCATTGCCCCCGCAAGTGGCTCCATCAGCGGCGTACCAGTTCGTGCATTTTGGTACTGATCTTATTTCTGCGAGGGTATCATCATCGGTGTCAGAGACAGAATCCATCGCGTCCGCCGCAACTCCCTCAGGTAATAAAATTTAAATAGTTTGTTTCCATATAATGTCATAATAAATGTTATCCGATTTTAATAATCAATTTGTGATAGGTACCGTCGGAGCCAAGCCGACAAGGAAGAAGAGAGGTCCCGTCATAGGGAAACCTCTCGAGAAGACCGTGAGTACTTTAGGGAGGATCATCATTGATACTGATGGGATGACCACGTAGTATCAGGCGGAAAGATGAGGACGTACTCCAGCCGCGTAGGAGCACTTAATAGGGATAGAGTCTCTATGTTGTGATCAAACTGGGGCGATGTCCCTCAAAAGGTTAAGGATATGGTTCACAACGTGATGTCGGTGAGTTTACGAAATGCCACAATAATATTATGTATTATATTGTTGATTTATGGAAAAACTAAACTATTAAACAGTTAAATGCAGGTGTGGTTTGATATCCCCATGTGAGCATCTGAGGAACACCTTGGTATACATTGTGCATGGGGGAAGGAATATTGGAAAGTTAATGAAAAAACAAAATTGTATGTCATATTAAAAATATTTCTAATATTTTTGTGGTATCTGTAGGTACAAGGTGGCCTGAGGTGGAACAACGGCGACGCGGTTGTGGCTGGAAGATCCGACAGGTTTTTGGTCGAGAGGGAGGAGAGAGCTCGGGGAGAGAGAAAGAAATAACCGGGTGAAAAATCTGATTTTTCACCCCGGTAACTCCTATTTATAGTCATTTTACCTCACAGTAACTTTACATTTTTTCTTATAACTTTCACATACGAACTCCGATTTGAGCGTGCTACGTGTCCACGAACTTGTAACGACGCCCTCTACAACTTTCATGGAAAAAGTTCTCCCAAATTCTCGACTTAACGAAAAGTCAACTTTGTGACCTCGTACGGTAAAACGGTTACTACAAATGTTAAAGATTTAAGTAAACTAAGAAGTAACCAACCGTAAATTGATTCTAGGACTGGGATGTGACAATTCTCCCCCCCCATATAAAGTTTGTCCTCAAAATTACATACTTGTCAAGCGAAGAGATGGAGGTACTGCTGCCTCATCCGGGCCTCGGGTTCCCAAGTCGCTTCCTCTATCTCGTGACTCCTCCAAAGAACCTTAACTGGAGGAATAGTTTTGTTTCTGAGCACCTGCTCCTTCCAATCAAGGATCTTCACCGGCAACTTCTCATAAGTCAAATCATTTTTCAAACTAACCGGTTGCTCCTGCAACACATGAGATTGATCGGCAATATACTTGTGAAGTATGGACACATTGAAGACATTATATATCTTTGCTAAATCGGCGGATAGATCAGCCTGATAAGCAAGTGAGCCAACCCTCTGAATAATCTCGTAAGGGCCCATGTATCTTGGGCTAAGCTTCCCTCGCTTGCCAAAACGTACTACCCTATTCGAAGGGGATAGTTTCAAAAATACCCAATTACCTACTTGAAACTCAAAATCCCTTCTTCGATTATCTGCATAGCTCTTTTTTCTACTCTGAGCTGCCTTGAGCTTGCCCTAACTGTGAGACCCCGAAACTTTAATTTAATTTTCCGACACATTTAGGGTTTAATTCCGATTGCTTTTCAGTACGTCGTTAATTTCGTCTAACGTTTTCACGTTAAGACACACGTCGCCACATGCGTGAAAGTATTTACGGAATATTTTCCGGCACTTCACGTATTTTTCGTACGGCTTTTACGTTTAGTTATTTTAAATGAATTTTCTGAAAATGGATTTGGTTTTTAAAATTATTTTGGAATTGGGATTAAATCGTGGCCGTTGATTCGATCGACGAATCGTGGCCACTCATTTTCTTTTAAAAACCCTATCTTCTTTCTCCCTTATCTCTCCACCTCTCCTTTCCCTTTCCCTTCTCCTTCACTTTCCGCTTCGGTTCCTTCTTTTTTCTCCACTTTCCTCTTTCTCCCTTTCCTTTTCGAGACAGCTCTCTCTCTCTCTCACTCTCTTCGATCCAGCAGCCGGCCAGCCTCTCCACCAGCGCGCGTCGAGCCTCACCGCCGTCCCCATCGGCTTCGCACTGCCTTGGCGACCTCAACCAGGCCACCAGCGAAGCCAGCGCCGCCCAGCAACGAGGAGAAGAAGGAGAACCACTGTGCAGGGCAGATCGAAGTGAACTAGAAGATTTGAGGAGCTAGGAAGCTCCCAGGCGCCACCAGGAGCTGCCCAGGAGCAAGGAGGAGGAAGGAGCAGGTCAGCGGAGCTCCGCCGGAGGAGAACCGCCGGAGAACAGTGGAGCTCGACTTCAAGGGTATAAATCTCTACCTTTTCTCTCGATTCTTGGCCAGTTGTGTTGTTGGAATAGTGCAGAAGTCATCTTGCAGGCCTAGGAACTCGGCCAGTCGATCGGAATCGACGCGGTAAAAACTCTGGTTTTTTTCGTGTCAGTTTTACTTTTACAGTTTACCCAGGGGTAGAGTTACCAATTTGCCCCTGACTGTTTAACTAATTACAGTTACTGTTTTTACTGTTTACTTTCACTGTTTTACGGTTTACCTTTTACTGTTACAGTTTTACTTTTACTGTTTACTTTTTACTGTTGACCTTGACCGGTTGACTTTGACTCCTTGACTTTTTGACCGTTGACTTTACTGTTGACCGTTGACTTTTACTATTTCAAAGTTGAGTTTGCAGTGGGAGACTTTGTGTACTTGAAAGTCAGTCCCTGCAAGGGAGTTAGACGATTTGGGGTTAAAGGGAAGTTGGCCCCAAGGTTTGTAGGGCCCTTCCAGATAGCTCAGAGAGTTGGATCCGTTGCATACCAGATTCACCTGCCACCACGACTGCAGCATATACATGACGTGTTTCACGTCTCATAGTTACGGAAGAACCCACCGGGAGCCCCACAGAATGTTATTTGGACTGATGTACAGCTGCGCAGCGATGCTTCTTACGAGGAGAGACCGTACCGTATCTTGGATCGTGATGTAAGGAAGCTCAGGAACCGTGAGGAAGAGGCTACTTAGGAGCTTGAGTCAGTCATGCGGCAGGCTCACCCACACCTCTTCTGATGTCAGGTAAATTTCGAGGACGAAATTCAATTTAAGGGGGGTAGAGTGTGAGACCCCGAAACTTTAATTTAATTTTTCGACACATTTAGGGTTTAATTCCGATTACTTTTCAGTACGTCGTTAATTTCGTCTAACGTTTTCACGTTAAGACACACGTCGCCACATGCGTGAAAGTATTTACGGAATATTTTCCGGCACTTCACGTATTTTTCGTACGACTTTTACGTTTGAATTTGACGTTTGGTTATTTTAAATGAATTTTCTGAAAATGGATTTGGTTTTTAAAATTATTTTGGAATTGGGATTAAATCGTGGCCGTTGATTCGATCGACGAATCGTGGCCACTCATTTTCTTTTAAAAACCCTATCTTCTTTCTCCCTTATCTCTCCACCTCTCCTTTCCCTTTCCCTTCTCCTTCACTTTCCGCTTCGGTTCCTTCTTTTTTCTCCACTTTCCTCTTTCTCCCTTTCCTTTTCGAGACAGCTCTCTCTCTCTCTCACTCTCTTCGATCCAACAGCCGGCCAGCCTCTCCACCAGCACGCGTCGAGCCTCACCGCCGCCCCCTTCGGCTTCGCACTGCCTCGGCGACCTCAACCAGGCCACCAGCGAAGCCAGCCCCGCCCAGCAATGAGGAGAAGAAGGATAAACACTGTGCAGGGCAGATCGAAGTGAACCAGAAGATTTGAGGAGCTAGGAAGCTCCCAAGCGCCACCAGGAGCTGCCCAGAAGCAAGGAGGAGGTCAGCGGAGCTCCGCCGGAGGAGAACCGCCGGAGAACAGTGGAGCTCGACTTCAAGGGTATAAATCTCCACCTTTTCTCTTGATTCTTGGCCTGTTGTGTTGTTGGAATAGTGTAGAAGTTATCTTGCAGACCTAGGAACTTGATTTGGCCAGAAAACCGGCCAAATCCTGTGAAACCAGTAGATCGGAACCGACGCGGTAAAAACCCTAGTTTTTACCGTGTCAGTTTTACTTTTACAGTTTACCCAGGGGTAGAGTTACCAATTTACCCCTGACTGTTTAACTAATTACAGTTACTGTTTTTACTGTTTACTTTCACTGTTTTACTGTTTACTTTTACTGTTTTACTGTTACAGTTTTACTTTTACTGTTGACCTTGACCGGTTGACTTTGACCGGTTGACTTTTTGACCTTGACTTTTTGACCGTTGACTTTTACTGTTGATCGTTGACTTTTACTATTTCAAAAAAGACTTTTAACTTATACCGTAGAACACCTATTTTACGTTTTCGAACACTACGGTTAAACGTTTTAAAGACTTTTGGTTTACAAACGTGGCAAAACGACGTAAGTACTGAATAAGAAATAATCCCGACTTCTCGCTGGTTCGAGAATCGGAGTAGTAAACAAGTTAAACCCTAATGTTAGAAAGATAAACAAAGGATGTTTATCAAGTCTTAGTCGTAGATAGTAGATCCTCAGATTACTTATACCTGACTATCATTGTTATCTCACCCACAGACTCAGGAGCTCGTCGACGTAGGCTTCAGGAGGACCAGAAGTTGGAGCGCAGCCAGCTGTACCGTCATACCAGGTAGTAGGGGGGCACGCCCAATGGGTGAGCCGGAACCCTCTTGGGTCGGTGGCTTTTTCACTTTACTTATATCAATAAAAGTACTGTTGTATTGTTTTAAGCTTGACCGCACGCTTCTTATAGCATTTGGTGTGAGTGTGTGAGTTTGGATCGAAAAGTAGTACCGTCGTCCTGATTTCCGGTGCTTGGCCTGAGAGCGACGGGACCTAGTATCTAGCACTCCTGCGGTGTCGATGACCGCGAACCTCCGGAGGGGCTATGCCCTGTTTATTTTTTTTATTTATCCAGCTTACGCTCGCCTCGTACAGAGTAAAGCGTGACGTAAGTGCGACGTGCTGTTTGTTGGGCGTTAGCTAGAAATGGACGCTCTCGCTACTCTGCGCACTCGGGCGCTTAGGTAGTTGGCCCCGGTTTGCAGTGAAGACAAACCCGGGATTTCGGCCGCCCAGATCCAGAAAGTTCTTCCATGTGTGGTCACATGTTTTACCGAGCTTTATGTGCGTGGCTTGCATTTACATTTTCCACATGCTCTTTCGTATACTTACGAGTACCTACATATATAAGCTAAATGTTTTCTCATGGGTTTTAAACCCCGACTTGGATGGCTTTGGCCCCATTTGGGTTAGCGAGGACGAGTTGCTCACCTCTACATCTTTTCAGGTCTACAGCACCCATCACTAGAGGAGCTGGCCTAGGAGATCGCAGAGCGTCGACGGTTATCTTGCATTTCCGTTTTCGAGGACACCCATTCTGGTGTGGTCTCCATATCATTTGATTTCCGTATCTTTGATGTTTGATAATCTGTTGGATACTTTGAGACACTATTCGGGCTCGTTGTTCCGAGACTTTTTCTTGTATTATTTTCGTCTCGGGTATTTTCCATTATCTTCCGCTCGTATAACATTTGTATGCCACTCTGTGTATTTGTCATTTCGTATTTGACATCCATATTGTTCATGTGTTGTTATTTCATTCATAGCCTTGTGGTTTCGGTCCGGAGGGTTATCAATACGTCAAATGACGTATTGATTACTCGCCTGATCGGGATTACGGCGGTTACCGTCGTGTTCCGGGGCCGGGAATAGTCTCCGGGATGCGACAGTAATTACTTGGTATCAGAGCATCGTTTTGGTACCTTCCATGTCATTGGTGTACGACCAGTTTGTTTTCTTCGAGTCGTATACTTCGAGTTATTTGTGTGCGATGTAGACGTCATTACATGATCTCATGATGTATTCCTTCATCAGAAATCAAAAGTTCATTCATGTTCCAGTAGTTGACATCCTCATCATCTTTATTTACTAGATATTGATTCGGTGACTAATCCTTGTTTCTTTTCAGAGTCAGTCACGATGCCGCCTCGCCGCGAGATGGATGAGGTTACGCGAGCGTTCCGTGCCATGGGAAATGTTCCACCTCCTACTCCGCAGAACTTAGAGTTAGAGAGGAGGTCCAACTGTTTAGCGACCTTTCTGAAAGTTAGGCCACCTAACTTTACTGGCCTTACAGAGGCTGTTGATGCTGAGATCTGGCTTAAGCACATTAAGAAGCTACAGGGAACAGTCAATACCCCTATCGAGTACCGAGTTGCCTTCGCAGTCCACTGCCTCATTGGAGAGGCTGGTAGTTGGTGGGATACCGTTGCAGACCGCCACGATCCTGATCACATGACCTGGGATCAGTTTGAGGAGTTGTTCTAGGAGCAGTACTTTCCCCTGGTTTTGAGGGACCAGAAGATGGGCGAGTTCTTCAGCTTTACCCAGGGGAGCTTGGCGGTCCACGAGTACGTGGTGCGGTTTACTTCATTGCAGAAGTATGTCCCAGGCCTCACCGAGAAGGTGAAGGCCCAACGATTTGAGTTTGGTCTTCGGGATTCTATTTGCCGCGAGTTGCTTTCCAATACCACTCGCACGTATCGGGAGATTGTCAGCGCAGCCTACAAGATTGAGGCTGACCAGGCGACTTTTCCTCAGGCTAGAGATGAGTATGGTAGCAGATCCCACTCTCGGAGCAGAGACAGGAGGGTGACCAAGAAGAACAACAGGAGGTCTTTTGGCGGAAACGTCAGTGCTGGTAGTAACGGCAGTGGGTCCTCAAGAGGCCGATCAGGGCCCTACACTTGCTACGAGTGCGGTCAGATAGGACACACCCGTTGGCGCTGTCCCAACAGAGACCTTGGTACGGCTTCAGCTTCAGGTTCTTCTAGCCGTATCCAGCCACAGGGTCAGCAGCAGTACCAGCAGGGATCGCAGCAGCAGTCTTACTCACAGATTCCTCAGCAGCAGCAGTATCAGCAGGGCTATGCACAGCAGCCGTATCCACAGGCACCCCAGCAGCAGCCTGTCCCGAGTCAGGGTAGTCAAGCCAGCCAGAGTTCACGTACCAGAGGTCGGAGTGGACGCAGTGCTAGAGGACGTGGACAGGTTTATGCTTTTGCAGGGGGCAGCTAGCTCTGGACACCTCGACAGATTTGGATGGTACGATTATTGTTTCTAACTCAGAGGCTAGGGTATTGTTTGACACAGGAGCTTCTCATTCTTTTATTGCCACTTAGTTTGCGGATGCATTAGGACTAGAGTCTGAGTCCACGGGTAGCACATACTGTTTCAGCTCTGCCCTTGGAAAGGGGGCAGCTACAGATAGGATCTTTCGTAAGTGCCAGCTGCTGGTTAAAGAAGGAAAGTTACTAGCAGATGTTTACCCGTTGGACATTGATGGGTATGATTTGATACTTGGAATGGATTGGTTGGAGAAGTATCGAGCTCTCATAGACTGTGAGAAGAGGACAGTCACAGTGAGGACTCCAGACAAGGATAAAGTTATGGTGATCAGAATGGATGAGCGACTCACACAGCCTAGTCCACTCTTGCGACCATGTTTTCGTGGGAGGAGGACTTTGACTTGCTACAGTATTGTGAGATCGTCAAAGGAGACATTGGATCCAGTGGTGATAGATACTTTCCGGTAGTTGATGAGTATCCCGGAGTATTTCCTGAAGATTTACCAGGTTTACCGCCACATCGGGAGGTAGAGTTTTAGATCGAGTTGGTTCTAGGAGCCACGCCGATTTCGATTCCACCTTACCGTATGGCACCAGCAGAGTTGCAAGAGTTGAAGCTTCAGTTGGAAGATCTTATGAGCAAGGGTTTTTTCAGGTATAGTTCATCACCGTGGGGAGCACCGGTGTTGTTTGCCAGAAAACATGATGGGACCCTTCGACTCTGTATAGATTATCGAAAGTTGAACAGTGTCACTGTGAAGAATAAGTATCCACTTCCGAGGATTGATGATTTGTTCGATCAGCTTGCAGGAGCTTAGTTCTTTTATAAGATCGATCTGAGGTCTGGTTATCATCAGCTTCGGGTACGGGATAGTGACATAGAGAAGACAGCTTTCCGTACACGCTACGAGCACTTCGAGTTCCTTGTCATGTCATTCGGATTGACGAATGCCCCCGCAGCTTTCATGGATCTCATGAACAGAGTCTTCCGGCCTTATCTGGATCAGTTTGTGATCGTGTTCATCGACGACATTTTAGTCTACTCCAAGACACAAGCAGAGCATGAGTACCATCTTCGCACCATTCTACAGACCTTGTGGAATCACCAGCTTTTCGCGAAGAAGTCAAAGTGTGAGTTTTAGCTTTCAGAGGTGCAGTTTTAGGACATGTAGTCTCAGCTTCAGGCTTGTCAGTGGATGCTTCAAAGATCGAGGCAGTTCTAGATTGGGAACATCCTCAGAATGTTACAGAAGTGAGGAGTTTCCTTGGTCTAGCTGGATACTACCGTCGTTTTGTACAGGACTTCTCAAAGATTGCCACGTCACTAACCAACTTGACAAAGAAAGGAGTCAAGTTTGAGTGGAGTGACGCGTGTGAAGAGGCCTTTGCAGTGTTAAAAACCGTTTAACTACCGCCCCAGTCCTCGTTCTCCCCAATGGTGTAGATCCGTACCAAGTGTATACGGACGCTTCAGGGACTGGTTTGGGTTGTGTGCTCATGCAAAATGGCGGAGTGGTTTGTTATGGCTCTAGACAGTTGAAGCCACATGAGAAGAATTATCCTACACATGATTTGGAGTTGGCAGCTGTTGTACATGCTCTGAAGATCTGGAGGTGTTATCTCTACGGAGCCACCTTTGAGATCTACACGGATCACAAGAGTCTACAGTACATCTTCACCCAACGTGATCTTAATCTACGGCAACGGAGATGGATGGAGTATCTTACGGATTATGAGTTCACTCTACGATACCATCCAGGCAAAGCAAATGTTGTTGCCGATGCCTTGAGCAGGAAGCCAAGGTATGAGCTTGCGAGTATTTTTCTCTCTCGCATGGAGGCTTTGGAGACGCTGGAGGATTATGACTTGGATGTACGGTTTGGGGATTCTCACAGATTCTTGGCTAGTGTGTCACTCAGGCCTCACATCCTACAGCAGGTGGGGGAGTATCAGTGGAATGATCCAGAGAGCCACTTGATTCGAGCCCAGATTTACTCAGGTGAAGCTATAGCAAGTGGAGTGTCAGTGATGATGGACTTATTAGGTATAAGGGACGTGCCTTTGTCCCTAGTGATGATTACATTCGGAAACTTGTGTTGGAGGAGTCACACCGGACTAGTTTCACCATGCATCCAGGAGCTACGAAGATGTATCAGGACATGAAGCGCCAGTTTTGATGGAAAGGCATGAAACAGAGTATTGGGGAGTATGTATCTAGATGTGACGTGTGCAGGCAAGTAAATGCAGAGAACAGACATCCAGCATGACTTCTTGAGCCTTTGGCAGTTCCACAATGGAAGTGGGACCATATCACCATGGATTTCGTCACCGGCATACCCCGTTCACGGGAAGGTCATGATGGGATATGGGTGATAGTTGATAGGTTGACGAAATCTGCACACTTTCTACCTGTCAAGATGAGCTCACGTACACAGTACTTTGCAGATCTGTACATTAGTGAGGTGATCAGACTTCATGGTATACCGAAGAGCATCATCTCAGACCGTGACCCACGTTTTACTTCCAAGCTCTGGAAGTCATTGCAGAAAGAGTTGGGTACCGAGTTACACTTGAGTTCAGCATATCATCCTCAGACAGATGGACAGTCCGAGCGTACGATCCGTACCTTGGAGGACATGCTTCGAGCCTGCATAGTTGATTTTGGTGAAAAGTGGCATGAGTGCCTGTCACTTGCAGAGTTTGCCTACAATAATAGCTACCACCGCAGCATTGGTATGGCTCCATTTGAGGCACTGTATGGTCGACCATGTAGGTCCCCTACGTGTTGGTTGGACAGAGAGGACCGGGTTCTACTTGGTCCTGATGTGATACAAGAGACTTCATAGAAACTTCTGATTGTCCAGGGAGGCTTAGAGCAGCCCAGAGTAGGAGCAAGTCGTATGCAGATACACGTCGGACACCCCTTGAGTTTGCAGTGGGAGACTTTGTGTACTTGAAAGTCAGTCCCCGCAAGGGAGTTAGACGATTTGGGGTTAAAGGGAAGTTGGCCCCAAGGTTTGTAGGGCCCTTCCAGATAGCTCAGAGAGTTGGATCCGTTGCATACCAGATTCACCTGCCACCACGACTGCAGCATATACATGACGTGTTTCACGTCTCATAGTTACGGAAGAGCCCACCGGGAGCCCCACAGAATGTTATTTGGACTGATGTACAGCTGCGCAGCGATGCTTCTTACGAGGAGAGACCGTACCGCATCTTGGATCGTGATGTAAGGAAGCTCAGGAACCGTGAGGTTCCAATTGTGAAGGTGCAGTGGGATCACCATAGTGAGGAAGAGGCTACTTGGGAGCTTGAGTCAGTCATGCGGCAGGCTCACCCACACCTCTTCTGATGTCAGGTAAATTTCGAGGACGAAATTCAATTTAAGGGGGGTAGAGTGTGAGACCCCGAAACATTAATTTAATTTTCTGTCACATTTAGGGTTTAATTCCGATTACTTTTCAGTACGTCGTTAATTTCGTCTAACGTTTTCACGTTAAGACACACGTCGCCACATGCGTGAAAGTATTTACGAAATATTTTTCGTACGACTTTTACGTTTGAATTTGACGTTTGGTTATTTTAAATGAATTTTCTAAAAATGGATTTGGTTTTTAAAATTATTTTGGAATTGGGATTAAATCGTGGCCGTTGATTCGATCGACGAATCGTGGCCACTCATTTTCTTTTAAAAACCCTATCTTCTTTCTCCCTTATCTCTCCACCTCTCCTTTCCCTTCTCCTTCACTTTCCGCTTCGGTTCCTTCTTTTTTCTCCACTTTCCTCTTTCTCCCTTTCCTTTTCGAGACAGCTCTCTCTCTCTCTCACTCTCTTCGATCCAGCAGCCTGCCAGCCTCTCCCCCAGTGCGCGTCGAGCCTCACCGCCGCCCCCATCGGCTTCGCACTGCCTCGGCGACCTCAACCAGGCCACCAGCGAAGCCAGCGCCGCCCAGCAACGAGGAGAAGAAGGAGAAACACTGTGCAGGGAGATCGAAGTGAACCAGAAGATTTGAGGAGCTAGGAAGCTCCCAGGCGTCACCAGGAGCTGCCCAGGAGCAAGGAGGAGGTCAGCAGAGCACCGCCGGAGAAGAACCGCCGGAGAACAGTGGAGCTCGACTTCAAGGGTATAAATCTCCACCTTTTCTCTCGATTCTTGGCCTGTTGTGTTGTTGGAATAGTGTAGAAGTTATCTTGCAGGCCTAGGAACTCGATTTGGCCGGAAAACCGGCCAAATCCGACGAAACCAGTCGATCGGAACCGACGCGGTAAAAACTCTAGTTTTTACTGTGTCAGTTTTACTTTTACAGTTTACCCAGGGGTAGAGTTACCAATTTGCTCCTGACTGTTTAACTAATTACAGTTACTGTTTTTACTGTTTACTTTCACTGTTTCTACTGTTTACTTTTACTGTTTTACTGTTTACATTTTATTGTTACAGTTTTACTTTTTCTGTTTACTTTTTACTGTTGACTTTGACTGGTTGACTTTGACCGGTTGACTTTGGGGTTAAAGTCAGTCCCCGCAAGGGAGTTAGACGATTCGGTTCCTTTTTTTTTCTCCACTTTCCTCTTTCTCCCTTTCCTTTTCGAGACAGCTCTCTCTCTCTCTCTCTCACTCTCTTTGATCCAGCAGTCGGCCAGCCTCTCCACCAGCGCGCGTCGAGCCTCCCCGCCGCCCCCATCGGCTTCGCACTACCTCGGCGACCTCAACCAGGCCACCAGCGAAGCCAGCGCCGCCCAGCAACGAGGAGAAGAAGGAGAAACACTGTGCAGGGCAGATCGAAGTAAACCAGAAGATTTGAGGAGCTAGGAAGCTCCCAGGCGCCACCAGGAGGTGCCCAAGAGCAAGGAGGAGGAAGGAGGTGGTCAGCAGAGCACCGCCGGAGGAGAACCGTCGGAGAACAGTGGAGCTCGACTTCAAGGGTATAAATCTCCACCTTTTCTCTCGATTCTTGGCCTGTTGTGTTGTTGGAATAGTGTAGAAGTTATCTTGCAGGCCTAGGAACTCGATTTAGCCAGAAAACCGGCCAAATCCGGCGAAACCAGTCGATCGGAACCGACGCGGTAAAAACTCTGGTTTTTACCGTGTCAGTTTTACTTTTACAGTTAACTCAGGGGTAGAGTTACCAATTTGCCCCTGACTGTTTAACTAATTACAGTTATTGTTTTTACTGTTTACTTTCACTGTTTTTACTGTTTGCTTTTACTGTTTTACTGTTTACCTTTTACTGTTACAGTTTTACTTTTACTGTTTACCTTGACCGGTTGACTTTGACCCGTTGACTTTTTGACCTTTGACTGTTGACTTTACTGTTGACCGTTGACTTTTACTATTTCAAAGTTGACTTTTAACTTATACCGTAGAACACCTATTTTACGTTTTCAAACACTACGGTTAAACGTTTTAAAGACTTTTGGTTTACAAATGTGGCAAAACGACGTAAGTACTGAATAAGAAATAATCCCGACTTCTCCCTGGTTCGAGAATCGGAGTAGTAAACAAGTCAAACCCTAATGTCAGAAAGATAAACAAAGGATGTTTATCAAGTCTTAGTCGTAGATAGTAGATCCTCGGATTACTTATACCTGACTATCATTGTTATCTCACCCACAGACTCAGGAGGACCAAGAGTTAGACACAGCCAGCTGTACCGTCATACCAGGTAGTAGGTGGCACGCCTAATGGGTGAGCCGGAACCCTCTTGGGTCGGTGGCTCTTTCACTTTACTTATATCAATAAAAGTACTGTTGCATTGTTTTAAGATTGACAGCACGCTTCTTATAGCATTTGGTGTGAGTGTGTGAGTTTGGATCGAAAATTAGTACCGTCGTCCTGATTTCCAGTGCTTGGCCTGAGAGCGACGGGACCTAGTATCTAGCACTCCTGCGGTGTCGATGACCGCGAACCTCCGGAGGGGCTATGCCCTGTGTATTTTATTTATTTATCCCGCTTACGCTCGCCTCGTACAGAGTAAAGCGTGACGTAAGTGCGGCGTGCTGTTTGTTGGGCGTTAGCTGGAAATGGACGCTCTCGCTACTCTGCGCACTCGGGCGCTTAGGTAGTTGGCCCCGGTTTGCAGTGAAGACAAACCCGAGATTTCGGCCGCCCAGATCCAGAAAGTTCTTTCATGTGTGGTCACATGTTTTACCGAGCTTTGTGTGCGTGGCTTGCATTTACATTTTCCACATGCTCTTTCGTATACTTACGAGTATCTACATATATAAGCTAAATGTTTTCTCATGGGTCCCCGACTTGGATGGCTTTGGCCCCATTTGGGTTAGCGAGGACGAGTTGCTCACCTCTACATCTTTTCAGGTCTACAGCACCCATCACTAGAGGAGCTGGACTAGGAGATCGCGGAGCGTCGACGGTTATCGTGCATTTCCGTTTTCAAGGACACCCATTCTGGTGTGGTCTCCATATCATTTGATTTCCGTATCTTTGATGTTTGATAATCTGTTGGATACTTTGAGACATTATTCGGGCTCGTTATTTCGAGATTTTTTCTTGTATTATTTTCGTCTCGGGTATTTTCCATTATCTTCTTCTTGTATAACATTTGTATGCCACTCTGTGTATTTGTCATTTCGTATTTGACATCCATATTGTTCATGTGTTGTTATTTCATTCATAGCCTTGTGGTTTCGGTCCGTAGGGTTATCAATACGTCAAATGACGTATTGATTACTCGCCTGATCGGGATTACAGCGGTTACCGTCGTGTTCTGGGGCCGGGAATAGTCTCCGGGATGCGACACTAACAACCTTGATCTTCTTATTTGTTTCGTGAATCATGTCAGGACCACACAACTCTCTTTCACCAACTTCATTCCAACACAAGGCGTACGACACTGCCGTCCATAAAGTGTCTCAAAGGAGACATACCAATGGTAGAATGATAGCTATTGTTGTAAGCAAACTCCATCAATGCCAAGTTCTTGTCTCAACTTCCTGCAAACTACATAGAACACGACCTCAACATATCCTCCAAGGTCTAGATAGTCCTTTCGGACTGCCCTTCGGTTTGAGTATGAAAGGCTGTGCTGAATTGCAATCTGGTGCCCTAAGCTGCTTATAAAGCTCTCCAAAACCAGGAGGCAAATCTAGGATCCCGATCTGACACTATAGTCTCAGACACCCAATGAAGTCTCACAATCTCATTAACATACAATTCTGTCAATCTATCCAATGCATACTTCTTATTCACCTGCAGGAAGTGTGCAGATTTGGTTAGTCGATCAACGATCAATCAAATGACGTATTGATTACTCGCCTGATCGGGATTACGGCGGTTACCGTCGTGTTCCGGGGCCGGGAATAGTCTCCGGGATGCGACAGTAATTACTTTGTATCAGAGCATCGTTTTGGTACCTTCCATGTCATTGGTGTACGACCAGTTTGTTTTCTTCGAGTCGTATACTTCGAGTTATTTGTGTGCGATGTAGACATCCTCATCATCTTTATTTACTGGATATTGATTCGGTGACTAATCCTTGTTTCTTTTCAGAGTCAGTCACGATGCCGCCTCGCCGCGAGATGGATGAGGTTACGTGAGCGTTCCGTGCCATGGGAAATGTTCCACCTCCTACTCCGCAGAACTTAGAGTTAAAGAGGAGGTCCAACTGTTTAGCGACCTTTCTAAAAGTTAGGCCACCTAACTTTACTGGCCTTACAGAGGCTGTTGATGCTGAGATCTGGCTTAAGCACATTAAGAAGCTACAGGGAACAGTCAATACCCCTATCGAGTACCGAGTTGCCTTCGCAGTCCACTGCCTCACTGGAGAGGCTGATAGTTGGTGGGATACCGTTGCAGACCGCCACGATCCTGATCAGATGACCTGGGATCAGTTTGAGGAGTTGTTCTATGAGCAGTACTTTCCCCTGGTTTTGAGGGACCAGAAGATGGGCGAGTTCTTCAGCTTTACCTAGGGGAGCTTGACGGTCCACGAGTACGTGGTGCGGTTTACTTCATTGCAGAAGTATGTCCCAGGCCTCACCGAGAAGGTGAAGGCCCAACGATTTGAGTTTGGTCTTCGGGATTCTATTTGCCGCGAGTTGCTTTCCAATACCACTCGCACGTATCTGGAGATTGTCAGCGCAGCCTACAAGATTGAGGCTGACCAGGCGACTTTTCCTCAGGCTAGAGATGAGTATGGTAGCAGATCCCACTCTCGGAGCAGAGACAGGAGGGTGACCAAGAAGAACAACAGGAGGTCTTTTGGCGGAAACGTCAGTGCTGGTAGTAGCGGCAGTGGGTCCTCAAGAGGCCGATCAGGGCCCTACACTTGCTACGAGTGCGGTCAGATAGGACACACCCGTTGGCGCTGTCCCAACAGAGACCTTGGTACGGCTTCAGCTTCAGGTTCTTCTAGCCGTATCCAGCCACAGGGTCAGCAGCAGTACCAGCAGGGATCGCAGCAGCAGTCTTACTCACAGATTCCTCAGCAGCAGCAGTATCAGCAGGGCTATGCACAGCAGCCGTATCAACAGGCACCCCAGCAGCAGCCTGTCCCAAGTCAGGGTAGTCAAGCCAGCCAGAGTTCACGTACCAGAGGTCGGAGTGGACGCAGTGCTAGAGGACGTGGACAGGTTTATGCTTTTGCAGGGGGGCAGTTAGCTCTGGACACCTCGACAGCTTTGGATGGTACGATTATTGTTTCTAACTCAGAGGCTAGGGTATTGTTTGACACAGGAGCTTCTCATTCTTTTATTGCCACTTAGTTTGCGGATGCATTAGGACTAGAGTCTGAGTCCACGGGTAGCACATACTGTTTCCGCTCTGCCCTTGGAAAGGGGGCAACTACAGATAGGATCTTTCGTAAGTGCCAGCTGCTGGTTAAAGAAGGAAAGTTACTAGCAGATGTTTACCCGTTGGACATTGATGGGTATGATTTGATACTTGGAATGGATTGGTTGGAGAAGTATCGAGCTCTCATAGACTGTGAGAAGAGGACAGTCATAGTGAGGACTCCAGACAAGGATAAAGTTATGGTGATCAGAATGGATGAGCGACTCACACAGCCGAGTCCACTCTTGCGACCATGTTTTCGTGGGAGGAGAACTTTGACTTGCTACAGTATTTTGAGATCGTCAAAGGAGACAGTTGGATCCAGTGGTGACAGATACTTTCCGGTAGTTGATGAGTATCTCGGAGTATTTCCTGAAGATTTACCAGGTTTACCGCCACATCGGGAGTAGAGTTTCAGATCGAGTTGGTTCTAGGAGCCACGCCGATTTCGATTCCACCTTACCGTATGGCACCAGCAGAGTTGCAAGAGTTGAAGCTTCAGTTGGAAGATCTTATGAGCAAGGGTTTTATCAGGTATAGTTCATCACCGTGGGGAGCACCGGTGTTGTTTGCCAGAAAACATGATGGGACCCTTCGACTCTGTATAGATTATCGAAAGTTGAACAGTGTCACTGTGAAGAATAAGTATCCACTTCCGAGGATTGATGATTTGTTCGATCAGCTTGCAGGAGCTCAGTTCTTTTATAAGATCGATCTGAGGTCTGGTTATCATCAGCTTCGGGTACGGGATAGTGACATAGAGAAGACAGCTTTTCGTACACGCTACGAGCACTTCGAGTTCCTTGTCATGTCATTCGGATTGACGAATGCCCCCGCAGCTTTCATGGATCTCATGAACAGAGTCTTCCGGCCTTATCTGGATCAGTTTGTGATTAGTCTACTCCAAGACACATCAATGCCAAGTTCTTGTCTCAACTTCCTGCAAACTACATAGAACACGACCTCAACATATCCTCCAAGGTCTAGATAGTCCATTCGGACTGCCCTTCGGTTTGAGTATGAAAGGCTGTGCTGAATTGCAATCTGGTGCCCTAAGCTGCTTGTAAAGCTCTCCAAAACCAGGAGGCAAATCTAGGATCCCGATCTGACACTATAGTCTCAGACACCCCATGAAGTCTCACAATCTCATTAACATACAATTCTGTCAATCTATCCAATGCATACTTCTTATTCACCTGCAGGAAGTGTGCAGATTTGGTTAGTCAATCAACGATCAATCAAATACCATCTTCCCCATCACGGGTATGTGGTAAACTTAAGACAAAATCCATGACAATGTCATCCCACTTCAACACAAGAATAGGCAAAGGCTGAAGTAGGCCACCATGCTTCTGCCTCTCAATCTTCACTTGTTGACAAATCAAACATCTACTCACAAAAACCGCAATTTCTCTCTTCATGTTCGGCCACCAATAATAGTTCTTTAAAGTCCTGTACATTTTAGTGCTACCAAGATGTGCTGCATACGCCGAACTATGGGCTTCCTCCATAATCTCTTACTTAAGTTTCTCATTTTTTTTGGAACACAAAGTCTGTTCTTGAACATCAATGTTCCATCTTTTCTAACCGAGAAATCAACAGTTGTCTCATCAAGTGTCCGCTCAATCAACTGCACCATGGACTGATCATTATACTATGTCTTCCATAATTTATCAATTAAAACAGGCCTCACTTGAAAACTAGCCACCAAAGCTTCAACTTCATCCTCCCATAACACAACATCAGTAGCCCGCAACTCATAGAGAAATGGAACCTGAACCGCTTTCAAATGAGCCAAAGTGACAGAAGGGTTATGGCTAAGTGCATCGGCCACTACGTTGACCCTTCCTGGATGATACTGAATAATAATAATATCATAATCTGCAAGTAGCACCATCCATCTTCTTTGCCTCAGATTTAAATCTCTCAGAATACACACATAACGAAGACTCTTGTGATTAGTGAAAATTTGACACTTAGCTCCGTAAAGATAGTGTCTTCATAACTTAAGTGCGAAAACTATCATTGCAAGCTCTAGATCATGAGTGAGATAATTTTCTTTGTGTGACTTCAATTGCCTAGAGGCATAGGCAATAACTCTCACATGTTGCATTAACACACCACCCAACCCTTGCCTAGAAGCATCACTATAGACCACAAACTCTCCATTATCGTCAGATAGTGCCAAAACTGGAGCACTAACCAATCGGCACTTTAGTTCTTGAAAACTTTGCTCACAGTTTTCACACTATTCAAACTTCACACATTTCCTCGTCTATCTAGTAAGAGGAGCCGCAATCTTGGAAAAACTTTCAACAAAACGGTGGTAGTACCCAGCTAGACCCAAGAAACTCCGTATCTCCTTTACACTAGTGGGTCTCCTCCAACTCATCACCGTCTCTATCTTTTGGGGGTCCACACTAACACCTTTGGCCGACACAATGTGGCCTAAGAATCCCACTTTATCTAGCCAAAACTTACATTTGCTGAGGTTCGCGTTCAACTGAGCCTCTCTCATGGTCGGTAAAACAAACCTCAAATGTTTTGCATGCTCCTTTGCATTCTTAGAATAAACTAGAATGTCATCTATGAGCACGATCACAAATTAGTCAAGGTATGGACCAAACACTATTCATGAGATCCATAAGAGCTGCGAGTGCATTTGTAAGCCCAAATGCCATCACAACAAACTCATAATGGTCATAACATGACCGAAAAGCAGTCTTGGCTATGTTATTATCCCGAATTCGAAATTGATAATATCCTGACCTCAAGTCAATCTTTGAAAAGACTGTTGTCCTTCTCAATTGATCAAACAAGTCATCAATACGGGGCAAGGGATACATGTTCTTCACAGTAACTTGATTTAGCTTCCTGTAATCTTCACAAAGTCTCAATGTACTATCCTTCTTCTTAACAAACAACACTGGGGCACCCTAAGGAGAAGTGCTTGGTCAAATAAATCCCTTATCCAACAACTCCTGCAGTTGAGTTCTCAACTCTTTCAATTCGGCAGGGGCCATTTTATACGATGCTTGAGAAATATGTGTGGTTCCAGGGAGTAAATCGATCGTAAAATCGATCTCAATCTCGGGTGGCAAACCAAGCAATTCATCTGGGAAAACTTCCGGGAACTCTTTAAGTATAGGAATATCATCCAAACTTACTTCTATCATACTAGTATCCACCATATGAGCGAGGTAGGCTTGACAACCTTTATTCAGCAATTTTCTAGCGGCCACATCTGAAATTAGATACTTTGGGAAAACAACATTTTCTCCCTAAATGTAACCTCCAGCATTCAGGACTTCGAAATACCACCTCCTTCTGGAAACAATCCACCATGGCCCTATGTGCTCCTAAAAAGTTCATACCCAAAATTACATCAAACTCTATCATATCTAAAGGAATTAAGTCAGCTTCGAACATATGGCCATCCACTAACACCTCGCAACCACTACACACCCAATTTATCTCCATTGTATCCCTAGATGACAAGGATACATGCCACTCGCATGGGAATGGTAAGAATGGCACATTAGCATAGAGCGAAAATCTATTTGACATAAAAGAATGCGTAGCTCCCGGATCAATTAATGTAAAAGCAGGATAACCAAAAATTAATAACGTACTAATGATGACCTCTAGAGAAGTATGACCCTCCTGCTGAGTCATGGCATGCACTCTAGCATGAGTAGTGGTGGGACGTCCTCTGTTTCCTCTGTTCTGCTGAGCATTACCTCTATCTGGACCCAACATGCGAGTACCGCTAACAGACGCACCCGCTAGAAACTGGCCCATGGCCTGAGTAGGGGCATACGTGGCTCTTTGAGTTAGAAAATGACACTCTCTCTTAAAGTGGTCCTACTGACCACAATGATAACATTACCCTGACTGATACTGACTCTGTCCCAATTGGAATGACTGACCACCTGGAGCCCCACTCTGGCAACTAGATCCTCCACTGAATAGTCCAGATGAGCGTCCACCAAACCAGTTCCTAGGGCGTCTCCTACCAAACCTCTTGAATTTTCCTCGAACTCTTGAGCCAGAACTGGAGTGGATACTATGACCACTACCAACAGATGATCCAGAACCAGAAGTAGATGTCTCATTCCTAGGAGGGTCTTGACTAGGACCACCAAAATCAGGTATGGGGCCAACTACTAACTCATGTGCCTCAATATGCATTACAAACATCATGACCTGCTGACATGTCTAGTAAGGCACTGCTGTCATCTGACTCGCATACATACAATCAAGTCCCTTGACAAAGTAATAGATCTTCTCCTTATCTGACTTTACCAAGTCAGACACATAGAACGCTAACTCCCTGAAGAGCTGCTCAAAGACCGTCACATACATACTGTCATTTTTTTCAAATTTAGAAACTCCAACCTCATTCGGTTGATATGGGTTGGGCTAATATAACGCTGCTTAAAATGAGGTGTGAATTGACCCCAAGTCATACCCTGAACACCATCACTCAAGTCTCTTCCCAAATCAAGCCACCAATGCCAAGCTTCCCTTTCCAGGAACTGAACAGCTATGGTCACTTTCTTACCTTCAGGACACTCTGCCTGCACAAACATCATTTTCATGCTCTCTAGCTAGCTAAGAGTATCCATCGGCTCATTGGTATGAGAGAAAACCTGGGCTCCATTCATGTGAGCCTTCTCATAAGTGATATTTGAGGAAAAAGTGGTGAGTCGCCTGAAGAACTGTTCCGATGGACCATCAGCTGGTGCTCCCTCATCCCCTCCCAATGGATGATTGAGAGGATTTGGAGGATTTTCCCTATGGGCTCGACCGCGACCACGACGCATAGTTACCTGAGAAAGAAACATTTAGCACCATTCATAACAATACTAGATTAACTACTACAAATACTGAAGAAAATACCTAGTATCTCATGCATAAAATGCTAATGATCCGCCGCGGTAGGATTATCACTCTATAGATACTAAATACTCGTAAGTATAATCGGATAACCTAATGCTCTGATACCAACAGTCAAGATCCATCTTGGATAAACCCCTTTAACCCGGAGTAAATCTTCCAGGGACCACCTCCCAAAGAAGATTTTGCCGAAATTTCGACAGTCTTCTTTGAAAAGTGGACAACCCTTAACCTATAACAACCCAAAGAGAACACTTCTAAATATCCATCAACCACCCACTACTCCTAGAGTCATCCTGCTACCATATCCAACATCCCCCATAAAGATACACACCTAAATATTTCATAATAAATCACACCAAGTGCTAAACACAACAATTCAACATCAGTCCTAAATTTAAATCCTGCAATGGGTTCTAGATCCCTAGGAGTTCACCGAAAGATTAAATAAAACCCGATGTGTAGCAGAGCGACTAATTACAGCAGAAGCAGGGAAAAATATATAGTAGCTTAACTCGAAACCTACTGATGGATTGAGAAGTGGCGGTAACTATGTCTGGCCACCACGAATACTAGTCGGATCGAGCACTGCAATCTGGACATTTAAAACGAAGGGCCTTGGGAAGAAACATTGAAAATATTAGCGTGAGTGGACAAAAATCAAATATGTAAAGACAAATTTATTTAATGTTCTCCCTTTGATTTTCCAAAAATCCTTATGCACGCAACAATTAGAAAACGATTAAATTAAATAAATAACGATTCTTTTTGCTCAAATCCATAATTAAAGAAGTGGGGTACTATCATCATGACCACGACAAAACAACTAACCAACTTTAATCCAAGAGAGGGTCTATTGACCAGCTCTATCGGAGAGGGTCCCTTGACCCGCTCTATTCGGGAAGGTCTATCTGACCAGTTACCACCGAAGAGGGCCCTGACTGGCTCTATCCGGGAGGGTCCTTCTGACCAGCTACTACCGAAAAGGGTTTGACTAGCCGACCAGCTACCACCGAACAGGATCTGACCAGCTACAATTCGGAGAGGGTACCATCTCTATTCGAAGAGGGTCCATGCTATATATATATATATATATATATATATATATATATATACTTCAAAATCCTTAAAAACCTCATAGTGAATAAATCAAAATCCAAGTCAAAACACCCATAACTTTTTTCTAAATACTTTGGATTTAAAACTTTTTCAGGCATCCGAAACCGGTTCCCTGACTTTACTTTAAATCATTAAAATCTAAGAGCCAAGTTTCTCCATTTTAAAAATAGCATCCTCCTCCATAACCCAAAATGGTATAACGATTTAAAATCGTACTCCGAGAAAATCCTTTAAAATTCATGGAAAATGTATGAACCTCTTTCCCGGCTCAATTACTTTTGAAAAATAATAAATCTCAAACTTGCCCAAAATCACCATAAAAATCAATATGGATGAAATTCTTGTAAATAAAAAAGAGAAACTTAATAAAATCCCGTTGCATGCCTTATATTTAAAAATAATAGTCGAGTCACAAAGATACGGCTATGTCTACCGGCTATCTGAAGACTGCTCAGCTCGAACTCCCCCACGTCATGTTCAAAATATACAATTAAATTCTCAAGTCCACAATTAAAGTAAAGGACAGCAAAATTAAATATCCTCCCTTAACCACCTCTAGAAAAACGTGGGGAGTCGGCCTCAACTACACCTCAAGCGTAAAAACCCTTAACAATTCTCTCACACTTAGCCGGTAATTTTCAAATGACCGGTCACCATTTAATTATCCAATTATTAATTCCTATTCTTCAAAAAAAAAACTAAACGTACTGAATAATTTTCTAAAAAATAAAAACTGTCCTTCAATGGCTTTCTCTTAATTTTTACAATTTAATGGGCAAGAAAAACTACCTAAAATGTGGCAGCTCTACCGCCGGCAGGAAAATCCGGCCAAGCTCCGCCCACCACCAATCGACACCAAAATTCACAGTTTGTTCCTCTCATCATTCCGAACATTTTTCTAGTTCAACTCTAAGGCCAATTCGGTCTTTAACTAGGTCAATCGAACAAAAAATACAAAAAACCAAAATTTTCAAACTTCAAATCTTCGATTCTACCTCCACACTCCAAATCAAACCACCAAACTTTAGAGGTGATTAGTACTACTAAAACACATCATATCCATATATAGAACTCCCACTGGACACACGGCATTCAACAAGTAATTTCTCTCAAACCAAGGCGAGATAGATCGAAATGTTTACCTAGAATTGATGTAGACTCAGAGGTCGTCCTTTTGGGATCGGTGGAGTGACGGCGGCGCTATGGCGGCTAGAAGATCCGGCAGGTTTTTGTTCGAGAGGGAAGAGAGAGCTCGGGGAGAGAGAAGGAAATAACCGGGTGAAAAATATGATTTTTCACCCCGATAACTCCCATTTATAGTCATTTTACCGTACAATAATTTTACATTTTTGCTTATAACTTTCACATATGAACTCCGATTGTAGCATACTACGTGTCCACAAACTCGTAACGACGCCCTCTACAACTTTCATAAAGAAAGTTTCCCAAATTCTCGATTTAACGAAAAGTACATTTTGTAACCTCTTACGGTAAAACGGTTACTACAAATGGTTAAAGATTAAAGTAAACTAAGAAGTAACTGATAGTAAATTGATTTTATGATCGGGATGTGACACGAATGCTCAGAACCGACAACGCAACACAAAGAACTATCATGTCGTTTGACCATTCGCATCGTTGATGGACGAGGCGGCCATGGAATATCCAGAAATCAACCGGTACGTCTATACGTACGAGAAAATAAATTCTGACGTCCGGGAGGATATTGTAAGTTATCTTAAGTTTTTTTTTGCTTCTATATATATATATACAGTAGCATCACCAACGCTACTAACTTATACTCACTTTGCTCTTTTTTCTTCAAGAAGAAGAAGCTCTCTCTCGCCGATTTCAGGTTCGTTTCGCAACCTATGTGAGCCTACCGCAAGCTACGTTTTTTGATTGCGACTAACTTGGATGACTTGATTTAGGAAAATCTCGTCCGTTAACCTCCATTACTTTTTGGGTGAAACCAGCCTTAACAGCAACCCATGAGCCCTAAAAATACAAAACTAAGAGTTTAGCAAGTTGGACGGAGCTTGCATACAAGCTATGTTGGGTAGTATAATGCTGCAATTTTTCTAAGTTGGACTCAGTGGAGGATGAGGATATTTAGGCTTCTAGTACTTTATATAGTTAATGATACGTAAAACACTAAACATCATACCCTCATAACAACCCAACAGCTTCCTCAATTTATTGATAATTTTAATTTTAAAGAATTTTTTACTGTTTTGAGGTCCACCAGTTTTCCCATCTTATTCTTTAAAATGAGGATGAAGAAAAAAAAGAAGCACTCATTCTCTAAATTTGCAACAAAATCTTCATTTCCCAAATTTAATGTTTCACATATTCTAATAAAAAGTTATCAAATATATAATATTTTATTAAGTTTGTTATTGTTAATATAAAATATATATATATATATATATAAGTTTTGATATAATTAATAATGATATAACTTATTTTATTGTTGTAATAAATGTTAAAATCTCTAAAATATGAAAGCCGTTAGAGTTGAAGTAAGAAAAATTTAGAGATTTTAACTTTTACAACATAAGTTTAAAGAAAGAAAAAACTATTAAACATGATAGTAGATTCGAAAAGGGCCAAGAATAGTTTAGTAGATTTGAAAAGGGCGAAGAACAGTTCAGTTCAGGTAAAACCAAGAATCAGAAGGTTAGTAATAGAAACTAGGCAGTATCACTCCAGAAACCAATATTTCTTCAACTTCCTTACAAGATTGCAATTACAAATCACTAAATTTTGAAAAGAAATGAACCACATTCAAGTAGAAGTATCCTCACTAGTTTTGAAGATTTTCCAAAAAGCTAACAATGGAAAATTCCTCACTAGTTTTGAAGATTTTGAATTCTTGCAATTCGAGCAGAACTCCGATCAAGATTCTCTCTGGAAATTCATCGACATCTCCGACGCCGACTCTGATGACAACCCCCACGGCCCCAAGATTCCGTCTCGGAGCCGCCACAGCACTCCTAGCTCACATTCGAGTCCTCTGGTTGGTTTATTGGGCCAACAATTTGGAGGACCGCCGTGGCCATGATGACGATGGCGTAGCGGTGAGGACAGCTGGTGCTGTGATCGGTGAGCCTCAAGTTTGGGAGGGAGAGGATAAGGAAATTGAGGAAAGCATGGTCCGGGCTTGAAGCCTTTTCTTTTCAGGAAACTTGATTAGAGATGAATAATTAGCATTAATCCCAGAGAAAAATGGTACCAACATCGCTGAATTGGAAACTGAGTAAGTCCAACCATAGTTTTGCACTATTCATATAGGATTCATTTTCACATCTCCAACAATAAGTCTTATATGAGGTCCTATATTCATTTTAGTTGATTAAAATAATTTGATTAGTATGTTTATGTATATTATATTAATAATATGTTAACATTATTAAGTTAATAAAACCTCATAATTTTTTTCGATCACACATTTTTTCTTAATTTTTACCATTAAATATAATTTTTGTAATATAATATAAATATACATATTAACCTTTTGTTGTGTTATGTCGGCATATACGATAAACAATCAAGTTTTGTAGATATTTTCTTGTGTTGTGTCAGTATATACGACAAACAACCAAGTTTGGGTGTGATATCGTCGCCACGTGTCAAACATTACTTGGCTATCTAGATTACGAGTTATATTTGTCCGACATGTGTCTTATCTTATCTGTTGGTTCATCCAAAATTGTTATAAACTAGGTTAAGTGCCCGCGCCAGCGCGGGTTAGAATAGTATAAGCAAATCGCAGAACCCTACGGATGGGAAAAAAACAAAAAAACTAAAAACTGGGTATCGCACAAAGCCAACCAAAATTCGAAATCATCCATGTAAATTTACAATTAACGATAAAAACTTTTAAGTTAACAATCAAATCTTTTCACCTGTAACTTTCATGTCATCAGTCCAAACTTCAACTACACATCTTTATAGAGGCAGTGCATATATATGGAGTTTGCTCTTTTTCACCATCTACTGGTGGGTGATATTAAAGCATGAATAAATTACATTCAGTAAAATGGAATAAAGGAAGATCTTCCTACACTAATAGTTGAGTGATCAAATTAAGTTCTTGGTCCTTGACTATAATTGAATATAATATGTTTAAAGGCATGTAATGTACTTGAGTTTTTCAGGAGAAAAGACTCTAACCCAGTCATTATCAGAAGGATCAGGGTACATAAGATCCACAACCACCCATTATGTATTATCACCCTGTGATCATATCAATCAAAACACAAATCATCAAACTCTTTGACCTTGCTCCTCTTGCCGCACATGTGAAATTAAAAAACAAATTAAATCTGTTCACCTGATATTTCCTCAAAAAACAAATCAAATGCAATGCAATGTTGGTAGAAATGCGGCCAAATCAAACTAAAGCATCAGAAAGCTACCATCTTCGTAACATTTTCCCTTCAAAATTCAAATTCACAAAACATAAAACATGACAATGCAATACCTTTCAACACTCTTCTTCCTTCTCATTCTGCAAGTAAAACTCTGCACCTACTGCTCTCATTCATTCTCAATAAAACAAAGCTCCGTCTCAATGATGCATTGTGTACCAAACCTTGATGACCTCTAGAGTCCAAATAATACATGTTACTATGCCATGCAGTAAAAGCTATACATTTACTCCTCAAACAAAAAAAGCAACATAATCATGTTATTTAGCTCCATTTTGTACTGTTGAAATAAAAGTTAATTATATGAATGAGTTTTGGTACTAATCCACCGTCTCCCTCCTCGAAATCTCATCCTCAATCTCTCCCACACTCTCTCAAACCTCCCCACCCTCTCCTCCTCTTTCGCCTTACCGGAGTTTCGCAACAACGACTTGTCAATCTCCCTCCTCACCTCCACCACCTCCTCCATAATCTCATCGCACCGCTGCAGCAGCCCCTCCTTGCTCCTCCTCAGCTCTACCTGTACTCCCTCTAATATCTCTCCTTGCAACTCCTCTTTCTTCAACCTCACCGCCCGCCACGCATCCTCCACCGCCTTCACATCCTTCCCCCTCCACTCTCCTCACCAGCTCTGTCGCTGTCTCCAGTAGCCGCTTCGTTACCGCCGCGTATCCCTCGCTCTCGTAACTCGCCTCCTTCTCCTTCCTACAGTAACTATGGAAAAGTGCATAAGCAACTGCCCTTATGCAATAGATTGCAAATAGATATTGAGTTGGTATTATGATATATTTAAAGGCATTTGAGAAGAATGCCTTACGTGGGCAAGAGTTCAAAAAGAAACTATTTCAAAAATAGCAATTTTAACTGCAATAACTGACACCCATGATCAAGAAGTGCAAAGAAGGGCTGTATTGCTTAGGTACCACAATATTGCTGGTGGACTTTCCGCAATATTGCTTGTGTCATCGTATCTTCCTCCATGTTGCAGGTTTACGTAATAAGAGCAACATGCCTTTTATTGCTAGGGTGACCGAGGGCAAAATAGTCTTTTTCGTGACTGTGGCTTGGCTTGGCTTTGTGGCTGGCTGCTTATGAACAGTGATGGGGTGGCTTGGCTTGGCTTTGTGGCTGGCTTTGTGGCTGGCTCCTTATGAACAGTTGCTTCAAGATTGTATTATAGTAAATATGAGGTCATTGTCATCCTCATTTCTCACAAATTCACACACTTCTCATATCTTACTCTCCGTATTGTTTTCTTTAGATTTTGTCAAACTGTTTCTACAATGAACCGTTTGAGAAAATGGTTCATGAAAGATCAAGAAGAAGCCGTTATGAGAAAACAACGAAGATCCGCGATGATGTCTGCTGCTGCCTTGCAAATCCAAGATTTGGAAGATGAGGATTCACACTGGGGTGGTTCTTCGGAAGGGCGTTCGTATACAGCTAGAAACAGAGAGCTCATGGATCAATGACTCAAAGCTCTGTACTTCACGGATCCATGCAGGTATGAACCAAATATATTTCGTAGGCAATACAGAATGCAACCTTGGGTATTTGACAAGATGATGTGCGTCATGGCCAACTATGATCCATACTTTGTTCAAAAAAGAGATGCGCGTTTCCCTCTCTCTCCTGCCCGAGCGAGTCGCATCTGAAGCTGCCATGGCCTAGCCCAACTACGTGTGGCCCTGAGTCCTGGTCTTGGAAATGTCTCATATTTGAGACTGAGAATGGGACTGGGTCTCAAAATTCCAAAACCAAACCTCTCCAATTTTGCTTGTTGGAGATGAAAAGTCTCATTATGAGACCAAGACTGGGTTTTAGACCCACCGATGGAGTTGCCCTAAAGTGTGAAATTGAAGTTTAGGGCCTTGTTGAAATTGGCTTCACGCAATTGAGTCGCACAGAGGAGGAACAAAAGGAGAGTGTGAAGAAAAGGGTACTTTTGAAATAGCAGTATTGTGAATGGAAAAAAAAATTAAAAATTTAAAAGGTGTGGAGATTGCAAACAAGGTTGTGTTTGTTTAAAGACTTTTTTTGGTCAGTGTAAACAAATTTTATTCATAAAAAAAGCTTACGTAAACGTTCATACTTACATTATATGGATCCATAGTTAGATTACATAAATCCATACTGGGATCAACAACAACATTAAGAAAACAAACTAGACGAAACAGCCAACCAAGCATCAAACAAAGCCAACATGGATCCAGTCCAACAGAAAGCTCAGCGGAAGAGGAACTTGACGTTGCTGACATCGCCAACAAACGAGTCATCTTGTGACACAGGGTCGTCACTACCGCTTGACACATGACCGTCACCGGTGCTTTTATCATTGGACGAGACAACCACAAAATCAACTCTGCACATGAATACCAATATAGAACCCATAGAAAACACTCTATAATCCAAAACCCAAAACTATACAAACCATCCACACACCACATCAGCGCAAGACCAGGCAAAAGATCGCTAGGCTGGGGATAACCAATAAAAAAAGAGAAGGGAGATATGGTATAAGCGAGAGTGAAACCACCAATACGCCTATTTTGACATATGATTCGATGCCGATCTCAGATAACTGATTCAACGACCTTTCGTTGAAAACACTGATGAGAATGATGGATGTGCACCTTGATTGTGAAGCATCTGAAGGAAGATAAGATCTAGGTTGGGTAATCTGAGAGTGAAAAAGATAGTTGATTTGGGTGGAGGATTTGGTTGAAGAGTGGGGGAAAACGGTCAAACCGGGGAGCTTGAAGGAAATAGAACTTTGCCACTACCAAACAGAGGATCTACCACATCGAGGGTAGGGAAAAGCAAAATAGAAAGAGGTTGTCCTTCCCCATCTCCCAATCTAAATATCAGATCAAAGGAGATTCAGATCTGGGGAGAGGAGAGAGGGAGGAGAACCAGAGAGAGGAAATTTGGGTTTTTTTAGAGGAGAGAGAAGAGAGGGAGAAAATGCGTTAGAAACAACCTACTAAAAATTGTTTGTTTAAAAACTCTGATGTAAGCAGACTTCCAACCAACCATAATTTCTTCAAAGCCACTCTTACTATGTTCTCTAACAATATTACCTTGAGATCCTCCTCCTTTGAGATCACTAGTTTTGAGTTATATTATTAGAGACATTTCCTCATCTTCTTTAAAACCAGATTCTATTAGGGCTGCGTTTTTATACCTAAACCCAGAAATTCGGACTGGTTTGACCCAAATCTAGACAGATCGGGTCGGGTTTAGAGACAAAATTTACTGGGTCGGGCTAAACCCGGACGAAAATAAATATATTTGGGTCAGGTCAGGTTTCATGGGTATAAACTCGATCCGGACCAAAAACCCGAAATAAATAAGTCCTAATCTACATGTCGCGTTCCTAATGGCTCTCTACAGGCATATATATATATATATATATATATATATATATATATATATATATATATATATATATTCTAAAAACCCTAGTTCCCTCACGCTTCACTTCGATCTCGACTCACTTTCGCCTCTCTCACTCTCTCTGTCTCTCGTTCTCATTTCTCTCAGTTACTCATCCATCACCATGGATTTGTCAATGGCTTATGGGAACCCTCTCTCGCCTATGTATCTAGGATCTGTCTCATGGGAACACAACACCTCTCTTCACTCTTGACTTTCTCTTGTCTCTTTTGCCTTTCTTCTTCAGTAAAAACCTAACTCTCTCTCGCATCTCTCGCCCATGGATTCATCTGATGGAAACACACCACTACACCAAAAACAAACAATGAAAGTTGCGATTGAGGTCTGAATGCATATGAGTGTGAATTCAATTCCATTTCAAATTTCAAGTGTGAAGATATCGAGGTTGATTTGCGTTCTGATTTGGATTGCCCAATTGCTAATATTTATGAATTTTTGATTATTTGATCTATGATCTTGTGATTGTAAAAATTGTGAATCAGGGGAAGTGTTGTTGATAGGGTGATTGAGGTCTATAATTGTATTTTGCAGAATTTGTAAGCTTATGCCTTCTGGTAGAAATAAAGGACAGAATTTGTAAGCTTCCGCCTTCACCTCCAGGTTAGCAAAAAAAATCAGTAGGCTTGAAAACCCGAAAAATCGGCCCGGCCCGAATTTTTTGGTTTTAGCCTGCAAAATAACCGATCTGGACAGACCCAAAAGTTTCTAGTTCGGGCTCGGGTTTTATTATTTCCGACCCGGACCGATCCAAAAACAATCCTAAATTATGTAGATATAGATTAATGCATTTGCATTAATCTTGGATCTGATTTTGATTAGCATTTACTTAGCTGTAAATACCTTTGCTAATTTACTGCAATCATTTTTAATTTTATTCGTAACAATAGCAATGAGGCTGCTATATATAACCTATAAACTTATATTGAGAAAATCAATGAAAATACATTTCTACATATATCTCTCTTGACACAGATTCCATTTGGTGACGTAGAGCCCATGCATGTGGCCATTATATGTGTGATCCATATGCTCCACTGCTGATTATGTGTGAATTACCATATAATTTACAGTACTATTCAGAAAATAAGGGTAACCTAACAATGACAACATTGTTTTGAATAATCTCAATCAATCTCATTATTCAATAGAGATCACATATTGCTAATCATCCCACCGCCTTCTGGGCATAGGGAAGATTAAAGCAAGTGATAAGCAGAGCTAGTACCCTCAATACATCCATACAAAAATAAAAATAAAAAAGTACCCCCAATACATCCTTTTAAGCTAACCTAATGAAAATAAACCCAAAATGAGAGCCTATTACATGATTTGAATAATTAATTGTTTAACAATACATATATAAGAGATTGAAAATGTTTTATTCTCTACACAATACTACAGGGAATCAAGTTGTCTGAAACTTATTGCTTTGTTTCTTCTTCTAAAAACTGCCACAGGTCCATCTCAAAACCTTGGTCAGCATAATTGACACCTATACTTGAAAATGAGACTGTATCCTCAACCCAAAAGTTTGTCAGGACATCATCTTGTAGTAGAGTTTTCCAGTCATCAATTCCATTCTCTATAGGTGGTGATGTTGATGATGAACTGTTTCCTAATTCGGTAGGTTTTGAAGTAGTAACTTTAGCATTCAAATAATTTAAACTTTTGGTGAAGGTTCGTGGTCGAGGTCTTATCACTGTGGTCTTTGTTATTTCTGGAGGCTTATGATTATTATTCGAGATGCCAAAGTTTATATGTTTTCTTCTTCGAGCACTCCAATAGTTTTTCACATCATTTGATGTTCTTCCCGGAAGCCGTCCAGCAATCAAAGACCACCTTTAAGAAAAGAAGGCATAAAACATTCTTAGCCATGTAGTAATTTTACTCGAATGAATTGAAGATGAATAATTTCATAAATATAACAATTAACAAGTTACTAAACTGGAATGTTAGTTTGAACAATATATATTGAAAGTAATGCATGACAAACCATTTTGCTAACAAAAGTGCAAGTGTTAGTCCATATTTGTAAAAGAATCTTTATCACACTGTCTATTTTAGCTCCTTAAGTTACGTAGGACTATCAATGTAAAGTTAACTCAAGTCAAATAATATTCAAAATTTTGTTAAGTTAACAATTGTGGGAAAGACGGATCGAGCTTTCTAGTAAGGATGGGCATATTCGGATCGGATCGGTTTTTGATCCAAACCGTATCCAATCTGAATTATTCGGATTTGTAAAACTTATATCCATAACCAAATTTTAAAATCGGATCAACCGTTATTCGGATCAACCGGAAACCGGATAGGGTTGGATCGGTTTCAGATTTAATCCGAATTTAAAACAATAAGATGTGACATTTTAAAAAAAATATTATTTTGTCTTTTTTCCATATAAAAATTAAAACGTATATAGTTCTAGGTTTTTCTCTCAATTATTATTTTTTCACGAATTTACAGTCATGCTTAAATTATATGTCAAAGTATATATATATATATATTTTTAATAGTATACTTGTTCAAGAATGTGAGTTATATAGCGTGTATATAAATACGTATAATTTGATAAATAAATTTTGTCTTCTTAAGGTGACACATAATAAGAAATATATTGACTAATAATAAAGTAACACGTATTAAAAAAATATAACACCAAATATAAAATATTCGGTTAATTCAGACCGGTTTTTAGGCTAAACCGGAACCAATCCGATTCAAACCGGTTCGGACCGGTTTACGTTATTTTTTGACCCGTTTTAATTGGTTTGGTTATCCGGCCCGTTTTTTCGGATGGTATTTTCGGTTTTCGGTTGAAAACCGGATATTTGCCCACCCCTACTTTTTAGGGTTGTTGTGTCTCTACCTGATCGGCGTCTAGGAAGGAGTCACTCCTTCAGCCATGAATATTTTGATCTGGAAATCTGGAATTGCCAAGGGATAGTTAATCGGAAGACTCGACATGCACTTAAATTGCTTGTTCAGAAACACCAAATTCATATGATTTTCCTCTCCAAGACTCACACAAGTCCATGCATAAGGCTATTGGGTTTGCACATGTTACCTTTTTTGATCGTATAGAAAGGGCGGGGGGTCTTGCGCCGATGTGGGATGACTCCATTCAGGTTACGGTGAGAGACGCACAATTCTACTTTATCAATGCGGATATTACCGGTTTGAAGTCAGGGTTGAGCAGCCGGACCGTGATGAACATCAGAGGCAGCACCGGTTTGAAGAGATGTGGAGTTTGGACCCAAACTTTTTGAGGGTGTTGGAGCAAGCATGGGCACCGCCACAAGTCGGTAGTCCAATGGTTCAATTATGCAGGAAGATCAGAGACTCTGGGAGGTCTTTGCTTAGTTGGGACAGAGCTTTTTTTCAAGGAAGGACCGAGATGGAGGAGGTTAGGCGAGAACTACAGGTTCTAGTACAAAAAACACATGATGAGGCTGACCAAGAGGAGAAAGATAGGTTATCTACCCGGTTTAATAAGTTGATGACCTGTGATGAGGTCTATTGGCGACAAAGATCGAGAGCTATTTGGATGAAGGATGGTGATCGTAATTCAAAGTTTTTTCATAGAAGAGCCTCGAACCGGAGAAGAAGAAATCGAATTAATGGTCTTCTTGACAAAGAGGGTATCTGGCAAAACTCTTCTAAAGGGATAAAAGATGTGGTGATTGAGTAATTTCAAGGTCTGTTTGCTTGTCAAGACTCTGACATAGAAGCACAAGATATTGTGCTTCAGAATATTCAGCCTAGGGTTACGAGAGAGATGAACCAAGTTCTCTTACCTCCCTACACAGCTGAGAAGGTTAAAACAGCTTTGTTACAGATGAATCCTTCCAAATCTCCAGAGTGAGCTACCACTTCGAGCCGTAAAAAGGTTAAGCTTTAGCTCTCTCCATACAGATTCTTTACCCATACGGATGATCGAACCAGTGACCTCCTTACTACCAGGAGTATTACTGTAACATTCGCCCAACATGATGGACTGAGTCTCATCCACTAGGCCAAACCCACATGTCATCGTTTTTCTTTCAGAGTAGAGGCGGCTGTTATTTCTTTTCTGACAACGAGAGATATGTCCCATGATTTGATCTTTTCCAATGTGGTCTTGATCCCAAAAGTGAAGGAAGTGAAATCAATGGGTGATTTGAGGCCTATATCCTTGTGTAATGTTGTGTCCTCTGTCCAGTATTCTTTCTTCATCAATGGACACACTAAGGGCTTTGTTACACCCCAACGTGGCCTCCATCAGGGTGATCCAATCTCACCATATTTATTTTTGCTATGTGCAGAAGGCCTCTTGGCTCTCATTACAGATTCGGTGGCTAGGGGTCAATGGCATGGCCTCCGAGTGTGCGTGAAGGATTTCCTACAGTTAGTCATTTATTGTTTAATGATGATAGAGAGGGACTATGGATTAATTCGGGAAGTGTTAAAGGTGTATGAACGGCGTCTGGACAACAGGTGAACCTGCAGAAGAGTAGCGTGGTATTTAGTGGAAGTATACGGCCGCTTATCCAGGAGTCACTGACAGTGATTCTAGGCGTATGCAGGTGGTTGTGAAACATGACAAGTATTTGGGCATCCCTACTCATGTGGGGCAATCGAAGAATGATACTTTTGCTTATATCAAGGACAATTTATCCAAAAAGCTACTGAGTGCTGCCGTAAGAGATTTTGATTGAGGTGGTTGCCCAAGCTACGCCATTGTACACCATGAATAACTATTTATTACCGCAACATTTGATTCAAGAACTTACCAGTTGTGTGCTTAGTTTTGGTGGGGTGGTTCTGATGAGAAGAAGGGGATGCATTGGCGGGTGTGGGATAAGTTGTGTCAACCAAAAGCGAAGGGAGGTATGTAACGGTTGATCCAAAAGCCTAATTCGCTCCCCGGTAGACTGTTGAAAGCTATTTATTTTCCCAATTGTAATTTTTGGGAAGCATAGTTAGGCGTTGCGCCTTAATATGCTTGGAAGAGCATCTTGAATGGGAGAGATATTCTGCAACAGGGGGTGAAGAGGCTAATAAGGAATGGTCAAAATACAAACATCTGGTTTGAACCGTAGGTAGCAGAAGAAGATCTAGCTCAGTATCAGAATCCCAACTTTGAGAGGGTGGCAGAGCTCTTCTCTAGTTCAGGTACATGGAATGTTAATTTATTTAATACTCTGTTTCCACAACAAATAGTGAACAAGGTATTGGCTATGTAATAAGTGCCCTTAACTATGATGATCGTTGGGGTTGGAAAGAGACAACGGGTTTATGATGATTCTATGGTCAGTTTGGTGTAACAAGAACTTGAAGGTATGGGAGGGAATTGAGAAACCAATTTCAGAGGCGTATTTAATTATGCTGGGATGGTGGACAGAATATCAGAAAGTGAGAGCTACACCGGCGGTGTCACGCGTTAAGGTGTGTGCAAAATGGAGAAAACCGAGTACTGGTTATGTCAAGCTGAATGTTGATGCAGCCTTTGATGCAGGGTCGAATAGAGTTGTCTTGGGAGGCCTGTTTCGGGACCATGATGGTGTCTGTCTTGGTATATTTACACGATTCTTGCCTTTAGCTAGTTCGGGAGAGCAGAGTGAACTACTAGCTGTGTTCGAATGAGTGAGATGGTCTATTATGCAGAATTTCAATCCCATAATCATAGTCAGATTGCCGGGTACTGGTATCTGCGATTACATCTGGTGAGTTGGACAAACAATAGTAGAATCCGAGACCTATACGACGAAATAGACACCAGTAGAATCCAAAACCTATGCGACGAAACCACTTCGTCACATAAGAGAATCAATTCGTCACATACGAACCTAAGCGACAAAAATTTCGTCACATACTTACAGTCGCACTGGTACCTATGCTACAAAAATAAAATATTCGTCGCAACAGAGTGCACCTACGCGACGAAAAATGTTTCGTCTCTATAGTCTTAAGAGACGAAAATTTTTAACTTAAGTGATCAAATATTTTTCATCGCATTAGTGTTTACAATAATTCAAAAAAGAGAGGGAAATTTTTTTTGTTTCTTTTTTTAGTTCTTTTACTTCTCCGTCGACCACCCACGTACCACCACCATCGAACGACTTGTAGCCTGTTGGAGACGGCAGTGTCGAGGTGGAGAAGATGGACAAAGGGGTCGGGTTCAGGTATAGAAAATTCTGAGCTAGACGCGTGCAGAGGCTAGATTTGGTGGAGAGGACGGAGGGGTAGTAATTGTCGAGCAGTGGAGGAGATGGACGAAGGGTTCGTAATAGTCGAGTGATGGGGGAGATGGACAGAGGGGTCGTGATCGTCGTCGTCGTAATCGTCAAGTGGTGGAGGAGATGGACGTGACGGTGAGGTCGGAGTTGGCGTCGGTGGAGAAGGTGGAAGTCGGAGGCGGTGGAAGTTGACATAGAGAGAAGGGAGGTGGCATGGCTGGGTTGAAGAAGCAAGAAGCTTGGTCGGGAAGAGTCTGTGAGAGAGAGGGAGAGAACGAGGATGAAGTGGCCAGGAGAGGGAGATAATAAAAAGAAAAAAAATTACCGGGAAATGAAAATTTTCTGAATTTTTTTTCAAAATTTTGGAACTTATGCGACAAATTCGTCGCTTAAGTGAAAAATTTATCCGACGAAAATATGTTTTTCGTCTCATAAGTGTGGACGTAAGAGACAAACTTATTTTCGTCGTTTAGGTTATAGATTCGTCGCATAGGTGACAACTTATACGACGAATTGTTGTTTTCGTCTCATAATAAGTTATAATTTTGACGACGAAATTATATTCGTGACATAGCTTGAAACTTATGAGAAGAAATTGTTAAATTTCGTCGTATAGGTCTCGGATTCTACTAGTGAGATCCGACCTTGGTTTCTTAATCATGGATTTGAAGGAAGGACTCGATCAGGTTTGCTTCCAATTCTCGAGTGACTTTTGTGAAACGTGAAGCTAATCTAGCTGCTCACAAGTTAGGACAAATTGTCTTACATTCAAGTATGAGTTTAGGTTTTTCAACTGCTATTCCTCCATGTGTGGAGGAGATCATACTCAATAATCAATAAAAGAAATTTCATTCCCTTCCAAAAAAGTCAAATAATATTCAAGAGGAGAAAATTAGATAAGAACAAATTTATCAAGCCTCTATTAATATACACTCATTTACATGTATTCTTTCACTTTACATCTAAAATCAGTTATTATTATTTTTCTTTGTTTTTTAATATGTCTAATTTACCCTTCTGATGTAGAAAAAGGTAAATTATATTATTTCTTTAATCCTAGATTAAACTATTTCATCCATAATTTTTTTCTTGGTATAAATTTATATTGTTGGCTTCAATGTCTATACATTCATTACCAAACTACATATATTTGATTAGGGGTGGGCAAATATCCGGTTTTCAACCGAAAACCGAAAAAAACATCCGAAAAACTGGGCTGGATAACCGAACTGATTAAAACGGGTCAAAAAATAACGTAAACCGGTCCGAACCGGGTTGAATCGGATTGGTTCCGGTTTAGCCTAAAAACCGGTATGAATTAACCGAATATTTTATATTTAGTGTTATATTTTTTAATACGTGTTACTTTATTATTAGTCAATATATTTCTTATTATGTGTCACCTTAAGAAAACAAAATTTATTTATCAAATTATACGTATTTATATACACACACTATATAACTCACATTATTGAACAAGTATACTATTAAAATATATATATATATATATATATATATATATATACTTTGACATATAATTTAAGCATGACTGTAAATTCGTGAAAAAAATAATAATTGAGAGAAAAACCTAGAACTATATACGTTTTAAATTTTATATGGAAAAGAACAAATAATATTTTTTTTTAAAATGTCTCATCTTATTGTTTTTAATTCGGGTTAAATCCGAAACCGATCCAACCCGATCCGGTTTCCGGTTGATCCGAATAACGGTTGATCCGATTTTAAAATTTGGTTCCGGATAGAAGTTTTACAAATCCGAATAATTCGGATTGGATACGGTTTGGACCAAAAACCGATCTGATCCGAATATGCCCACCCCTATATTTGATTTTGTAAAAAGTTTGGATTCATGTTCATGTTCATGTTCTCCTTAGTATGCGTTTTTCTTCCAAAGAACATTCATAGATATTTTTAAGTCTCTTCACGTACTCGCAAAATATCTAATTGTAAGGTAGATGTTCTTGTTTTGTGATTAAATTTTTTATTCTTTTTAAGTATATTATTATATTATTTCTCTGATCTTCTCATTTTTATATATCTATTAGGGCCGGACATAACCGAATCAAAATGGTTTTCAAACCGCATCGGACCGGTTAAAATGGGTTTGTGACCGACCGAAAAAAGGAAAAATTATTTTCAACCAAACCGACACTGAATTCATGCAGGTCGGAAGCGGTGTTAGGGTCGCTTCCGACTGTTATAATATGTGTCATTATTATATGTGTCATTATTATATTTTCGACCAAACCGACACTGAATTTATGATATTATTCATATGTGTCATTATATGATTGGCATAGATTTTGTTACGATGCACTACCACATTGAATCATATGAAAACCCTAATCTAATACAGCCCAGCCGCACTCTCTTGTGATTTTCGCCATTCGACCTTTTCCTTCTCTCACGCCAGCTCCCAAAACTGAAATCCCCTCTGAGCCTCAACCTTCTTTCAGCCACTCATTCAGAATCCAAGTTATACCGACTTCTTCAATCTCCTCTCATTTACCCTTTCATGGCTTCTTGATCATAGCCATCAGCAACACAGAATCAATATTAACTCACCAACCTTAATTACACCAATTAGACTTCAAATTCATGATACAAATGAATGAAATGATGGAGAGACTTGCAGTGATGATGGCGAAAGATTACTTCATAACTAGAACGCTTGTCCGTATATTAAACCGATAACGAAAGGCTCCGATATGAATTTCAGTTCAACCGAATATTTCGGTAGAGCCCATGTAAATATGTGGCGGTTTCTGTTTTACCTCAACCGAATAAACAAGTTCGAAATTGGTTTGGGCCCAAAGCTGACCCGCCCCGACATATGGCCAGCCTTATAATTTATTAAATAGGACATGATATAACAATATATCTAAAAAATAGACCCAAAAGAATTTAGAGATTAAGGTATATGGTTCGGGTATTAAGGGTTTAGGGTTTAGGGTATATGGTATAAGTTTAGTGTTTAGGGTATAGATTTTTTTCTCTTTCTCTCTAATTTAATTTTATTATATTCTACCTAATATATAGATTAGAGAATTAATTCATTTAACTTAGATTTCCATAAAATAAAGAAAACGGTATAATATAGATTGAAAAATTTTATTGTTATAAGAATAATCATAATCAAGGTATTTAAGAGATAACATCAATTATGCTTATTTATTTATGTTTATATATGTGTTATAGTTAAATGATGAAAATTGTGTAAATTTTAGAAAAAAAATAAGATATAATATGTATCATAATTGATATAATTTAGGTACCTATTAATAAAGAATATTATGTGGGTTTAATTTAAAACTACTATTTAAAATTGGGTGTATATCTAAATACCTCATTCAAGAGTGATAATGTGGCTGGGAGCATTCAAACTTCTTCGATCAATAAGGGAGCATTTTCACTTATAAGCCAACAAATATCTACACAAAAAAGACTTATAAAACTCAAGGGCTAGGCATAGGAAAAAACTTCCGTCCGATCTAGATCGGATAGAGTTCCTCGTTCGATCTTCAAGTTAGGGTATGTGTACAATATCAATCGTAATCTTAACCGTTCAATAGTTGAATTAAGCAATGAAGATCATCTATACAAAAAATCAATGTAAAAACAGATTGTTTACTTGTCCAAATGTATCAAACCAAATGGACAGTTCCTGAGCTTTTATGATAATCTATTCATTTTGTTCGATGCATTCGGGTGAGCAAACAATCTTTTTTTACATTAATTTTTTGTGTAGCTGATCTTCATTAGTTAATTCAACTATTTAACGGTTAAGATTACGATTGATGTTGTTAAAATTAAATTTTGAGGAGATCGAACGAACTACTTGGTCCGATCTAGATCGGACCCAAGTATTTTCCCTAGGCATATGTCGGGGCAGGTCAGTTTAATCGCTGCGTCTGATCTAGGCACGAACCCAGTGTATATCTTGGCCTCCTCGAGGAGCGGTGTTGTTGATGGGTTCAGGATGGAGGTGATCCGGTTGAGGAGTTGTGGTAGCACAAGGAAAAGGGTGGCGGTTGAGGTAGGGTGGAGACGATGGTGGCTGGTTGCAGGTGATCCCTCTCTCATAAGGGTTGGTATTTGGGCCTGGGCTCGAGCTCAAGTAGAAGGCCCAACATTGGCTATTTTAAATATTTTTAATTATGTTTTTGGTTTAATTGTTGTTAGTTGTTTAATTTTATGTGGCTTTATGCCGGTAATAAGCCCTTCTACCATAGGACGATGTGGGCTCTGTCCCGACAAGTGTGTGTCAAGTGTCATGATTGCTCTAATAAGACAGGAAGTTCCTTGCTTAGTCAAATGGTCGCAGCCTTTATACGGCAGAGTGAAATTTTTGAATAATGAGAAAGTGGAGGCTCCATATGAGTATTAGTTTTCCTTTATGTCGTCATGTTTTATGCAAAGCAAATAGAGATGTCATTGATGCACTCTTTGCTAATTGGTTCTTGCTTCAATGCATAAGTTGTGTAGGGTCTCCTGATATTGTTTTTAGGTGTTCTTACACTATAAGGTTAGGTTTTATGTCCCCTCTTTGTATTCTGTGGTTTTAGTACACTACCAGAAAACCTACTTTAGCTGATGAAATTTTTTCGTCGGCTAAGTAAAAAATTTCGTCGGCTAAGAAGTCGTCAGGAAAAAGCCGTCGGCCAAGATTTTAGACGACGAAATTACTATTCATCGTCGGCTAAAGTCATTTATTTAGCAACGAATAAATTTTTCGTCGCTTAAAGTCTGGACATAAGCCGCCGAATTTTTGGACCTTAACCGACGAAATTTTATTAGCAATTTATTTATTTAATTTATTTTTATTTATTTATTCAACTTTAGCAGATGAATTTTAATAAAGTTCGTCCGCTATAGTTATTTATTTATTTATTTAACTTTAGCCGATGAATTACCATAATTTCGTCGGCTATAGTTATTTATTTATTTAACTTTAGCCGACGAGTTACCTTAATTTCGTCGGCTAAAACCCTAAACCCTATATGTAGAAGCTTCAAACGAAAAAAAATCGTGAAATAAGATATGACCGGAATGGTGAAATATATCTACAGTTGAAAAATCACTTAATTCCGGTAAAGTCTCGGTACCGATAGTTGCGGCCAATGAAATTTTTCATTCTTTCGGTAGCCCTATATCCGGTGGTTATTTTTCAAAAAAAATTTATACCACTGGTTTTGTGTCATCGATTTAAAACTATTTTCAGTTGATGGTCCGGGCAAAATATATAATTTAGACGGTCAAATGACCGTTTCCGTACGTTAAGGGGTTTGACTAAGGGGATTGACCGTAAGGATCGAGCCCTTAACGTTATCGGATCAAGTTTAATTTTTTCCTATAGACATATTTTGACATAATGATCATATCTGACGGTCGGATTTTTGTTTCTCAAGTTTGATCATCAGAATCACAGCATGCCTACTAATGTATAACTTTACTAAGTTTTAAATAAATGTTTCATTTCAAAGACAAACTCTACGTAGAAACTTCAAACGCAAAAAAGTCATGAAATAAGTTATGGCCGGAATGGTGAAATACGTCTACGGTTGAAAAATTGTGTAATTCCGGTAAAGTCTTGGTGCCGATAGTTGCGGTTAGTACAATTTAAGGGTTTGACTTACATGATTGACCGTCCAGATGAAGCTCTTAAATTTATAGGATCAAGTTGAATTTTTTACCATAGAAATATTTCAATATATTGATGATATATGACAGTCGTATTTTTCTTTGTGAATTTTAATGACCGGAATTACAACATGCATACTATTTACCATTATTTATTCCTATGAGAAACCCTATCATCGAGAGGTAAATATCTCAAAACTTTTAGATGGACAGTTGCGTCTCATCATGATTCAAGTTTGTTGTGTTGAAGGTTTGACCAAAATACCTTATATAGATGCAAATATAGGCATTTTCGTGTATTAAATGATTAGAAAAACTGTATTTTGAAGCCTTAAACGAACTCTGATGGCCAAAAAAGCCCATATATCATTGCAATAGCCATGAGTTTGACTCGTACAGATGTTCTGCTTCCAGATTGGTATCACATTAGTCAATCGGACACCGAAATATGCGTAGTGCAATTTTATAAGCAAAAGGTACTTTAGCCGACGAAATACCCTAATTTCGTCCGCTAAACTTTTTAAATTTCGTCGGCTAAAGTTCACAGACTATAGTCGACGAAAAAATTAGTTTAGTCGATGAAATTGTTTTTTCGTCGGCCGCCAAAGTTGACTTTAGCCGACGAAAATATAACTTAGCCGAAGAAAAAAATTTCGTCCGCCTGTTTTTTTTTAAATTTTTTTGACTAAACACCTTCTCCTTATAGTGGTAATATATAGTGACGCGTGACAGCTGCCTTCTACCCTTTAGATTAAAAAAATCTCTTCTATTTTGGTTTTGTAGTTTTCTTTAACCGGACAGTGTTTTAATGACTTGTTGTACAGAAATGAGTGAACTCCAAAGTGTTTAATTTATTTATTTAGAAAAAATAAAAATAGAAAATGTGAAGGACGAAGACAGTTTTGTGTTGTGTTTGTTCATGCACAAAAATATGGAATGAAAGTTGTAATTAACAAATGAGATTCAGACTGCATGCCAGTCCATGGAGCTTAATTCCAATATTATATCTATGATAGATCGATAGCAATACTACTTGCCTGTTTCCCAAAAGCTTTCTAAGCCTGATCATTAGATCGACTTCATCCTCTTCGAAGTCTCCTCTCTTGATGTTTGGCTTCAAATAATTCAACCACCTCATTCGGCAGCTCTTTCTGCATCTGTTTAAGCCTGCAAACATATATGCATGCTTAAGTAATCGTGTACATAAAACCCTGCTGATTGAGCTCTATGTAAGTATATATGCAGGAGTCTCAGAGACCTAAAGCGAGAGATAATACGAACTAATTACCCGCTTGGAGAGGAACCTTGTGCCATCTTCCCTCACCATGTTTCTCAATGTAGTTCCTGAGAAGATTATCTTCCTCTTTGGTCCATGCACCTTTCCTCACCTCCATCTTCAATAGCGAGTATATAATGGTCAGAACTCAGATGCTTCCACATTCCAGAAGCCGCCTGTACGACTGAATATATATATATATATATATATATATATATATATATATATATATATATATTGCCCTGCCAAAAGGTACAAGGAAACTTAATGAGGCATCACATCCAATCATAATTATTTTAACTAAGCACATACCTACGTGCAGTTCTGCGGTCCACAGATACAAGGGTTGAGACTGGTACGCAGTTCTATTTTTACTTTTTTAACAAAGTTATTACTGTACAGATTAAGCTGTAACTAATTACCTGAATGTCATCTCTGACCCAGCCTTGGACTCTTCGTAGGTCTGTAAACACTGTTGACGTATCAGTGAGACACTCGAGTCAACACTAACACTGAAAGTCGACAAAGAAAGCAAACCAAAACAAAAACGAAGAGATTCTGATAGATTAGGCTACTCTAGCGTGCAGTAACAAGAGAACTACGTACAAGATGAAAAATATCTACATCTACTCATTTCATTCCAAAAAAAAGAACACTCGTTAAGAACAACACCATAACTGGACTAACGAAAGTCCTTTTCAAAATGATGTCAGAATTCATATTACCAAAAGAAAATGAATGCAAACTTCTCTCTCAACCATTTTCTTTATAATATTTGTAGTATACATTGACGGATCATTTGAAGAAACTGTTAGGTACACAATGATATGACACACAAATAAGTTTTATTTTGTTTACATTCGACGGTGGAGAACAACCAACAACCAACAACAACAAAGTTCGCATAGTATAACAAACAATGTCGATAACAGAATAGAAAACCAAAAATGCTGAAAATTGGTAAAATTCCTCTACTGTTGCATTTGGCTTCTTTCTTTGGTTTTGGTTAGGAAGATGATCGGTTATGTGGTCTCAGTAGTGTTACTTGGTATTAGCTACTTTTTTTTGGATACCTGGTGCTATTAGCTTGTTATTACAACAGCTTGCGGAAAAAATTCTCAAACAACAATAAATATGTGCCTCTGGGAAAAAATGCATGGGTCACCATACGAAGAAAAGTGTGTGCTGGTAAAAGGAGGAACAGTAGGGGGCCTCGAAAAACCATGTGGACATGTGGTGGGAATAGACATGTAGGACACCATGTTAGGTCAGAGGGCAAGCAGACCTTGTGAAGTGATGGGCCGAGGGTAGGTAGAGGCTCAATGAGGAGCTTGAAAGCCAAGAGGTTGTTAATTCATATTTGACGAGAAGGAAGACTGAGGTGCAGTGGACATGTACTATTGTTCCTGTCGACGGTTCCGGCCTTGGTTGCCATTGAATCGCCCGGCGTCGCCGTTACCTGAAAATTGACGACGACCGGAGGTGGTGGAGAATAGATTTCGTTACCTGATTTCTAACATCTGTAGTAGTTACTCTTCATATTTTTTCAGAGCCACATACTTCCCATTTTACAATTCACAATCCATGTTTCCTTTACTAGTACGCGTATCATATTTAACATCAAAGGAGATCCATATTTTTCTTTGGCGCATAGGTATATATTAGCCAAAACAAATATCTTTTAAATACTTTCCCATTTAGACCTGAGCTTAAAGGAGAGACACGTACGTATTCTTCAAATGATTGCAAACTTTCTGTGACGAACAGTGATTTTCGCCATCTTTATCACTTAAATGCAGTGTCCCAAGAAAATCTACGATCATCGTAGGCAGAAATCTTCCTGTGGTCCGTTTTACTAATAAAGAGGAACAAGAATAGTAAAGGCAAGGAAATAAATCCAGCTCGAGGGTGTGATTTGGATCGATCTCAGTTTGATCCATTGCTGTCGAATTGATCATGTATCTGATCATTGGTATGGCAAATGCTGAACAGCTTTCAAGTCTCTTCAGCTATCGAAAAGCATTTTTGCATGGTATCCCACCGTCTTCCGCTATAGTGGCAGAGCTATAATTACAAGTTTAGTGGGACACGATTTTAAAATTTTCTAATTGAAATTTGTATATGTTTAAATGATGTTATAGTGACGGTTTTTAACATATTTTTTTATATTTAAATTGAATGAGTTTAATTGACCTTTGCTATACTTAATACAATGGTACATGTTAAGAAAATACTTTATGAAAAAACTTGAAAGAGATTAAAGAAGTTTTTTTATATATAATTAGATGGAAACCTTAAAAAAAGTGATGTAATTTATAATTATTAGAGGAATTGATATATATATATATATATATATATATATATATATATATATATATAACTGGTTGTAAAGAAGAAAAAAATGCCACCGGTGAGAATCGAACATTTTACTATAACTATACAATTCATGTTATACACCATTGGAGAACATACCCTCATTTTATATCTATCTAATTGCCTGACAGATTTTAACTAATATTTGACTGAGACACGAGCCTCGCTTTCATTGTTAGTGGCTCGGCCTCTGTTGCGCTAGCCACGTTTGTCTGGGGAGTTGTTGTAACACTGTTTCAATTAGTAATCGAGGTCGTAGGACACTTGGTTTTATTTGCTTGCATGTCTCTTTTCTGGGGCTGGTGTTTATGAGCATAATCTGCTAACGGGGTGTCTATAGACGAATGTTTCTACGTCAGGTTCATCATGTTTAATAATACAATCGATTGAAAAGATAGAGTACAAGCTAACTGTATATGCTTACAAAATCAAGTAAAAGAAACATCAAATATTGAAATGTGGTTAGTTTTTGATGTTGGGGAAATAATACGTGACAAACACAAAACCACAAAAAAGATAAAAATGTGAAGAGATAAAAGATAGAGGAAAGTGAATAGTGAATATAACATGGTTCGGCAATATATCTACGTCTAAGGGGCACCAACAACAAACTTCCACTATAATAATAGGTACATAAGAGATATACAACTTTAAGAACACCAATTGAAGGAAACACTCCCTCATAAAATTGTTTTGCTACCAACTACACTACACTATCAACTGGAGTGGACACTGATCATTCTATACTTGGATGAAGATGCTTGAGATGAATGAAATGAGCAAATGACCTCTCATATAGGCTTAAGAACGAACTCTCATTAGTGATCTCACATAATGGTGCTTCATGAAACTCATGACACCATAACTTTAAAAATCATCCACCTTCTTTGTGAAACTCAAACTTTAATACCTTGTAATTTAAGACTTAATATCTTATAACTTAAAAGTTAGTAACTTCTAAAATCATTAACATGTCTAATCATAAGTTAGTGTAAATTATTGGTTTTAATATTATATGATTTGATTATTAGTTCAATCTTATACTTCTCAATACACACGTTTCTCTCGCACAATTATTGAATATTATTAAGGGCCATATAATGAACCTCGCATGTGAATTTGGTATGTGTTCTGGACATCGAGATGCATTATGAGGATGTCTGAAATACCTCGAGCTTGACCTTCTAAGGGCGACAATAATAGAGGGAACTGTTCCATATCCGGATGGTGAAGAAAATATTTAGACTCTTGAAGAAATTCCATAACGTCAAAGAGAACAAAGGAAGAGAAAATATTTAAGAATTTTTAATTGTATTTTTATCTATCAAAAAATAGGATTAATATACAAAGATACGTAGTAACCTATTAGGAAACTAACATCTTTAATATTAATACATTCCTAACACTACACGGATGAGAGACTCACGCCAACACTCTCCTTTAAATTGGTGCATACAAATCATAAATATCTAACTTGTCAAGTGAGTCATGAAAAACTTTAGCTGAGAGGGCCTTTGTAAGAATATTAGCTAATTGATCCTCTATAGAGACAAAAGGGAAATAAATAACTTGTCCATCCAATTTCTTCTTAATGAAATGTCGATCTACCTCCACATGTATAGTACGATCATGTTGGACAGGATTGTGTGCAATTTCAATTGCAGCTTTATTATCACAATACAGAGGTATGACCTTCCTCTGTTTAAACCCCAAATCTCTCGGTAAATGTCTTAACCACAACATCTCACAAAGTCCTCTAGTCATCCCTCTATACTCTGCTTCAGTACTAGAACGGGCCACCACCTTCTGTTTCTTACTTTTCCACGTGACTAAGTTACCGCCTACAAATGTAAAATAACCTGAAGTGGACCTGCGATCTGTGATGCTATCTGCCCAGTCTACATCAGTATATTCAAAAACATCCAAGTGACTATGTTTGGAGAAGACCAATCATTTCCCTGGAGCAAACTTTAAATAATGCAATATGTGAAACACAACATCCATATGAGCCTCAGTAGGGTTATGCATAAATTGACTGACAACACTTACTGCGTAGGCCAAGTCTGGTCTAATGTGAGACAAATAAATTAACTGGCCAACTAACCTTTGATATCTTGCTTTATTTGTAAGAACTTGGTCCAAATACTTCGCTAACCGGTGATTCTCTCAATAGGAGTATCAACAGGCTTACAGTCTAGCATGTTTGTTTCTGCTAACAAGTCTAGGAAATACTTCATTTGACTCAAAACAATACAATCTTTCACGCAAACGACTTCAATTCCCAAAAAGTACTTTAAATGACCCAAATCCTTCATCTCAAATTCTGAAGACAACTACACTTGCAACCTCTGTATCTCCTCACTATCATCACCCGTCACAATCATATCATCTACATAAATAATTAAGGCTGTCACCATACCACACCGATGTTTAATAAACAATGTATGATCTGAGTTGCTCTGTCGGTATCTAATTCTCTTCATAAACTTGCTAAACCGTCCAAACCAAGCTCTGGGAGATTACTTTAGACCATAAAGACCATAAAGAGACTTCTTCAACTTACATACCACATGTTCTCCAGTAGAAGTACAATACCTAGGAGGCAAATCCATATAAACTTCATCAAGCAAATCACCATGCAAGAATGCATTTTTAACATCAAACTGTTGCAAAGACCAATCAAGGTTAGCTGCTAACGAGAGAAGTACCCGAATAGTGTTGATTTTAGTCACTGGTGCAAAAGTCTCATCATAATCTACCCCATACTTCTGAGTATAACCTTTTGCTACCAACCTTGCCTTTTATCTATCCACATTATTATCATAATTATGTTTCACAGTATACACCCACCGACAACCAACTGTCTTCTTCTCTGGTGGCAATAACACTAACTCCCACGTATGATTCTTCTCAAGAGCATCCATCTCAACTGTCATTGCGTGTATCCACCTCTCATCTTTCATTGCATCCTGCACTTTACTAGGAATAGATACATAAGATAATTGATTCACAAAGGCAACGAATTATTTAGACAGCCTATGAGTAGACACATAATTAGAAACATGATATTTAGCCTTAGAACTTAGTGTAGGTTCATAGTGTTTTGAAGGCTGATCACAGGTGGAACGACTAGGCAAGATTCTGTTTGGAATACGACTTGACACAGTAGAACTATTAGATACACAAGGAGTCGGACATACCTCGGGTGATGATTGAGCAGGTCAGATCGGTGAAGGAGCGAGAGAGACATAAGAACGATTTAAAACACCGTAAGAAGATTGCAAAACATCATCAACAACAGAACCTGATGTAGCCTCCTTGGCCAATTGGTCAGACTGTCCTGGATCTGGTTGACCAGTCGATATAACATTGCTTAAAACTTCTTCTCCAACATCGGTACAGTCAGTTTGACCTAATGTGTCACAATTCATCTTGTTTTCTGCTTCTACCTCTGATGACATGTCTGTAGGGTTGGACAGATCATTGGATAGAACTATATTCTCCTTGTCACATGTCTTCAGCCTTGTGGAGATAGGAGTCACACTCTCATTTTTTCCAATGAACAAATCTTCATAATAACTAGAACTCTCTCCTTGACTAGGAGTCACAGGAGGTATGAAATAACATACATTTTATCTAAAAGTAACATCCATGGTGACATATAACCTCTGGGACTGGGGATGATAACATTTGTAACCTTTCTGATGAGAGCCATACCCAACAAATACACACTTAAGGACCCTAGCATCCAATTTTGACATTTGATTTTTATATAGATGAACATAAGCAACACAACTAAAGACACGAGCAGGGAGAGTATTAGATGATGAGATAGAAATATAGTTAGACAAGACATCAAATGGAACACGACCTTGAAGTGGAGTAGACGGAAGTCGGTTGATAAGATGAGAAGCACATAAGACGGCTTCTCCCCAAAGATACTTAGATATATTAGCACTAAGCAGAAGAGACCGGGCCATATCCAGAAGGTGACGGTTTTTCTATTTAGACACCTCATTTTGCTCAAGTGTTTGTGGACATGAAGTTTGATGGACTATGTCATGATGTTGGAAAGAATGATTGACAAACTCACCCCCATTATCAGAACGAAAGACCTTAATATGAGCATCATATTGAGTACGAATAAGATTATAGAATGTTGTAAAGGCAGAAAAAACAACATCTCTTGACTTAAGTAAAACAACCCAAGATAGTCAAGTAAAATCATCAATGAATAACATAAAATATCGCATTCCAGAAAGAGTAGAATTTTTCAAATGACCCCACACATCTGAATGGATTAACTCAAATGGCGAACTACTAGAATGAAAACTCAAGGGATAACTAGACTTATGACTCTTAGCCAAAGCACAAGTTTCATAATGCAAACTGGAATCACTCACCTTGAAAAACATAGAAGGCATGGACTTTTTCATTACCCCAAAATATGGATGTCCCAGACGTCTGTGCCACAACCATAACTCACTCAACCGATCAGAACTCAATGTTAGGGCCAAAGGTTGTTCTGGTGCTTGTGCTTGTCCTGTGTACATCCAATCCAAATGAAACAGTCTCCCTCTCAGGTCTCTTTTGCCAATTATCACCTAAGTGCACAGACTTTGAAAGACACATACATTAGATAAAAAGTAACAGGGCATTTATTCTGTGAACTCAACTAAGATACTAATAATAGATGATGAGACAATGATGGTACATAAAGGACACCATGTAAAATAATAGACAGTGTTACCTGGACAGACCCACTACCTAGAACTGAAAAAGATGCACCATTTGCATTAGAGACATGAGAAATAAGAGAAGATGACATAGATATAAATAAAGACTTATCATACGTCATATGATCAGATGCACCATAATCAATTATACAAGTATCACTACCAATAAAGTCAGAAAAATGTAAAGCAATACATATTTTACCTCGAGGTTCCTTGGTCAATGATACATCACCCTTAGGGCCATCGGTTACTTTGGGAACGAACACTAGTTCACGAGCTTGAGATGTAGCTACTAAGGTAGCTCTACAAGACAACGAGTCATTAAGGCTCACATTCACCATCTTGCTTATCTTCAACCGCCCAATCAACCAAACAACATAACACTAAAAGCAACGTAACCCTTGCTGGCTTTCTTCACTTGCCTCTTTTTTATTATTTTTTATTATTAACTTGGGGGTGAAACTATACCAATTAGAGAACTAGACTGAAGAGTCTCACCAATGGAACTCTTACAAAAGACTCAAGAACGCCAGCAAAACAATAACTCCAATGGAACTTGTAAAACACAAGAACAGCACCAAAACAACAGATTCCACAACTCAACGGCAGCAAAACAACAAATTACACAACTCAATAACGACAGCAAAACGATAACGAAGTAAAAACGCAGCAAAACAATACCACAACAAACTTCAATTTTTTCCCCGGTAGCAAATCAATACTGCAAACTTCAATTTTTTCCCGGCAGCAAAACAAGTTCGAGCATGATAGGAGCATTTTATGCTATATTCGTAATACGTTTTTACCCTCATTTATGCTTTGTTTATCCATTAGTAGTATAGTTTTAGTAGTTATTTAGCATAAGAGATTATTTGTAGAACATTGGCTAAAACATGTGTAAAATAGATAAATTATGTGCAATATTGTTAAAAGCTGACTTATGAAGTTATCGTGTTATTTCTTATAATTCTGTAAATTTATACATTGTCATTACTTGATTAATTTTCTTTAATGTTTAGGTGACATGTATATGGACTTAATGAAACAAGAATCATGAGGATCGGACTTATGGAAGGTAGCAAAAGAAGCATGGAAAGACAAGAGGCCGAGAGCATGAATTCGGAACAAAAACAGAGGATTTCCAGAAACCATAACTCAACTTCAAAAATTTCTCTAGGACTATCCAGGAGGAACCAGGAAACGTGCCATATATGGATGGAAAGCTGTGGATGTCTAGTTTCTAAATATTTAGAAATAGCAGCAATCCAAGTTCAGTGGAAGGAGTTATTATGGAAACAATGACCGGAGGTCAATCTGCTGGAAACAGGGCAGATCATGCTGAAACTTCTGTCCGAGTTTGTGAGTGTGTTTCTTCACCAAAATCCTTCCCAAGCATGCCAAATGATTGATGAAGAACTTAATGATGATATGGGAAGTTTTTTAGAAGAAGAAGAATCGAAGAAATCACCAAGGATAAGCCGAAAACAACATCTAGGAAAGTTATCCCGGTCAAAACAGGATAACTTGTTCTACCGAGACTATGGAGGGGATTCGGCTGTCCTATGGAGCCTAAAACGTGTAAGGGAGACCTTCATCGATCTCTTAACATGTAGGGGAGTCTAAGAATTCAGAAAACAAGTCTATGAATCATTATCCAAGTCAGCAAATTCAAGAGTCAAAGTTGTGTGCAACAAGGAAAAGCAAGAAGCCCAATCCGACATGGACAAGGAGTGGCTGCCAAATTTCTTAGGGTTTCTTTAGGAGTTTTCCTCTATAAATACACATGTAATACAACTAAAAAAGTGGTCATCAATTTTGTGAAAGCCTTGCCTAGCCAACTCTATCAAAATCCCTCAACACAGCCGAAACACAAAGCCTTGCCACCAATCACCACCCTTGCCTTAGCCGAACCTTTTAGGTAGGATTTGGTATGGATTCCTCCATGTCTTTGTGTAATTCTACTGTGTGTAATTCTACTGTGTGTAATTCAATGTTATATATATTGGTATTTCGGTTTCTGGTTTTATGTTATGAACTTGTTTGTTTGTTTTTCTTTGTGATCTACTTATGAATGTGTTTGTTAGCATAACATTTAGAATGCATGCTAGGTTTTGGATTTAGAATAGGTTGTGTATGTTTATGTTATTACTGTTTTCTAATTGATTAATCACATACCTGAACACATAATCGAACCTAAGGGTAGTCTTGTGCACAGATGTTCATAAGGGGGGAGTTTAATATGCCGTAGTGTTCTAAGGTTAAGTTCGCCGATTGGGTTCTTGATTTTTAGGCATTGCTAAGGGTTGATAGGGTTAAGTGATTTACATGCTAATAGGATGAGTGACGCCATACCTAGGATCATGTCTCCAATGACTCTCGCTAGTAAGTGCATTTTGTATTAGTGTCAGGCGATTGTAGGCACTAAACAAGATGACACATATATAAATTTAGAATCAGGCGATTGTAGGTCCTAAGTTTACATGAGAAGTCTAAATAGTTGGAATTAATTAGAATTCACGAAAACATATTTCATTGCATCTTGTTCGTGTGTAAAACTTATGTGTTTTCTATTTGGTGTTAGCTATGTTTTGTGCTTAACAATTGATTGACCAATATAAATATTAATTTAAGGTTTAGGAGTAGAAATAATTTAGAAAATAAATCTAAATCCCCATAATAAAACTTTGTAAACATGTAAATAATTTGTAAATAGTTTTTAGTTATATTTTGTATTTATTTTATACTTGTGCCGAAAATGTATGTATATGTGTATATTTATGTGATAGTATTTACTTGTGTATAATGTGACAGATAATTGTTTATACTATCTATATTTATTTTGTATTTTTGTGAAAATTACTAACTTGTTTATAATACAGTACTAATCCTTCCCTAGTGTCCCCGGCTTGAACGATCCCTACTTACAGTTACTACAATGATAGGGTTTAAATTGATGGTGCTTTATCAATGAACCGGTAACGGCACTTCGTCAGAGCAGCAAAACAATAGAACTGCAACCTTCAATTTTTTCCGGCAGCAAAACAATGCGAAACAATTTCCAGCAGCAAAACAAAAGAATTTTTCTACAACAAATTAAAAAACAGACCACGAACTTCAATTTTTTCGGCAGCAAATCCACACAAACTTTAATGTTCCGCCAGCAAAACGAAACAAGCCGTGAACTTCAATTTTCCAGAAACAAAAAATAAATGGACCAACAACAGAACAATGAAGCAAAGTAGACCAATTCTTTTCACAACGGAAACTGGATAGCACCACCGAGTCCTGATAGATCTCAACTCTGATGCCAAGTCAAAGAGAACAAGGGAAGAGAAAATATTTGAGAATTCTCAATTGTATTTTTATCTATCCAAGAATAGGAGTAATATACAAAGATACATAGTAACCTATTAGGAAACTAACATCTTTAATATTAATACATTCCTAACACTATCCGGATGAGAGACTCACGCCAACACTTTTTAATTTCTCAAAAACATCCGTGATTGTTGAGTAATTTGTATGAGTTGGTGTTTTTTTGAAGCCGGTGAGTTGCTATTTAGCTATACTAGTGATTTGATGATTTGATCCTATCTTGCTTTTTTAGAGTTAAATACATCTTCGGTACCCAAACTTGTGTGACACTGTCAAAATGGTACCCATACTTTAAAAACTATCAATGTGGTACCCAAACTTTAATTTCGCTATCAAGGAAAGGTCTGAGGCCAATTTCCGTCACGAAGCCTTCTGTTTGCTGCCGTGGCCATAATAGGGACCACCTAAAAAAGGACAAAAGCGACATTCTCCTTGTTCTTCTTCTTCTTCTTCTTCTTCTTCTTCTTCTTCTTCTTTTTCTTCTTCTGGTTCGGTTTCTAGTAAAATCCTATTAGGGAAAAGATCACATGGCACACCCAACAACCACTTCGTCAAGCTGACTGTCTCGTTGGAAATGAGCCCCGAAGCTTTCTAGAGCATCTGATTCGGTACCACGTCACCTAATTAGAAGCCGACGTTGTCTTCTCTCTCCCATACCAATATCGATCAGTCACACGCCCCGGAAAACCCAGAAAGAAAGAAATTCAAGACAATGATAACCTCCACCACATGTGGCTCAGAGTCTATCTCCATTAAAAGGTCCCCACCTGCTTCCGACGATCCTTCTTCTCTTCTCCGTTTTGGCTACTCCAAGACAATGTTCTAAAAAACGCTAGGCGTTGTTAGGGCAAACAGTCAGCGCCCAAGGCGCCTAGGCGGTTTTGTATTTTATATATTTTTATTTATTTAATAAATATAATTGCATAAGTAAAATTTATAAAAAAAACAATATTATGTTCTAAAATTAAAAAAATACTTTAAAAATAGACAAAGTATTCAACAGTAATGTTCTAAGAATTAAAAAACAAATTGAAATAATCAAATTAGAGTCTTCATTCTTTGGTAGCCTATGCCGCTATGCCTCACATTCTTCTCCATATTCCTCTTGCACTTCTTCCGTGTCGGTATCAAATTCAAAGTCAATTTCATCTTCTTCCTCTTCATCCGATATAAAATCATCCTCATGAAGTTCTCTACATTCTTGAAGTCTAGAACTTCTCCGAGGCTCTAAGCCACTATTTACTTCCAAATCATTTCCAAGCATTTCACTAGTAAGATCCGAATCAACATCTTCATTACCACCATCAACAATCCATCCTTGTGCCATTGTTGCTTCACTAGCAAGTAGTACATCCACATTCTTCTCTTTCTCTCTTATTTTCTTGTTCATAATTCTTGCATTGAATTGGACATACACTAGATTGTTCAACCTTGTTGTATCTAGTCTATTCTTTTTTTTGTATGTATCTACATTATGGAAAAAACATTAAATCAATTAATTGATAAACAATATTGCTACTTACTAGTTACTAGTTTGTATAAGTTCATAACTAAATAAAATAAGTACTTACGCCCCAAAAGTACTCCAATTTCTTTTACAGCCGGATGAACTTATGGTCAGACCAAGTATTCTTTTAGCCATTCTTTGCAAAAGTGGTACTTGGTTTCCATATATATTCCACCAAGCAACTATAAAATATAGTAAATCAACAAGACAATAACATTCATGAATTAGCAAAAACTATAAAGCAAAAATAACAAAAGAATTACAAATCACTATACAAAAGTATAAGTAATTATTTCTTATCCGGATTATAATTTTCATTATCTTTTGAGCATCTCACCTTAGCCAAAGCTCTTCCAAATGCACCATGTTTCTTCAAATACTTGTGCAATTCTACATTTGTCACCTTACTTTGAGTTTCGATGTCATCGGGATAGAATGTCTCAACACAAGTAAGAAACCCTTCCATGACAATATCATCATTTTCAATGCTTGGATCAACATAAGTGTAGTATGGATTCAAGATGTAGCCTGCTAAATGCAATGGAAAATCAAGTCGATCACGGTATTTTCCATCAACAATGTCAATGATAGGACGATAATGAGTGTCTTGATCTTTGAATGTCTTTTTAATCTCCTCCCTTGCTCTAAGTATTTCTCCACACACAAAACCAATTGATGGCTTCCTATCCCTATCAACAAGGCGAAGCACCTTGACTAAAGGGGCAAACAAATTCAAGCAAACACTAACTCCATTCCAAAAAGAAGCACTCAAAACAATATTTTCTCCCGCCGCCTTCCCTTTTATACTCTTTCCATGTTTGCTTTCATTCTATTCTTCACTAGTAATCATACATCTCAAGTCATTCTTCTTCTCCATCAAACTTTGCAAAGTGAGAAGAGCGGTAGCAAATCTTGTGACTCCCGGCCTCACTATGTCTTTTTTCTTTGTGAACTTTCTCATCATTGCCAAGGTCTTGTGATGTGCATAAATGTAGATGGTGAATGTCTATGTCTTCTCAATTATTCCTTTGAATCTAGGTTGAGTGCCAATTCCTTGAAGTATAAGATTGATGGTGTGAGTTGCACAAGAACTCCAAAATATGTTTGACCTCTTCAACTTCAATAAATCTTTTGCTGTCATATTATTTGAAGCATTGTCCGTTACTACTTGAACCACATTTTTTGGCCCAATTTCTTCAATATGCTTGTCCACATATTCAAAAATATATACCCCGGTGTGTGCCTCATCCGATGCCTCCTTAGAAGAAAGAAAAGTTGTGCCTTCCGCACAATTGACACACAAATTCATGATACTTCTTCTTTTTCGGTCGTTCCAAGCATCGGTCATGATAGAGTAACCATTCAAAGCTCATTCTTCTTCTTGGTTCTTTAATAAACCTTTAGTTCTCTCTACATCCTTCAATAATGGCTCCCTTAATTGGTATTGGCTTGGAGATTTGTAACCCGGGTCAAATAGACCAACCGCTTCCATAAACCTCTTGAAGCTATCATTTTCAATAGCATGAAAAGGGATCCGGCTTCATACACCCATCTAGCCAAATATTGGTAGACACTTTTTGTTCTTTCCTTGAAAAGTGCATCATTGATATTTTGTTGCCTCATCTTCCTACTTCCATCCATTGAGGAGTCAGAATCAATAACGGATACATAACGATCTATAGGTCCAAGATTACGCCGCTTTCTCCCTCCACTCACACTATCATCCTCTTCATCTTCTTCAATGATAACTTCTTCCCTTACTTGGGAAATACCCCTCGGAGCCCCCTCAAGAAACAGAAAAGTTAGAGTCCTTACATGAAAAAAACAGCTAGGAGTTTGTCCAAGAAGAAGCTTAGTGAGAGTCCTTCTGGGAAAGACCAAATTGGTACCCCCATTGTGGAAAAGCTGAATTATAATCTCTTTCTGAAGGAGCTAAGCCCCTCCAGGCCATCTTATACAGAACACCTTGATAATATGCGACCACTTAGGATGGACATTGATTCTCCCGAGTTAATTTCAACTAATCATTCTAATGACTGTTATCAGGGACTGCAAATTTCTCAAAGTCCTCTTATCAAACAAGAGAAGTTATAAAGTTCATAGAGCTGGGTGATAGAAGTGAAAACTATGATACCTAGTTAATATTGGGTCATTAACGACTCTATAACTAAAATTCACTATTCTACATCTAGCAATCAAATCGAAATGAGATCAACAGTCGCAGACACAATTACAACAACAGATCAACGTACCTAAGTTGAGAGGGGAGGCGGCGAGACAGCGGCCACTCTCGGGCAGTGAGACGGCGGGCGACGAGACGACGACCTGCTAAAAGGCGGGCGGCGGGGCTGGCACTCCTATCAGGCAGAGAGATGTTGTGGCGAAGAAGAGATGAAAAGAGATGCAGCCTGCAGGTCGATAAGCTTTTTGTGGTTTCTGCCTTTCTGGTCGTGTGGTTTCTGGTCGATAAGTTTTTTATTAGAGTAGGGTTTTTTTTGTTAAAAAAATGGGCCGCCCAGCAAGACTGCTTAGCGTCTAGGCACCGCCCAGGCCGTCGAGGCGCCCTTTTTTGGTGTCAGCGCCTAACTTGATCGATTTGAAGAAAATCGGAAAGGTCACCTGCCTTCCAGATCACCTGTCTAGGCGGTCCTGGACGTCTTTTTTTAGAACACAGCTCCAAGATCACCCTCCCTCTCTATCACCACCACCAACCCCTCATCTGCCGCTGCATCTCCGAGCCCTACTCCTTTCCAGTTCCGCTGCCTCAGGCCAACCCATTTCTCTCCACCGGCCACTTTCCCGATGTCAGCAATCCTCGCTGTCACAGATCCACTTCAACTCCTCCCTTCAGCCTCTTCCGTCACTGATACTCCTCCACTCTGTATCCGATCTCAACCCCTCTCCAACTTAGGCCTTCTCTCGCTCCTCAACTTCAAACAAGATGTCCGTCGAGACTGACACTGGTACTCCCAATTTCAAGATTTGATCTTTGTGCCCTCCATGTGTTTGTGAAAATGTCTCTCTCACATTTTTAGGTCTATCTTTCTGGGTTTTTTAGACTACAAGCTTATTTCTTTTATCTTTGTTCGTTTGTGAAATTCACAGCTTGTTTGTTTATCTTATGTGGGTTTGTGAAATTGAAAGCTTCTTTCATAACAATCACAAATGTGTGGACTTACTAGTGTGGAGTATTGTTAGCTTATTTCATTACATCACTAGATATGACATTGGAATGTTTGTTATGCGTATTTGAAACTATATACATAAAAAATTTGAATTGTAATGATATTTGATGACATTGTGAGTGTACTGTTTGCAATCATCTTTTAAAAAATCTTCCGGTTTGGTTGTAGGGTGAACCAAGCTTCCAACTCTTGGGTTTATTATGTGTGTTACACTAGAACTTCCTAGAAAAGATATCAAACTTTTTTGGTACCTCTTGTTCAATTCTTCTCTAGCTTATTTTGTGAACTTTGACCAATTTTTTGGTCACCAAACACAAGTGTTTTGGCCCTCCAGGTAAATAACAATTACCCTTGTTTCACAAGCGTTTTGTACCTCTTGTTCTATTCCGCATCACATGTATTCAAGCAGGGATGTACTTGTTATTGTTCTTAATTAATAAGTGCATAGTGTGCTACACCTTGACAATTTTTGCATTGATCTGTCATACTACCCCAAAAGTATTTACAACATAGAAGTTAGAGGAATCAATGATGGGAACTATTAGTTGGTATATAAATCACAGACCATTATGAAACATGCTCATATGGTTTAAAGGTTTATTTATGAGTTCAAATTTGAGGAACCATTTGGCAATGGTGTTGAAGTTGCCAAACAAGTTCTTAATCACTTCACATTTGAGTCCTGTGTTTTTAAGTTTTAACTGTGTATGTTAATTTTGAACGGGTATTTGGGAATGCAAAGGGTATGCAAAGGGGGCAGTTGCTGTGGTTGTTTCAATCATGATATTTAAAAATCATGTTTCCTTCATGGGGATGTTAGGCTATGGACTCACCGTTGTTGGAGCATTTTGTACATTGAATCCATTTTGTATAGAAAATAAAATTGGCAATGGAGGGTACTTCTGTTGAAAATGCTATTGCATCAGCATCAACACAGCCTCTTACTCAAAGCAGCTAAAATCATGCAGCAAGCTAAAAGGGGTGTCAAAATCATACAACAAGCTAATGTGCACTTGATCATGTTTTGGAATCAATTTTTTGCAAATAATCTGGTTTCTCATGTATAGTATGTCCATGGAAACCAATTAAGCTTGAATTCTAATGGATAATATGTTTCCCATGTTGAACTCATATTGGTTATAATTAACTGATACTGGAAGTCGTTTTTGGATATATGTTTGAATTTTTATTGTTGCATTGCATTTTATTTCTTGTTAGCAGATAAACACAATTAGTGCCTAAACTCTACTGACCTAAACAATATGATACCCATAATGAACTGATCAATATAATACCCAGAATGAAAACCTATATTTTGGAGGGAAATGGTTACGAATTGAAGCTGAAGGTTATTTTTGTCATTTGACCTTTTTAAGGTGGTCCCCATGACCACGTCAGCAAACAGACGGTTCCGTGACGGCAATTGGCCTTAGGCATTTTCTTGATAGCGAAATTAAAGTTTGGGTACCACATTGATATTTTTTAAAATACGGGTACCACTTTGATCGTGCCACATCAGTTTAAGTACAGGAGATATATTTAACTCTTTTTACCATGACACAGCGCATCACACTAGTTAATTAGGGCTATCACCAGGCTATGTGATAAGTTATGGAGTAAAGAAGAAGGCATTCCACAAACAGTGTCTACATCATTGCTGATTCTATAGTAGTTACAATGACTAGTCACCTTGCAGTATGGGGTAAGCTACGAGATATCCTCAAATCTACCTTTCAAAAATCATATCCCCATATAGAGCCCTCTCCCTTGTTTGTCTTTCAGAGCACCCAACCTTCTTCAACCCAAATGCACGTCAGAGTTTCCTTTACAGAATTGATCAATGTCGTCTCTTTGCAACTACCTTGCAGGCCCACAGTTACTGCAGCTATTGTACGACATTTTTCAAAACGTGCTGTACTACTATGGACCAGTCATTGTTGCTCGGAATTTATGAACGGGGAATACTCTGGAACCTCTGGTGGATCCCCGTAGAACCGATCGATAATTGGAGTCGACTGTGTAGAGGTGAGAAAGTGAACACACCAATGACAAGAAGACAGAGACAGACGTAATTTCAAGTTTGGACAAACCAAAAGAGGAGGTTGTCAATCACTACTGATCGATGCCTTTAATGGATCGGTGAAAGGGACGCTTAAACTGCAAGTCGCTTCTTCCTGTAGAACGACCTTCGAATTTCCCTGCTCCAACTCCTCCATATTTCTTACACTGAAAAGCTTTAGAATAGGTACTCGGCTTTTTCCTAGAATTAGGTTTCTTTTCTCGATGTGTTCTTTTATTTTTCTTTGCCTGATTTAGGAGAGTATTATGATTACGTAATTCTTAATCATTTCCAAAATATTGATTTTGCAAATGAACGTTGTAAAAATTGGTAAAAAGCAAAAACATGAATCAGTTTGCGATAAACATCCGATTTGTTGGTTATATATCAATCACACCTACCAAGAAATCGAGAATGACCAATTAGATGGTATCAAAGTACGTTTTGATCACTGTAAGTAAAAGAATCGAGTATAAATATAATGGCTGAAATTACTTGATAAATATTGAGTCAACTGCGGTGCGGCGTAGGATGTGTTGATATGCATAAACTTTTTAAAAATAATACTCTTTCTGATTTTTATATAGGTCGTTTTAAGTTTTGAGTTTTGTTTCAATATATAAGTCGTTTTAGTTTATATTTTCTAATTTATCCTGAGCCGTAATAATGACATAGATAAAAGAATGTGAAAGAGTTTAGTGAAGTGAAGAGTAGTAATAAGACAATGAAGCCTTAAATATGGGTTAAATTGTTATTAGAATTGTTTCTTAATTTTTGTGCAAACTCATAAAACGACCTATATAAAAATCAGAGGTAGTATATATAAATTATAAGCTTGCTATAGAGGTAAACAAATTATCCACTAATATTGTGACACGTGTAAAAAAATTACAAGAAGCTTTTAATTTTGTTACACAAAAGTTGTTCACTTGTAAGAAAGTCGTAAATATTGTAATTACTTTGATGACCACAATAATTACTACTAAATATGTTAGATGTGATGTTTATTGTAAATATCTCATAAATGATGTAATGTGCATCAAAAAGGAATGTAATTACATAAAAAAGAACTATGTTACAAGAATATGGCTTCCTATATTTTAGGTCGGATTATCAATATTTATAATCACTACCAGGATAAGCACTTTAGCCGACGAAATTTTTTCGTCGGCCTGTTCACCATTTTCGTCGGCTATAACCTTAGCCGACGACACGTCGTCGGCTATGCTTATAGCCGACGAAATAAAGTCCGTCGTCGGCTATACTCCACTCCTTAGCCGACGAAATAATATAAAAAATTCGTCGGCTATACTCCAAACCTTAGCCGACGAAATAATATAAATATTTCGTCGGCTATACTCCAACACTTAGCCGACGAAATAATATTAATATTTCGTCGGCTAAAGTTTTTAAAAAATAAAAATTAAATAGAGAATAGCTGACGAAATTAGCACACTTTCGTCGGCTAAAGGTTGTTGGAAAAAAAAAAAAAAAAAAAACTAGCATAGCCGACGAAATATGGTAAATTTCGTCGGCTATAGTACTTTTTATACTAGAAACCCAAACAAAATTTATACATTACCATCCAAGCAAGCTGCAAATTACAGAAACAATTTTATAACCAACAACAACACACCATCTAAAGTAACATAAACATTTTGCATTAAATTTTCAATTCATAAATTGTTCATAAAACCTAAAAAGTAAATTAATATTTGTTCATAAACCTAAAAAACTAAATAAATAATTGTTCATAAACTTAAAAAACTAAATGAAATCGATATCGTCTAAATCAATATCTGCTCCAGGATGAGGTTGTTGGGGAGGTTGCGGCGGCTGAGGTAAGACAACAGGCGGGGGCATGGGCGGAAGCGGAAGTCCCTGCTGCTGTGCAGCTATAAAATCTTGCATGTACTGGTACATCAGCTGCTGCTGTGTCTGCTGGGCGGCATGGCATGCTATAGTGTACTCCTGTAGAGCGGCAGTATATGCTGCTTGGGCGGCCTCTCTCGCGGCAGTATATGCTGCTTGGGCGGCCTCTCTCTCGGCAGTATATGCTGCTTGGGCGGCTTGTTGTTCCCGTAACATCTGAACTTCCGCCTCAAGCTGAGTCGTTCTGCTGCTGGTCGAGGCTCCTTTTTTCTGAAACCCAGGAGTGGTTTTCAGTACCCCCTCGCCCTTCTTTCCCAGGCCCCGACAGTAGAAGTTATTTCCTCGCGGTGGGAAGGCTATGCCCATGATCCTGGCCCCAACGCTGAGATCCGAACTGTCGATCCGGGACATGGCTTCGGACATGTCTTCCTCTTGCGTGTCAGGCCATGTCTCCCTGACTATAGCAGCCATCACCTCGTCACTAGCCTGCCTCACCCTCGCCTAATTTGATAGGAAAAAAAATTAATTAACATTTTAAAATATATATATATATACATATAATTTACTAAATTTTAAAACGTAAAACGACTTACAATATCCTCCTGGGAGTCAGGATATGTCTTCTCGTACGTATAGACGTACTGGTTGACCTCTGGATGTTCCCTGGCCGCCTCCTCCATCAACGATGCGAACGGTCTAGAACCGGCATGATGGTTCCTCATGTTGCGTTGCCGGTTTTGAGCGTTCACCCGGGAAACGGCCTACAAAGGAATCGAATTAGTAAAATATTTTAAAACGTATTAAATATAATTCAATATAATAAATAATTATTTTTAATTACCTGTTTATGTGGGTTGTTGAATTCCGATATCAGAAGCCAACGCCACTCGTACTCCCTGAACTGGAACTCAAGGGGGGTGCCGAAACGTTCGTTCCCATGTGTAGTCCAGTGGGTCCGTAACTCGTTCTTCCACTCCTTGTACCTGTAATACGCCAAAAAAAATATAAATATTATAAATTAAACATAGTTTTTTTTTGTCCTTAACTTTGCAACGTACCTTCCCCCGTGCACAACGTCCGCCCAGGTGTTCCTCAGGTACTCGGGAACGTCAAACCACACCTGCATTTAAACATTTATTACTTTAGACGTTCATAAATCTACAATGTAATAAATAATGTTAAATATGAATTTTGTTATACTTACCGACATGGCGTTGTGGACCATGTCCTTAACCTCCTGTGGGACCTCGCCCCAGTCTGACCACAACATAGGGACTCTATCCCTAATAAGCGCTCCCACGCGGCCAGAGTACATCCTCGTCTTGCCGCCCGATACTACGTTCCCATCCTCGTCAGTATCAATGACGATCCTTCCCGATGGCCGCTGGGCTGCCTGGAGGAGCGAGGGGCGTCCTGCTGGCCAGAGGAGCGAGGGGCGCTAGGCTGCCTGGAGGAGCGAGAGGCGTCCGGCTGGCCGGAAGAGCGAGGGGCGCTAGGCGGCCTGGAGGCGGGAGGGCCATCTGGCTGCCTGGAGGAATGTGTCGGCTCCAGAAGAGACGCCCGTCGGGCCGTCATTGGGCCCTGAAACGAACCGCGAGGGTTGCTAGACGTTCCCTCTGACGATTCACCCCGGCCCTTCGAACTCTTTGATCTGCTGAATAATCCTTTCATCCTAAATAAAATAATTAATATTTTGTTAAATTAAAAATGAACAATATACCAAATAAAATAATTAATATACGCAAATATATTAAATATACTAAATACACCCAAATATATTAAATATACTAAATACACCCAAATACACCCAAAATCAGTAAATACACCCAAATACACCGATATAAATTAAATATACTAAATACACCCAAAATACATCCAAATATACTAAATACACCCAAATACACCCAAATATACTAAATACACCCAAATACATCCAAATATACTAAATACACCCAAATACACCCAAATTTACTAAATACACCCAAAATACATCCAAATATACTAAATACACCCAAGTACACCCAAATATACTAAATACACCCAAATACATCCAAATACACCCAAATACACCCAAATACACCCAAATACACCCAAATACACCCAAATACATCCAAATACACCCCAATACACCCAAATACATCTAAATACACCCAAATACACTCAAATACACCCAAATACACCCAAATTCACCCAAATACAACCAAATATACACCCAAATTCAGTAAATACACCCAATATAATTCAACATTATCACAACATAATACAATTCAACATTATCACAATATAATTCAACACAATTCAATATAATGCAATATATTGAAAAAACAACCCAAATTTGTTCTATAATACAATATAAACATGAAATTGCATACCTAATTGGTTTGGGAGATGAGGGAGGTGGAGTGGAGGCCGGAAACCGTCGAAAATGGCGAAAGAAAATCGAGAGGAGAGGGAGAAATTCGCCGGCGGAGTGGAGAAAGTGGAGAAGTGGGCTTCTGTTTCGCTGCTTTCGAATTTATAGGAAGAACTATAGCCGACGAAATAAAAAATTCGTCGGCTATAGTCCCACTTTAGCCGACGAAATAAAATATTCGTCGGCTATAGTTGGACTTTAGCCGACGACAAAACCCTAATTTCTTCGGCTAAAGTCCAACTATAGCCGACGAAATTTTTTAAGTAATTTCGTCGGCTATAGTTCAACTTTTACCCGACGAAATTACTGCGAATGTTAGTAATTTCGTCGGCTAAAGTATATTTTATTCATATTTAGTAAGTTCATGCACAATTTATTTGTTTTATCTTGTGAAACGGAAAACCGACCGTCAGATATCATCATTATGTTAAAACATGTGTGAGGGTAAAATTTCAGCATCATCGGACACACGGTCGGGCTCGATCCGCACGGTCAATCCCGTTGGTCAAACCCCTAAACACAAACAAACGGTGATTTGGCCACCTAAAATACGTATTCTGTCCGGACCGTCAACTACAAATAGTTTCATATCGAGGAGATGCAACTAGCGGTATAAAATTTATAAGAAAAATAACCGTCGGAGATAGGGCGTCCTCTATGGCGAACGAATAGAAAAAATGCAATGACCGCAAGTATTGGCACCGAAACTTATCGGAATTACGTGAAATTTCAACCGTAGACATATTTCATCGTTCCGGTCATATCTTATCTCACGACTTTTTTTTGTTTGAAGCATCTACGTATAGTTTGTTTTTAAAACGGAACATTTACTTAACACTTAGTCAATTAGTTATACAACATTAGTAGGCATACTTTGATTGTGACAATCCATCTTGTGAAACGGAAAACCGACCGTCAGATATCATCATTATGTTGAAACATGTGTGAGGGTAAAATTTCAACATCATCGGACACACGGTCGGGCTCGATCCGCACGGTCAATCCCGTTGGTCAAACCCCTAAACACAAACAAACGGTGATTTGGCCACCTAAAATACGTATTCTGTCCGGACCGTCAACTACAAATAGTTTCATATCGAGGAGACGCAACTAGCGGTATAAAATTTATAAGAAAAATAACCGTCGGAGATAGGGCGTCCTCTATGGCGAACGAATAGAAAAAATGCAATGACCGCAAGTATTGGCACCGAAACTTATCGGAATTACGTGAAATTTCAACCGTAGACATATTTCATCGTTCCGGTCATATCTTATCTCACGACTTTTTTTGTTTGAAGCATCTACGTATAGTTTGTTTTTAAAACGGAACATTTACTTAACACTTAGTCAATTAGTTATACAACATTAGTAGGCATACTTTGATTGTGACAATCCATCTTGTGAAACAGAAAACCGACCTTCAGATATCATCATTATGTTGAAACATGTGTGAGGGTAAAATTTCAGCATCATCGGACACACGGTCGGGCTCGATCCGCACGGTCAATCCCGTTGGTCAAACCCCTAAACACAAACAAACGGTGATTTGGCCACCTAAAATACGTATTCTGTCCGAACCGTCAACTACAAATAGTTTCATATCGAGGAGACGCAACTAGCGGTATAAAATTATTATTTTATTCATTTAACTTTAGCCGACGAAATATTAGGGTATTCGTCGGCTATACTTTAGGGTTTAGGGGTTAGGGTTTAAGGTTTAGCCGACGAAATATTAGGGTATTCGTCGGCTAAGATACTTTTAGCCGACGAAATATAATATGTTTCGTCGGCTAAAAGTATCTTAGCCGACGAAACATGTTATATTTCGTCGGCTAAAACTGTCAAATAGATAAAAAAAACAGTTGGTTTAACCGTACCCATAACAATTTCCTGCATATATAACCAACATTAAGATACATTATGAATTGTAGAGCTTGTACCATATAAAACACATCAAATTGTAGTACAAATTCAAATAACTAAGAAGGCTCGTATCAATAAGGCGAGCGTCTAAATCACGAATTCGAACCGAACGACCCGGTTTAAAATTATTAAGGCGAATTGTAGAGGAGTCAGGAATATCTATTGCACTGTGTTCTTGATACGCAACATTTTCTTCCTCGTCTTCGGCCTCTCCAAGTGTAGCCGCCCGGTAAATGTTTCGAGGGTGCACAAGATTGACTACTTTCCACGCGTCACCCTTAACAAGGTCATCAAGATAAAACACTTGTTTCATCGATGTCGCAAAAACAAACGGGTCATCTTCGTAACAGCTTGTGCCAGTGTTCACCGATAAAATCCCGTACTGATCAATCTTCATGCTCTGCGAGCTTCTAGTATCAAACCATCTACACTTGAACAGGTGCACGGTCATGCCTTGCCCATAAACGAGTTCCACCACTGAATCAAGAACACCATAATAATCAACTCCATTCCGGCCACCATGCGCCATAACCCCAGAATTCTGTGTTCTTCGTCTGTTGTCTCTCATTTCACATATAAATTGCACGCCATTGACCTTGCACATCGGGTAAACTCTTGACATTATCGGCTTCATAGCTAGAAGTCTTAGTTCGTGAGACCAATTTGGGTGACCATCAAATTGAATATGGTTCATCTGCAACCAAAGATTCAATGTATTATAAATTAATATGAATAATTATGCAATCAAGGAGACTTGCAACATACAAAATTGGAGAATTACATACCCAATCGCCAAAATAGTTCGCGAACTCCTTGTTGTGGTAGTCGAGATCACCTTGAATGTCTGGACAGTGTAGATGGATGTCTTTCCAGTATTCAACTTCTTGACAGTTAATCAATACCCACCAATGGGCTATGACGAGCTCATGGGGTTGCAACTTGTAGGACTCTGGTAAAATTCCATAAACTTCAACATCATTTGAGACTATGGAAAGGTTAAACTTCGGTTCATCAACCGGCATGGTTTGTGGAGTTTCCTTCAATGCTCCTAGATACAACTTCATGTAGGTGACGCACTCGTGCGCAATATATGCTTCTGCTATACATCCTTCAGGCGCGGATTTGTTAGCCACATAAGCTTTGTAGTCTCCAAGTTGTCTGTAAATAAATAAATTTGTTGTCATATGTTACGATTATACAATGAACATGTACAAAAAAACATACCTTTCCATAGGATACATCCAAGTATAGTGTACTGGACCGGTAAGCAACAATTGCTCGGGAAGATGGATCATCAGGTGCGGCATGATGTCAAAAAAATTTGGAGGAAATATTCTCTCAAATTTACACATGATATAAATAATGTCCTGTTGCATTTCCCGGAGATCAGATTTTGTCACTTCCCTTGTGCATAACTTCTGAAAGAATCTTGACAACGCTACTAACGGCTCCACCACCTGACGGGGAAGGAAGGGTCGAATGAAAATAGGGAAGAGACGTTGTAGCAGAATATGACAGTCATGACTCTTTAACCCGTACATTTTATTGTCCCGAATGTTTACACATCGGGCTATATTTCCTGCGTAGCCTGAAGGATACTTCACAGAACTCAACCACCTGAAAATTACGTTCTTCTGTTCAGGCTTCACGGTGTACGGAGCTTGAGGCATTTTTTTCTTCCCTTCTTTCAACCACAAATGTCTTCCTATCTCCATTTTTTTAAGATCAATGCGTGCCTTCGGACCGTCTTTCGTCTTTCCCTCCAAGTTCAGCACGGTTCCCACCACACTGTCACACACATTCTTTTCTATGTGCATCACATCTAGGTAGTGCCTGATCAACAACTTACTCCAGTATGGGAGTTCCCAGAATATGCTCTTATGTGTCCAAAATTTATACCTGTCGGGTCTGTCAGGTATTGCCGCCACTATATTGGGATGATTGCTGAGCTGCCCAAAATCATACTCATTAAGCACTGCTAAAATTTCTTCCCCTGTCCATCTTCTAGGAGGCACACCAAGTTCTACAGTCCCATCAAATGCCTTGTCATTGAACCGCCATTCGTGATCATACGGAAGGAGAGTACGGTGACCCAATCTACATATCATGTTGCAATGACTACTGCTCCCCTCATCGCTTAGGCACTCTGGACAAGCCTTGTATCCCCTAACAACGTTGCCCGACAACATCCCACGAGCAGGAAAATCACTAATGGTACCAACAACCATAGCATGCATCTGGAACATCTCGTGCATGAACTTATCATAAGTGGGATGACCAACGTCCCAAAAAAACTTAAGCTCTTCAATCAAGGGTCTCAAATACACATCGAGACACTTCCCTGGATAACCGGGTCCCGGAATCAACAAACTCAACATATTGTATTCCTTCTTCATGCACATCCATGGAGGAAGATTGTATGGTACCAAAATCACCGGCCATACACTGTATTGAAGACTCATGTTGCCAAAAGGATTGAACCCGTCGGATGAGAGCCCGAGCCTCACATTTCGGACCTCAGACGCAAAATGAGGAAACTCCCTGTCTATATGCTTCCAGGCCTCCCCGTCAGCAGGGTGTATAAGGGTATCTTCGCCTTGCAATTCCCTATCAGCGTGCCATCTCATAGATTTGGCCGTGTGTGATGACATGTACAACCGTTCCAGCCTATCCCTCAACGGGAAATACCGAAGTACCTTCATAGGTTTCCTATTGCCTGCAGGAGTCAACTTATACCTGTCACTCTGACATACTGGACATGTGTCAAGGTCACCAAGGTCATTCCCTTCTGGATCTTTACCCCAGAAGAGAACACAATCATATCTGCATGCATGGATCTTGATGTAGGAAAGCCCAAGATCTTTCAGTATACATCGGACCTTATGATGAGTGGTAGGAAGACGATGACCGTGGGGCAGCATCGAAGCAGTGTACTGTAGATACTCATCAACAGCCTTCACAGTCGATTTTGTCTCAACTTTAATCTTCATAACGTCCATCACACTTTCAAGAACCGTTTTCTGACAACCGGGGTACACAGGGGTCTGTTGGAAAGCAAGTAGTTTGTTGTACCTGTCAATACCAGCAGTGTTGACAACTCTAGGGAAGGGCTGCACCGGGTCAGACATATACGGTCCTTCAGAGCATACACCCCTCTCATAAGGAAACATATCGTTGATGAAGGCCGTTGTTGGATCGTTGGATGTACTGCCCGTCTCAAAAAACTGCCCATGATCATGCGGACCCCTTGATGATGTTTCACCGTGATATATCCAACATGTGTACTTCTCCCAAAACTCATTACTTTGAAGGTGCTGCCAAACCTTGTCAATTGGAAATTGATACATATCGCTGCCACACTGACATTTAGTGCACGGACAATAGAAAATTGTATTCCCTTTAGCATTATTGATCACATATTCAATAAAACTAACAACTCCTTTAGCATATCTTTTGTCCCATTTTGGAAGCGAAATCCAACTCTTATCCATATCCTGAGAAAATAACATAATATATATGTATAAACGCTAATTAATTAAATTTACGAATCATTCAATTTATATTATATCTGAGTTAACGTACAATTAATATATATAATAATTACTAATTAATATAATCAAATTAATATATTAATATATCAACAACTTCATATATATATTATCAAACCCAAATCGATCAACTCAATCACACAATATAATCAACTCTAATTAAAACACAATATAATCAACTCTAATTAAAACTCAAAATCAATGTGCATAACGAAAATAAAACTCTTAAATCAACTCAAAAACAAGATATATACATATACGTACCTATATATAGAGCCACAAACTAATTTCGGACAGTTTTCGACAACACCCAACAATTTCGCCAACCCCAAAATTTTTTCTCCCGTTTTTTCTTTCAAATCAGCTACTGTCTAGATCTAGAAATATAAAGAATTTTAGCCGACGAAATTATATATATCGTCGGCCAAAGTTTTAAAATTTCGTCGGCTATAGTTCACAGACTATAGCCGACGAAAAAAACTATTTTAGCCGACAAAACAACATTTCGTCGGCTAAAGTAGACTTTTAGCCGACGAAAATTTCACTTAGGCGACGAAATTTTTTTTCGTCGGCTAAAAGTCCACTTTAGCCGACGAAAATTTCACTTAGGCGACGAAATTATTTTTCGTCGGCTAAAATGGACTTTAGCCGACGAAAAAAAATTTCGTCGGCCTGCTAATTTTTTTTTGGTCGGCTATGATACTTATTCTGGTAGTGAATCTTTGTTGTCAAAAGAGGTAAAATTATTGTTCCCTTCGTAAAAAGAATTATATTTCAATTAAATATCAAATATACAACCATAATTACCAGTTATATCTCAGTTGTTGTAATTTATTGTAAAATATGAGAACTTTATTTACATAAAGAATAGTATTAATTACAATACAAAGAACTTTATTACGTATAAAAATGAGGACTCGCGACTCATTTACAATATGTACATCAGTATTACCACTATTACGACGATTTATTGCCAAATTGGTAAAATGATTCGTAGACTTGTAACTAAAAAAATTACTACAAACACAACCCTGATTACTACAGTTTCAACAATTCGTTGTCTCATCATCAGGCATATGAGTTATCATATTAAAGAATTTGCACAAAAATCAACCTTGGTTACAACTTTTTACCTCAATTGTTGATAAACTATGTAGAATCATCGTCACATAACTAAAAACTTGCAGGTATATGGCATTCATATCCATCTCAATAGAGAAAGAACCATGCAAGTTTTAGAAGAAAATAAGTTCCATGGTCTGACTAGCAAAAGAAGCACCCAAACTGTTTTACTGCAAGTTTACTGTAGTAAAACTAATCTCGATCATCTAAGGTAATTGCATCTTATCATTCTCATGCATATCAAACTTTATTACTAATTGAGAAAATGATTGAGATTAGATGCGATCAGTTGTTGATTGATTATATCTTGGAATCTTTTAGGAAGTGATATGCATATCTAAAAGATTTGCTAGATCTTATCTGCACTAACTAATTTGGTTTGAAGAGGAGTTTTCTTGTGTGTTTCAATAGTGAATCAATGGGGATTTGATTGAGGGGGATCTTATCTCCCTCTATATATACACATCAAATGTAGTTCTAAAACCATTGAGTTTTCTTGTGTTTTTGTTTTAATAGTTCTCTACTGCATAGTTTGCAGAATTTTCTAGAGAAAACTCATTGGTATTTCATTATCATCATGTCATTGCATCTGTCATATTTTTGTGATCTAGATCAGTGAAGTGTTGAAATTGAAGGCGTTTTTAGTTCCTTCAAAGCCATAAGTTCTCGTTTGAGTAGAATAGGTTTTCCAGTTGTAGGATCAAGTTAATTTGTGTACTAGTGAATTTGAATGTTGTTAAACATTACTGCTTGATAATCTTTAATTTTATTTATTCATAGTGGATTGATTTTAGAGTGGACTACTATAAAGTCTCACAGTGAAGTTTCTTTGAAAAAAATTTATATTGTAGTAAAGAAATCTTGTGTTCTTATATTCTTGCAATCTTTATTGTTTTAGAATTTGATTTCATAAGAATATGGGCTCACATATATATATTTTCAATTGGTACTAAAGCAGGTGGTAGTCTAACTAGTAAAATATCATGTTGAAACATGGATCAAATAAAGGGAAATGGATTGATTAGCAATCCACCACTTTAGTGGAGATTGTGATCAATATTCATTCTGGAAAATATATATGAAAACTTTTCTGTTTTCAATATATAGTTGAATAATTGTGGACGGTTATTGAGGATGGTTATACTGTTCTTGTAGCAACTAATGAGAAAACGTTTGAAGTGTCTCTTAAATCTAGGGATAAATTGAGTACAGATGAAGTTAACATACAAAAGGTTGATCACAAGGTAAGGCACTGTGTTTTTACTACTCTATCTGAAGAGGAAAGGTTGAGGATAATTCACTGTGAGACTGCAAAAGATGCTTGGGATTAGTTGGAGAGCACATAAGAAGGTAAGATCTCAAAAGTTATAGCAACTTATTTATGAGTTTGAAACCATGCAACTTATTTATGAGTTTGAATATATAGATGATTTCTATAAGAGAGTTCTAAAAGTTAGAGAACAATGTAGAGGTCATAAGGAGAAAATCCCTGAACACAAACTTGTAAAGAAATTCTTAGGGGTCGGTCTAAAAGCTATCAAGGAAAAGTTATAAGCATTGAAGATGCTTATGATCTTAACACCATGAAATTAGATTAGTTACTTGGGAATTTCAAAGCTTTTGGGCATAGATGGATATACTTTAGCCGACGAAATTTTTTCGTAGGCTAAACCCTAAATTTCGTCGGCTAAGACTTTAGCCGACGAAACGTCTTCGACTAAGAAGTCGTCGGGAAAAAGCCGTCGACCAAGACTTTAGCCGACGAAATTACTATTCATCATCGGCTAAAGTCATTTATTTAGCCGACGAAGAAATTTTTCGTCGCTTAATTTCTGGACTTTAGTCGACGAATTTTTGGACTTTAGCCGACGAAATTTTATTAAATTTCGTCTGCTATAGCTATTATTATTTTTTCTTTTTTTAACTTTAGCCGACAAATTTTAGGGTAATTCATCAGCTATAGTTATTATTATTTTATTTATATTTCTTATTTAAACTTTAGCCGACGAATTTTAATAAAATTCGTCTGCTATAGTTATTAATTTTTTTTTTCTTTTGTTAACTTTAGCCGACGAATTTTATTAAAATTCGTCGGCTATAGTTATTTTATTTTTTTCATATTTTATTTCTTGTATTTTTTATTAAACTTTTTTGTTTTTTTTTGTTTTTCCACCGGTGGTGGAGAAGAGGAGGGTCGAAGGAGAAGAAGAAGAGGAGGAGCAAGGCTAGGAGGAGGAGAGTGGAGCTAGGGGAGGAGGAGAAGGCTAGGAGAGGGAGAGAGGGAGAGGAGGAGAGGAGAAAGAGGAGGAGGAGGAAGGAGGAGGAGAAGGATTTAGAGGAGAAGGAGGAGGTAGGATGAGGAGTACGTTGTTGCCGTCGGAGTAGGAGGAGGAAAGAAGATGAAGAGGAGGAGGAGAAGGAGAAAAATGAAAGATATAGAAAATTTTGAACTTTAACCGATGAAAAACCCTAATTTCGTCGGCTAAAGTTCAAAATTTTAGTCTAAAAATTTTAAAATTCCCCGCCAAAATTTTTGAATTTTGAATTAACTTTAGCTGACAAATTTTATTAAATTTTGTCGGTTATAGTTATTTATTTATTTAACTTTAGCCGACGAAATTAGGGTCATTCATCGGCTATAATTATTTATTTAACCTTAGCCGACGAATTACCCTAATTTCATCGGCTATAGTTATTTATTTTATTTATTTAACTTCAGTCGACGAATTACCCAAATTTCGTCGGCTGAAACCCTAAAACCTAAACCCTATACGTAGAAACTTCAAACGCAAAAAAGTCGTGAAATAAGATATGACTGGAATGATGAAATATGTCTATGGTTGAAAAATCACGTAATTCCGGTAAAGTCTCGGTGCCGATAGTTGCAGTCAATACAATTTAGGGGTTGGACTTACGGGATTGACCGTCCGGATGAAGCCCTTAAATTTATCGGATCAAGTTGTATTTTTTACCATAGACATATTTGAACATATTGATAATATCTGACGGTCGTATTTTGGTGGTGAATTTTGATGACCGGAATCACAACATGCCTACTATTTACCATTATTTATCTATATGGGGAGCCCTATCATAGAGGGGTAAATGTCTCAAAATTTTTAGATGGACAATTGCGTCACATTATGGTAAGTGTTTGTTGTGTTGAAGGTTCGACCAAAATACCTCATATAGGTGTAGATATTGGCATTTTCGTGTGTTAAGTGTTTAGAAAAACTTCATTTTGAAGCCTTAAACGAACTCGGATGGCCAAAAAGCACATATGTCATGGCATTAGCTATGAGTTTGACTCGTAGGGCCTTTTTGCTTCCAGATTGGTATTACAATAGTCAATCGGACACAGATATATATATATATATATATATATAGGCCAAAAAGCACATATGTCATGGCATTAGCGATGAGTTTGACTCGTAGGGCCTTTTTGCTTCCAGATTGGTATTACAATAGTCAATCGGACACAGATATATATATATATATATATATATATATATATATATATATATATATATGTGTGTGTGTGTGTGTGTGTGTGTGTGTGTGTGTGATACAATGAACTAACTGAATTTTTCAACCGGAACCGTTTTTGTTCTTCTCTGTAAATCACAGTTTTGAATTCCTTAACGATAACCAAATTAGCTGAAATTTTACAGAGATGATCTACTCATATATATATCTAGAAACTGACGGTTAAGATGAAAAAATATGATCTAAAGGTTGGCCAATTCAAGAAATCCTTACCAAAGCTTAGGTACGGACATCCTTAGCTGAGAATCGCTCTATATATATACTATATATAGGACTCTTCTATTGAGAGATCCTAGTTTTTGACATATATGTGGGATTGAAGATTACACAAACTTTTTGATCACACATTAACATCTCCACCGTTCAATATTTAGATGCATATATGTAGATCATCTTTGTAAAATTTCATCAAATTTGGTGATCATTAAGGTTTTGAACCAATTGAAATCAATTGACGAATCAAATCTACCAAACTTTAACCTTTCATGCTTTAACTTTTAATTCGTAGTTTTGAGCATCTTAACGATTACCAATTTGGATGAAATTTTGCAGAAGTGATCTACTCATATTGAACGGTGAAGATATGATTTTGTGATCAAAAAGTTGTGTAAACCCCGATCCCTCATATATGTCAAAAAAGGATCCCTCATTGAAAGAGGATTTTATATATATAAGGAAATTTTCAGGTGCGGAGGCCCGTTTTTAAGCTAAGGTACAGATTTCCATATTTGACCTACTTTTTTATCATATTTTCTCATCTTAACCGTTCAATATCTAGGTATATATGAGTAGATTATCTCTATAAATTTTCAACTATTTTAGTGATCATTAAGACATTCAAAACCATGATTTAGTGTTGAAAGAACGTACATTTCCGAATGAACTGATTTGGTTCATTCATAGATTGAACACATTTTCGATATCTTAATGACAACCAGATTACACACTTTTCAGAGATGATCTACTCATTATATCTAGATATTGAAAGGTTAAGGTAAGAAAATGTGATCAAAAAGTGGTTCAAATGTGAAAATCTGTACCTTAACTAAGGTATGGACGTCCGCACCTGAAACAGACTATATATATATATGGACAAACTGGTTTGGCACTACAACAAAATTGAGAAATATTCTATAAAGTCGGGTTATTAGGTGGTAGCTCAAGAGAAATTGATAAGAGAAGGGGATCTAATGTCTGGCAGTGACCGGAATAGGGGATCTAATGTATTTAGAAATTGAATTAGAGCTGGAAACATGTATGGAGACTTAACTTGCCAAACAAGATAAATGTATGGAAACATGTAATGATTTTTTTACCATGTGCCACAATGCTGAAAAGGAGGAGGATTTGTAGTCATGGGTTATACCAGGGATATGGTAGAGATGAGGAGACGGTCATCCATGCACTGTGGGAGTATAGTCAAGCTTGCACGGTCTTGAAATGTACGTTCTTGGTGGATATGTGTAAGGTTTGGAAGGAGAGGACTTTTTTTGATTTATTTCATGTTACAATGGTTGCTAAGGAAGGTGAAATGGAGTGGTTTAGCGTGGTGGCTTGGAACATTTGGCATGAAAGAAATAATAGGGTTCATGGGAAAATGGAGGTGGAGGCCAGACAGATGGTTGAAAAGGCTAGTATTTAGCTCCAGAGCTTTATTGAAGCTAGACTTCGAAGTGAGGTAGATGAGGAGGGTGGAGCTGCAGTGATAAAGAACCAGTTGGGGAGGAATCAGAAATGGGAAAAGCCATGACAAGGTATTATAAAATTGAACATCGATGAGGCTCTAAATGTAGAGCAAGGTACATATGGGACCGGTGCCGTTTGTAGGAATGAGAAAGGGGATTATGTAGGTGTTTTGGCTACGCCAGACATTGGTGCTACTAGTCCTCAGACCTGTGAGTTTTTGGCATTGGTGAATGAATTATACTTTTGTTACCAAGAGGGATTTAGTTGCATTGAAATTGAAGGTGATGCTAAGAATGTGTTTATGGCGCTAGACTCAGAGAAAGATGACCTAGTGTTGATGGAGCTCTGGTGGATGAGGCTAAGTTCGTAATCAGCCAGTTCCAATATTGCAGCTGGCGTTATGTTCAACGGGAATGTAATAAGGATCCGCATTGTGTTGCTAAACATGTCGTTTCTCTACAATTTCCTACATGTTAGAAATTTCAAGTGCCTTGTTGGCTTAGTTCGGTCATAGTGATGGATTTTAGTTAAGTTATTTGAGATAGTTGAAGTGTGGTACTCTTTCTATGGATTTATGGTGGGTTTAATGAGACCACTTTACTCCTTGTTGTAGCTCTCATGTTGGTGGAAGTTTAATAAAATTCATATGCTTTCCGATAAAAAAACTAGGATTCATACAACTTGATTGGAAAATTTTGATCTGTATTGAACCCGACTCTGTTCATATATGGTTCCTATGCGATCTACCATGAAAATAAAAAAGAAATCAAGAACCTTTCAAACGTTGCTGATGCAATAGGATTGTTTGTTACATTGGTCCATCATCAACAACACGGGATGAATTCATAATACAAAAACAATTTGATGAACATATAAAAATTACAATCATTTCCTAAATTTTGATTCTCAATTTTGGGAATCCTTCTCTCTTCTCTCTCATAGCCTCATCGTCCTTCACCTCTCCTCCTATCTCATCCTCGACCAGTTCAGGTTTAAATAGGTGACCCGACCTAGCTCCAACTCGGTCTCCGGAGCCCGAAAAAAATTATGACGAGTGTCTTGGACCCATGATTGGACTCGTACTCTCTAAAATTCGTGATAAGTTGAGGCACAATAGCTGTCAGATAAGAGATGCGAATTAGATGATTTTTGAGAACACAGAATGGTGTTGACATTGGGAGTTTGGCAGAAAAAAATAGAAAGAGCGATGAGCGATGGAAGAGGCTGTGAACTCTGTGTTTTAATCTCAGCCATACATTATCATTAAGGCTAATCTAACGATAGAGAGCCTCTCTCAAATTAGACAAAAACAAAACCTACTTCCAATAAGAGATCATTTTATTGACATATATGATGGATCGGGGTTTGCATCAATTTTTTTATCACAAAATCCATCTTCACCGTTATATATAAGTAGATCACCTGCAGAATTTCATCCAAATTGGTAATCGTTAAAGTGCTCAAAACTATGAATTAAAAGTTAAAGAATAAATTTCTGTTTACACTTCTGAACTTTAGATCTAAAATCAGTTTCATACCTAAACTTTTTTTAATCAGTTTTATACCTAAACTTTTAAAATAATATCAATCTAAACCAACTTTTAGGTATAAAATTTTATTTTTAATTTGGTTTACATCAGTATTTTTGACCAAACATGACCAAGCATGACGTCATGTTTGGTCAAAATTGGTGTTATTTTGAAAGTTTAGATATGAAACTGATTAAAAATAAAGATGAGGTATGCAACTGATTAAAAAAAAGTTTAGGTATAAAATTGATTTTAGACCTAAAGTTTAGGTATGAAACTAATTAAAAAAATGTTTAGATATGAGACTAATTTTAGATCTAAAGTTCAGGTGTGTAAACTGAAATTTTTCCAAAGTTAAAACATGAACGGTTTAGGTTTAGCAGATTTGATCCGCCAATTGATTTCAGTTAGTTCGAAGCCTTAACGATTACTAAATTAGATGAAATTTTGCAGAGATGATCTACATATTTGCATCTAAATATTGAACTGTGAAGATGTAGATATGTGATCAAAAAGTTGGTATAATCTGTAATCCCTCATATATGTCAAAAAAATAGATCTCTTAGTGGAAGGGTCATATCTCTCTCTCTCTCTCTCTATATATATATATATATATATATATATATATATATACATCTTGGTCAGAAGTAAGTAAATAACTAGGGTTCATATATACAACTTGATTGGCAAATTTTGATCTGTCTTGAACCCAAACTCGTCTTCCACTTTTATTCGTCTTCCTTCAATTTTGGGTTTTCTTGATTCTATTTTTCATACCTAATTTTGAATTTTTTTAAGAGATAATTAGAGAAAAACCCACCAATTAGACTATTTTTGAATATAAACACATTCATATATTCTTTTTTAATTTACACCCAATACATTTATTTTACTTGCCTTACAAATTTTAAACTCAAAAATTTAAAATTATCACATTTTCTATACTGATTATTTTACCTTTATAAGTTAGATTACAAATAGAAGAATTGAGTTTTGGGTATAGGGTTTTAGGTTAGGGGTCAGGATATATGGTTTAGGGGTTAGGGTTTATGGTTTATGGAGTAATTGAGTTTTGGGTATAGGTTTTAAGGTTTAGGGTTTATTGGAGATAGTGACAACTTCTTAATTCTACAAAAAATAGGTTTTATTATTTATCATAAATAATAGGTTTATTTAATTAGTTTAGACAAACTTAATTAATAAGTTTGAGTGTATTTTAAAACAATCTTAACGGTGAGTGTAATCTAAAATGAGTCTATCAAATTGGGTGTAGCGTCAAATACCTATTTTTTAAAGGAAAAACAAAAACATGGTAACAGGTAAACATGTTACCGTTATTGAATAATCTAAGCCGTTAGATTTTTTTATATATATTTTCAATTTTATTATATCTAACGGTCTAAAACATTTTAAAAAGTTCATGCATACTATGTATCAACGTACTCTAGAATTTGCCAGTAGGTTTGTTATGTGGAAGCAATCAAGGTTCATGGAAGTATCTTTCAGATGGAGCATTTGAACAATCAGTTTTGTTTCATTCTTTGAAATTTAATTTCGTATAGTTAAGGTTACTAGGTTAGGGCGCATGGATTTAGGCTTTGTTAAAAGATTACATATTGTTGGGGTGGTCTACTGGTCTTTGAATTGCTTGGTTCTTCACTCTCGGCTTCACTGGTTCAGAGTTCCGTAGGCGCTACCTTTTATGGATTGGATTCGGTCCTACGGTTCTAGTTGCCATATAATTTTGAACCCGATTCCTGGAGTATCTTTCTGTGCTGTGAGCTTGCATTTTATATAAGTTCTATGAGTGGATGGCAGCTTAGGTGCAATTTCTTCGATAATACGTCATTTTTGTTTGTCCATTTCTATCACGGTCGTTACTTGCGATTTCACTCCATATGTATTTGTTTTAATTAAGGAGTGTCTCTTTTGTCATTGAATTGCATATAAGATGCAGAAAGAGTTACATGTAAACAGAACTTCAAATTATCATCATCAATTGATTACTCAACCTACCTATGTATTTTCTTTTTTTTTTGATACGAAAAGACCTACCTATATATTATCATCTTATTTAGTTATATTTGTTTTGACCATGCATTTCCACTTCAATAATTTCTACAAACTGTGATGCGCCAACTTCGATTCCGTGTGAAACAACTGATCTCCGCAAGTAGGTAGGTCATCGATACATGCAGTAACCTCAGTCACTGCATGACACACTCAAAGTATGCATGCTTTCTCAAACATATAAACCTAGCTGCAGCTCGATCATTCTCTATCATCCATTCTACCCACAACACTTTTTACAAATACAAATTTATCATCTACTTCATTTCTTATTTCTAGTCTCTAAGATGAAGTCTTTTGGTGGAATCTTAGCCATCTCCATCGTTCTTCTGTCCCTTTCTCAGGGTAAGCACATACTCGATCAATCCCCGCATGCAGCAAAATTCTTGAAGTGTTTAGATATGTACGTGCAAAGACTATGGAAACTATAAGGTGCTCGTGTAGTTTCCAAAATCTCAGGGTTTTGGTAACCCTAGCTAGTTGTTTTTTCATACTAGCTAGTTTGCATGCATGCATTACATTTCGTAAAACTAATTAGTAATGTGCACGAAATTATTCTCCACAGCTGAAAGCCACTTTGTGAAGCCATGGCACCTCTGCAAGACCAAGGAAGTGACAGATCCACCGACTCCCTGCAATGCATTGGAATGCACCGGTTTGTGTGGAAGCTTGTACGTTGGAGGAATCGGGATTTGCATTGCCGAATCATGCGAGTGTGTCCATTCCTGCTTCAAAGAGACACCTCCCAGCAGTGATGCCATGCCCGTTTCTGATCATAAGACTCCCCAAATGGTCTGGTCTTCTCCTTCTTCAAAGGACCTCAAGCCTGAACGTATGTCAAAAATGGCATCGTCTTCTTCCATGGAGAATCTCAAGCCGGAGCGACATTCCGAAACGGCCTTATCTTCCTCTATGGAGCATCTCAAGCCTGAGAATATTTCCCAAGTGGCATTGTCTTCTTCAGAGGATCTCAAGCCTGCAGAGAGTATTTCCAAAGTGGCCTCGTCTTCTTCTATGGATCTCAAGCATCAAACTTCCAGAGTGGTCTCGTCTTCTTCGAAGAATCAACTCACACCTGATCGGTTTTCCAAGGTGGCCTTGACTTCTCCTGTGATTCCTCTCAACAAGCCTGATCGAATTTCCAATAATGGATGGCCCATGCAACCATAATCTGACCTTGCTAAGATCCCCTCATGAACCAGTGGTCAATAAGTCTTCCAATGCTAGCTAGAATAACTGAATAAGGATCAATATTGTTTTTCTTTTCTTCCTCATCGTTTTTTTTCATTGTATTTTCATTATATTGTTATGGTACTTTCATTGTAGAAGTAATCATATATTTAGGGCAACGTATGTTTTTTGGCAAATTAGGGCAACGTATGTTTGACCCTTTTGGTTAACTAATAATAAGGTTGGAAACAAGTTTGATTGAATCCCCTTTATTTTCATGTTTGGTTGGTCGAGTACAAATAAACGCACACTAAGTAACTACTTGATTGGAAGGGATATGATGAACTGTGTCCTTACGTGTGTTATTCCGGATTTAAATGGACTCTTGATAGATCAAGAGATGTCAATGTGTATCAAACAACTGAAGTTAGAATGAAAAAGATCCTAGAAAAGACACGGTCTTGTAATGAACTCAATAATTATGTTGATGGTGATTATCCCATCTATCGGCTTAGACACACTAATGGTGAGGCCTACATATGCTTCATTGATTAGTCAAAGTCTAAATAGAAATCCATTGTCCTGTCTAAAGAACGATTGAGATGTCTTTAGAGATAAAACTCTCATCTAAGTACGTTAAGACGCAACAATGCACTTAATATGATACGAAAAACTTGACCTCTCATTTGCTATGAAAAGTTATAAAGGTAAGTATAGCTCTGCGCTAATCCAATGCCATTGAAATGAGGTTGGGATTCTTATTTTGCTAAATGATTGACATATGCTGCATTTCAAGCAGGAGGCGTTGAGAGAAGAGGCTGATAGAATGAGGGTTACACAGACAGAACAAACCCCGGACACCCCCCGGGTCAGTTACCTCAGTTGGATTGGACATGTAATCTAATCATTCTGAAAAACGCAGTTGGAGAAACAAAAAGAGGGGAACTTCGTGGTATTGGACGAGCATGCTTAGTCGTCCTTGAGAAGAGGCAGGACTCCTCAGCTTCCACATCACGCTCTCGCAATAGCAATGACGATGAAGCTGCCAGGAAGGAGTAGGAAATAGAAGCTTTTTAAAATGAGGCAGCTGAGGCAAGGGAGAGGGCTGTAAAAGCTGAGAAGGTTGCTGAGCAAACATGTGCACGACTTTCATTTATGAAGGTGTATCTTGAACAAATGAGGAGTCAAGTGGGGCTACCACCTATGCCCGAACCCCCACTGCCGATTCAGCAACCTGAAGCCAACATTCCTGAGGGAGCTGAAGACAGTAGGGAGGCATTGACAAAAACATGAGATCTAAAAATCAGTAACCTTTTTTAATTTAAAGGTTTGTAAGAACAAGTAGAGTTTTGGTTTTGGTCTATTCCTAGCTTCTGCATGTATGTATATATGAGCAAGCATCAGATTTTGCTCAGTTAAGGATGTTAGGGTTGGAACAGAAATCACTGTGCCAGTGTGTGAATGATGTACAGGATTTTCTTTTAATATATATTCACACTACCAGAACAACCATTTTAGCCGACGAAATTTTTTCGTCGGCTAAACCTTAAATTTCGTCGGCTAAGAAGTCGTCGGGTAAAATCCGTCGGCCAACACTATAGCCGACGAAATTACTGTTCATCGTCGGCTAAAGTCATTTATTTAGCCGACGAATAAATTTTTCGTCGCTTAATTTCTGGACTTTAGCCGACGACATTTATTAAAATTCGTCGGCTATAGCTATTATTTTTATTTATTTATTTAACTTTAGCCGACGAATTTTATTAAATTTCGTCGGCTTTAGCTATTATTTTTATTTATTTATTTAACTTTAGCCGACGAATTTTATTAAAATTCGTCGGCTAAAGTTATAATTTTATAATTTTTTATGTAATTATTTTTTTTTTCTTTTTTTTTTAAATTTTAGCCGACGAATTTTAAGGTATTTCGTCGGCTATAGTTTTTTTTCTTTTTAATTTTTTCATATTTTTTTTCTTTTTTAATTTATTGTATTTTTGATTAAAATTTTTACTTCTTTACACCGAAAAAGGAGTAAGGAGGAGGAGAAGGTTAGGAGAGGGAGAGGAGGAGGAGAAGAGGAGAGGAAGGAGGAGAAGGTTAGGAGAGGAAGGAGGAGGAGGAGAAGAGGAGAGGAAGGAGGAGGAGGAGAAGAGGAGAGGAAGGAGGAGGAGAAGAGGAGTAGGAGGAGGAGGAGGGATTTGAAGGAGGAGGAGAAGGAGGGATTTGAAGGAGGAGGAGAAGGTTAGGAGAGGGAGGAGGAAGGAAGATGAAGAGGAGGATGAAGAGGAGGAGGAGGGAAGATGAAGAGGAGGAGGAGGAGGAGGAGGGAAGGAGGAGGAGGAAGATGAGGAGGAGGAAAGATGAGGAGGAGGAGGAAGATGAGGAGGAGGAAAGATGAGGAGGAGGAGGAGGAGAAAAATGAAAGATATAGAAAATTTTGAACTTTAGCCGACGAAATTTCGTCGGCTAAAGTTCAAAATTTTAGTCGAAAAATTTTAAAATTTTAAAAATCTCCGCCAAAAAATTTGAATTTTTAATTAACTTTAGCCGACGAAATACCCTAATTTCGTCGGCTATAGTTATTTATTTTATTTATTTATTAATTTAACCTTGGCCGACGAAATACCCTAATTTCGTCGGCTATAGTTATTTATTTTATTTATTTATTAATTTAACCTTAGCCGACGAATTACCCTAATTTCGTCGGCTTAAACCCTAAACCCTATACGTAGAAGCTTCAAACGAAAAAAAGTCGTGAAATAAGATATGACCGGAATGGTGAAATACGTCTATACTTGAAAAATCACGTAATTCCGGTAAAGTCTCGGTACCGATAATTGCGGTTAACTCAATTTTCCATTCTTTCTCCCTAGAGGTAGCCCTATCTCCGGTAGTTATTTTTCATAAAATTTTTATTCCACTGGTTGCGTCTCATCGATTTGAAACTATTTTCAGTTGAAGGTCCGGGCAAAATACGTAATTTAGACGGTCAAATGACCGTTTCCGTGCATTAAGGGGTTTGACTTACGTGATTGACTGTAAGGATCGAGCCCTTAACGTTGTCAGATTAAGTTAAATTTTTTCCTATATACATGTTTCAACATAATGATCATATCTGACGGTCGGAATTTTGTTTCTCAACTTTGATCATCGGAATCACAACATGTGTACTAATGTTGTATAACTTGTTTACTAAGCTTTAAGTAAATGTTTCGTTTCTAAAAGAAACTGTACGTAGAAACTTCAAACGCAAAAAAGTCGTGAAATAAGATATGACCAGAATGGTGAAATACGCCTACGGTTGAAAAATCACGTAATTCCGGCAAAGTCTTGGTGCCGATAGTTGCAGTCAATACAATATAGAGGTTTGACTTACGAGATTGACCGTCTAGATGAAGTCCTTAAATTTATCAGATAAAGTTGAATTTTTTACCAGAGATATATTTCAACATATTGATGATATCTGACGGTCGTATTTTTGTTTGTGAATTTTGATGACTGGAATCACAACATGCCTACTATTTACCATTATTTATCTATACGGGAAGGCCTATCATAGATGGGTAAATGTCTCAAAATTTTTAGATGGACAGTTGCGTCTCATTATGGTGAGTGTTTGTTGTGTTGAAGGTTTGGCCAAAATACCTCATATAGGTGTAGATATGGACATTTTCGTGTTTTAAGCGTTTAGAAAAACTTCATTTTGAAGCCTTAAACGAACTCGGATGGCCAAAAAAGGCTGTATATCATAGCAAAGCTATGAGTTTTGCTCCTGGGCCCGTTCTGCTTCTAGATTGGTATCACAATAGTCAATCGGACACCGAAATATACGTAGTACAATTTTATAACTAAAAGTTACTTTGGCCGACGAAATACCCTAATTTCGTCGGCTAAACTTTTCAAATTTCGTCGGCTAAAGTTCACATACTATAGCCGACGAAAAAAGCACTTTAGCCGACAAAATTTTTTTTTGTCGGCTAAAATTTAACTATAGCCGACGAAAAAATTAGTTTAGCCGACGAAATTTTTTTTGTCGGCTAAAATGCCACTTTAGCCGACGAAATTTTAACTTAGCCGACGAAAAAAAAAATCGTCGGCTAAAGTGGACTTTAGCCGACGAAAAAAAATTTCGTCGGCCTTTTTTAGCTATTTCGTCGGCTATAGTCTTTTTTCTGGTAGTGTCAGCTTATTTAATCTGTCACAGTAATTTTTCATTTACATGCCAGTAAAATGTTTGATTTGACAGTAATTTTTTATATTACATTCAAGGTCGGCCTTGAAGTATTTAAGGCCCCGTGCGAAGACAAAAAAAGGGCCTTTACATTTTTTTTAAATTTTTTTTCAGAGTTTTGAATCTATCTAAATACTATGTTAAGAGACTCATCTTCACACCTATATTTTTTCATTGTATACAAATATACAATCAGGAGAATGGAGGGACATATTAACATTGAAAAGAAAAAAATGATAATGCATTACATGACACCAAGTGTTTCACGTTTAAATCAACAACGTACATGATAATTGGGTTCAAGACAAAAATGTATTAATGGTAGCAAGAATCAATCAGAAAAATATATTTATAGTTGAGTCATTATGAGGGTAGAAGTGAAATATTTTGATCTTCTTTTTGAAAAAAACAAAAAAAAAGAATCAATTAGAAAACTGAACAAATACAAGGACATTTAAGTTTTTGAAAAATAACATTTAAGATGGAGAGGAGAAAAGAGCAAATACTATTATGTCTAGGAAAGAAAAAAGACATTGAGAACGTAGTTAAAGTTAATGATCCGAACCGGAAATTAAGAAGCTTTAATTAAAAAGATTAAAATTTAATAACTGCTTTCATTGTGTTTTATCATATTTTTATTTTATATTATTTCATCTATATATAACAAATTAAAAAAATGTGGGCCCCCTTGATGTTGGGCCCGTGCTGTCGCACAGCCCGCATATATTGCAGTAAACTGTTCTTCATATATTGGTTAGTAATTTTTTTCTTTACAGTAATTAATTTTTCACTTAATGAATAATTGATAAAAAAACAATAATGTTCAGCATAATAATAAATACTTGGGCGACTTAATTTTTTCCGTCGTCCTAGAGTGTAAAGTATATATGTCCCTATGCTATAACCGCTACAGTTAAAAATCGGTCGGTAAAGACCAAAGCAACAAAAAATTTACCGTCGTTTTTAACTTAGGTGAAGGCTATTTTTGCTGCTTTGGGTTCCTATTTCGTCACGCAAGCATTTTGGGAAGAGCCAAGACCTCGTCGCCTGAGTGTCTGCCTAAGCGACAAATTTTCGTCGCGTAAGTCTTAAGCGACAGTTCTTAGGCGATAGATCTTCCATCGGTTAAGTTCTTAAATGACAGGAAATTTGTCTTAAGTGACGGTTTGCTTTCGCCATTTAAGGGCGTTTTTCTACTAATGTTCTACTCCTGGCACCGAAATTTTTGTGTTTTTTTTTCTAATATTTTTTACAGTTTTTGTTCTTCATCATTTATATTGATATATTTGTTTCGTATAACAATTATTTAAGCCCTTATGTTGCCATGGATTCCGGTGTATCACAAATTTTCAGCACATGAAATTTCTTAAATCCTCCAGGTATGTCTCCAATGGCACCGGAAATTTTCTTTTTTTACAGTTTTGTTCTTCATTTATATTGATATTTTTTTGGTATAAAAATTATACAAGTCCTACTATTACCATAGATTCTTGTGTAGCACAAAGCTTTGGAAAATTTCGTAAATCCTCCAGGTAGTTTGTGTTTTTTATGTAATATTTTCTTATAGTTTTTGTCACTTTTTTTTCAATGTGTATGAAATGATCAATACCCCAATATATATATATATATATATATATATATATTGGGCTATTGTTTATCCCTATTTTTTTATTAACTGTCTCACCTCCTCTCCTTCACCATTCTTCCCCATCTATTTTTTCTTTTTCTTCTGCTTCTTTTCACTTCTTCTGCCTCTCTCTCTCTCAGACCCTGAGCCCAGACCGCCAACGACCACCATCCGGCAAGTCCAGACCTCCGGCGCAGATCCGATCGAAGTTCTAAACCTGATTTTAGTTTTTCGACCAGAATATCCTCCCCTCGACCCGGCTTCAATCTTTTACTCGGATCCATTCATTTTCCGGCGTCCTCCGGAGAGCCCAGGTCCTCTTCTAGCTTCGACCGCCGTCATTGCATCTCATCGTCGAACGGGAGATCCTGTTGATCCGGATCCGTGTTTCTTCCTGACCCAGAATCATTCATGTGACCCAGTTTATTAGAGGGTAGTAAAGTTAGATGTGCAATAGAAATACGGTTTAGGGTTCAGTGGAAGTTTATTAGGGGGTAGTAAAGTTGGTTGTGCAATAGGAATGTTGTTTAGGGGTTCAGTGAAAGTTTATTAGGGGGTAATAGAGTTGGTTATGGCGATAAGAATGTGGTTTGGGGTTCAGCGAGAGTTTATTATGGGGTAGTAAAGTTGATTGTGACGATACGAATGTGGTTTATGGTTCATTAGGAGTTTATTAGAGTGTAGTAAAGTTGGCTATGACGAAAGGAATGTGGTTTATAATTAAGCGAGAGTTTATTAGGAGGTAGTAAAGTTGGTTGTGCAATAGGAATGCGGTTTATGGTTCAGTGGGACTTTATTAGGTGGTAGTAAAGTTGGTTGTGACAATAGGAATATGGTGTAGGGTTCAGTACGAGTTTATTAGGGGGTAATAAACTTGATTCCAGATTTCGGTGACCGGAGTCCGGCCGACGGTGATTGGAGCTGGTGAGGTGTCGGCCATGTCTCCTCTCGCTTCCATTTTTTTCTCTAAGTATGTTTTAATGGATGAGGGTAGAATGAGTATTGAAATATTATAGGTTGTTTAGAGTTGTTATGAGTTTTGTTAGAATAGGCGCAAATTTTTTTTAAGTTGAAATGATTAATGGTTTAAAAAAAACTGTTAGAATAGGAAATGAGATCCAAAAATTTGTAGTAAATAGATATTTTCCCATATTTTTTTCATATAAAAATTATTCAAGCCCCCACCGTTGCCTTGTATTCTGGTGTAGAACAAAGCTTTGGAAATTTTCTTTTTATATGTAATATTATGTAATTTTTTTCAGATTCTGTAACTCTTCTATTAGCTTATTTTTTTCTAAACCTAAAGATCTTTGTGAGGGAGTTATTTGTAGTCTTCTACATTGGAACAACATGCTTACACACAGGCGCAGATGCAGGGTAGGTTTGGTGGGGCTCAAGCCCACCCGAAAATTTTGGAAAAAAAAATGTCGCGGGTGAAAGCTCTCAACCAATTGGTTTAGTTATTGGTTTTGCTGAGTTTCTTATACTTCTGTTCTAGTTCTCATTTGCTTCTGTGGATTTCAACTTATTTGTTTATGAAACAGAGGGTGCCATGCCTAACCGAACTTTTGTGAAAAAAATAGCTATATTATGTAATTTTTTTCCTGTTTTATGTATTTTTGTGCTCACTCATGCTCATCCGTCTCTAAGAACTCCCCGTCATGTTGTGCATATATGTGTCTAGGCCTCTATTCTATGGTTCCTCACTTTCTCTCCCACTTTTTTCTTCTAATTTTTTAGTAGTTTACCTCTTAAATTTCAAAAACTTCTCACGTATAACTCAGCCCCCCTGAAGCTAACACACCTAGGGGCTTCTATTAATACCCATTCATCAGTTTTTGTTGCTCCAACTACTGGCATGCCTGTAAACCAGATTTGGATCCAGATATCATCTCTTGCTGCTAAGCATGTCGCTGCAGGCCATTTTGATACTGCGATGCGGTTGCTGAACAAGCAACTTGAGATTAAAAACTTCACTCCTTTAAGGCAATTGTTCCTTGATCTTCACTCTGTAAGCCACAACTATCTACGGGCATTTTTGTCTGCTCCGGTGATATCACTAGCAGTTGAGCGCGGGTGGAATGAATCTGCCACACCACTTGTGAGAAACCCACCAGCACTTGTGTTCAATTTTTCTCAGTTAAATTTTTTTCTCTATTGATCTGAAATTACAAGCATAAATAATTGAATATTCATAGACATCTACTTAAGTTTTAGAAAAAATTTTGGCCTTCGACCAAATAAACTCTTGAATATGAAGCCCACCCCATGATCGGATCCTAGATCCGCCACTGCTTACACAACTAGTCGCTAGCTAGTATTCTACGATGATCTTCAATACTAACATAGTAAAAGCCATACCAAGGAAGCTCGTTGTGTTTATTTTCAAATATTACATTGAAATTATCACTAGTTTTGTTGTCTCAAAGCGTTCATCAGTATTGATGGAAACAATTTGGTAAACTGGCATTAGTTTACAAGCATTCACCACCCCCTGCCAAGGAAGCTACTACAACTCTTCATTCTTCGAGTCATTATTTTGGCCAAAATTACTGACTAGTACACAAGCCAGACAGCCTCTTCAACTCTTCGGCAACTTTAATCAAGGGCTTTTCTGCACTGTTCATATGGAGACATCTCTTTGCAAGCTCTGCAACTGCTCTTGTTCCAGGTTTCCCTCGTTTACAAGTTGTGGATCAACAACACGGAAGAACCCGTCTTCCATTTCAATGGATGAAACAAAATGAGAAGCAATGATTCTTTGACTTTCTGGTTTGTCAAATGACATAGGCTGTTACTGGCTCAAAATCTCTACCAGAACTACTCCGAAGCTATAAACATCACTCTTGTCTATCAGTTGGCCTGTGCAAAGATACCCTGGACCGTATAACCTAATGTCCTTAGAATATATGTGCCCATCTGAGATTCAATAGCTGGGACTAACCTTGAAGGCCAAAAACCAACGACTGGTGACAAAATAATCAGTTAACAATATGTTGGAAGACATAACATTGCCATGGATGGTGGGTTTTGAGCCATCTCCTGCAAAAGAAGAATGAATATAAGCAAGAGCAGCTGCAGATTCTGAGGCTATCTTTAAGAGGATGTTCCAAGGAAATTTAACTTTCCCATTGGTGAGATTAATGTAGTCAAAAAGGGTTCCGTTAGAGGCTAGTTCATAAACCAAAATAGGAGCATCAGTCTCCAAACAGCATTTCAAGTGATAAAATAATCTGAGGTTCAAGTCTAAAATCAATTGACAATGGAAAGAGTAGCCAAAACCCTTATAAGCCTACAGACAAAGCTCATAATAAAGTAGTCATTGATTCAACTCAAAAACCACTCTTATATGCCCACAGACAATGCCCCATTTTTTTGATGTGAGATAAATATTTCAACACGCCTCCGCACGTGTGGCGACCCCTCCTAATATATGAACAACATTAAAGATGACGTGGAATGCGTGTGGCTGGTAATGCTAACACGCGTGAAAGTGGGTAACCCGCTCTGATACCATGATAAAACAGTTTAGAATTCAACTCCAAAATCAATTGGCTATAAAGAGAGTAGTTTAAACCTTTATATTTCAACACCAACTTCACCAAATTTTCATGTTTCATTAGGGCAAGAGCAATAATCTCATTTATAAAACTCCCCACTTGCCCCTCCACTACATTACCACATTTTTTTGGTGTCAGTAGCCATCTGTAGCTCTTCAGCTGTATATATTATTGTCATTCCATCTCCATGTGAAGCAATATGCTGCAGTAACAATAATCATCCATTTTTCTTGAAGAAATTGGTTTTGAGCTGAATAAAACTTGGTTTCTTCACACTCAAATAAATCCTAGATATCACAAACAACAAAACTGAGAAACAAGAACCAAGACCTGCAGGGTAAGTTTCACATATTAAATAAAATATATACTCCTTAGTTCTTCAAATACATTTAATATCAACAGTGCAGGTTACCGTATGAGTGACTTACCAAGAAGCAGATTAACCGGAGAGACAGAGATGTATGGGGTGGAAACTTTAGCATTTTTGAAACTGTCAAATTCCCATCTTGTCTTTTCAATTCCCTCATAAGCTTCCAGTTTTCTCGCTGCAACAAGAGTAAAAAGGCTTTCTGCTTTGCTGCTATACAAAGAGTGATCAAACAAGAAACTTCGTCCTACCTTAGGCAACTGAGTAAAGGTGTTCATTCTCCATCCTACTGCAAAAGTTTCATTCCATCTGTTATTACTGGTGTTTCCTGTAATTCTCCTTTCTGCCTCAGTAAAAAAATCTGGGAATAGTGAATGGAAGAACTGCAAAAGCCAATGCTACTAGAAAAAAGATGTATGAATCAGACAAATGTTGGTGTTGGTGTTGGGTGGTGCCTTGTTTGTCCCTCTCCCAAAATGAAAGGAGTAATCGTAACCTATGACTGGAACCTCGTTTCGAGAGTCCAAGAATGTTAAATCACTTAGATGGGTTGAAGAAGATTGTGTCACCTTAAAATAATTCTGGTGTGGAAGTGTGCTATTGTAATCTCCACAATCTTCTTGGTAGCTCAGCATGGTGTTGGCTTCCAGTGCAATTCCTGTTGAAAGAAACAGTGAAGCCAAGATAAAGTGAGAGAGCATGTTGTGCAAGATAAATTCTTGACCATAATTGATTCAGGAAATCCTCTCCAGACAATTTATCTGAAAGAATGTTAGTTCTGGTGTATATATAGAAGATTTTTCACTCCGACTTGATCCTGCCCTATTTTGCAGAATCAAAATGCAGCAAAAATCTTTGATAATCAACAATATAATATTTTAAAAACAGGCAGCAAAAATCTTTGATAATCAACAATATAATATTTTAAAAACAGGCGTACTTTTCTGAGGCCCTTGTTCTAGAAAACTTTTTCTCACAGAGACCTTTTTTATTCAGTTAATAATTTAAAACACGCTAGAAATAAGAGACGTAAAATATATAATGAAAAAGAAGTTCTGGAATTAATAAAGAGCAACACTTAGTTGGTCTACCTGATGTATATATAATCTGTGATTAATCATACCTTGATTTCTCCGAGTGCAGCCCTGAATCTTTTGCTATCCTATAGAAACCACTTTAAAGAAATCCATAATTCATAACTGAAGTAACTAGAGACTTGAATCCTCATGGCTCTGGATGATCCTTTTCATACCAAATAATTGTTATCAGGTAACTTTTCATCAAATGTACATATTGCCCAATTGTTTTTAATCCAATTTCCTCCTTTTTTGCACCAAATTGCCTAAAATATGATGTCTAAGGCAATATGACTGACTTGGTTCTGAATTGGAAGAAATCAAGCCTTCCAAACTTCACCCGCAAGAAAACATTTGAAATCAGAGAGTTCTTCCATACAGCATCTCCGAAAATCACCAGCTCCAGTAGTGTTCAGATTGAGAAGACTACGCTGTTTGGCTTCTTTACTACAGACCATATTGTTACTTGAACAAAATACCGGCTCATGCATCATTGCATGTTATCCAGAGAAAATACATTTCAATTAATCATGTCACCAACTTCTTGGAGCATGGTATGTTCTTCTTTTGACTGCAGATCCAAACTACGTATCATTGCATGTATACGTAAGGCCTCAGGATGACCCCTATCTTCTACTGTAAATCCATGAGGCTTCCCATTAACATGAACAAAGCTCTGCCCGGGAATTTTTTTAACTTTGTTAGATTTCATCACTTTTCTTAATGTAGCAACTTCAACCCACCTTCTCTCTGATGCATATATGTTTGCCATCTCCACATATGGAACTGCAACCTCGGGCTCTAACTCAAGGAGACGGCAAAATGCATATTCACCAATCTCTATATTACAGTGTATCCTGCAAGCACTAAGTAATGCACCCCATATACCAGCATCAGGTTTCATCAGCATATTTTTAACAAGCTCCACTGCTTCTTTTAATTTTATTTTTCGTCCAAGAAGACTAACCATACAAGAATAATGATCTATCCCAGGATTCATATAATAATCCTGTGTCATCATGTTGAAGAACTCCATTCCTTTCTCAAGCAGACCTGCATGAGTACAAGCTTGAAGAATAGCTAGAAATGTTAAGTGGTTTGGTTTCATGCCTGTCTCCAGCATCTGATAGAAAAGGTTCAGAGCTTCTTCGTACTGACCATTCAGAGCACATCCTGCAATTATAGATGTCCAGGATACAACAGTTCTCACTGGCAAAGCATAGAAGAGCTCTTGAGCATTGTTTACATATCCACATTTTGCATACATGTCAATTAGTGCATTGCAAACTACTACATTATCTCTTAACCAAATTGAGAAGACATAGTTATGAATCCATTTTCCAAGCTCAAGTGTTCCTGTATGACCACAGCCTGAAACCAGAGAAAGAATAGTGACCATATCAGGTTTCTCACCAGCTGCTTCCATAAAATTAAACAACTCAAGAGCCTCATTCAAGTTCCCATTTTCAGCATACCCACTGATCTAGCAGTCCATGAAACACAAGTTCTATCATGCATGTCATCGAATAAAAATCTAGCAGAAGGTATATCACTGCACTTGGAATACATGGACATAAGGTCATTAGTAACTTTAATGTCAGAATCACAGCCCAGCTGAACTCCATGACAATGAATCAGCATACCTTGGAACAATTTCTTGGGTTGATTGCATGAAGAAAAAGACACTTAGAATATTGCTTATATCAGGTCTCTGTCTTTCAGACAACATCTGTATGTAAACATTTAGAACATGGATAAATTTATTTGAGTTTGAATATCCCGCTATCATCGAATTCCATGAAACAACAGTCCTCATACCCATGTCAATCCTATCAAATACAGCCTTGGCCGACCCCAAATCGTTGCACTTGGAATAGGCAGAGATCCAAGTATTATCAATGGAAACATCACATTCTATTCCAATTTGAATTCCAAATGCATGAAGAGATCCAAGTATTAGCCATGGAAACATCACATTCTATTCCAATTTGAATTCCAAATGCATGAATAGATTTCACCAAATCCAATTTCTTTGTAGTCAAACTCGTCTGAATCAACCCCATAACCGTAATTGTATCAGGCTGAATCCCAGCAAACCTCATGTCATGGACCAAACATAGAACTTTATCAAGAAAACCCGACTGCACAAAACCCATAAGCATCACATTACAGGCAGCAGTGTCTTTCATGGTAATTCTCTCAAATAGATTGTAAGCATCACCCAATCGATTACACTTGACGTACATATCAAGAATAGCCGTTTGCACAAACATATCAGACTGAAATGGTGATTTTACATCGGTGTGAATGGTTTGGGCTAATTTAAGGTTGGAGAGCTTGGCACATGCTTTAGCTAAGAACAGAAAGGTAAAGTTGTTAGGTTCCAAACCATTTTGCTTCATTTCGCGAAAGAGAAGTTGGGCTTTTTGAGGATGGCTTTGGTTTAAAGATTCTCGTATAGCAGAATTCCATGCAGCAACAATTGAGAGTTTTGGAAAATGCACCATGACTCATTGTCTTTGTCGTGGCTAAAAGGTGAAAAGAGAGACTCCCAATCTCTTTAAATTTTAGTTAACAACTAAACACACCATCTTCCGAGTAGTATATGGCTCTGTCAAGAATATATTTGTCGTCTCTCTTGCTGCTTCTGGCTGAGGGGATAACCTATCAAGAATTTGATCTTATTGAGTACCTACAACTACTTTCAAAACAATAATAGTAGATGTCTTAGAACACACTTAATATCCACATTAAAAGCATCAGTATGTGCGCTTTATCTTCACGATAGCAAGATTCCCAAGCCAGAATTGAACTACCCTGAACCTTTGAACAAAGACATGATTCATGTATATATGCAACAATACTGGAAATACAAGTACATTCAACCAAATTTTGAGGCCAAAGTAACAGAATAAGATTGCCATTAACTGATGAAAATATCCATACATTTAATTCACTATAAAAGGGATTATAAAAAGGGAAAATTGCACAAACAGGAAATCAACTTTGCTCCACTTATAATTAAGGTGTCTGAACTTTGTTAAATAACACATTAGTATATGAACTAACAAGTTATACCTAATTTTCGTACATGTCGTTATAACACCGTTAAAAGTTAATGTTTTTTTTTCTGAGATCTTTTTTTCTCTTTTTTTCTTTCTTTTAAAATTTTTTTTCTTCTAGGTGTCAAATCAACACATTTATTTTCTTTCTTTTAAAGAGGATTTTTTCTAATTAAGGTGTTAACGATTAAATAGGTTAACCGATTTGACACCTAGAAGAAAAATTATTTTGGTTACAATTTAACCTCCGTTTTGTGGATTACTACTTGCTGGTATAAGAGGGAGAAAGAATTCTGGACAGTTGCTTGCTGGTAAGAGAGCAAGAGAGGTTAATTAGAGAATTAGTAAGAGACAGAGATCTCATGGTTTCACTACCTATTGACGAAATCATGGGTTCGAGTCACCATGGGGGTATGAGTGAAATCCTTTGATTCTCTTTAAAAGAAAGAAAGAAAAAAAGATCTCATAAAAAAATAGATCTCAGAAAAAGAAAAAAAACAGTAACTTTAACGGTGTTATAACGGTATGTATAAAAGATCCTTTTTTGTCTTGTTTTTTGATTCGTTAACATGTATTAAACTCTTTCAATCAACTCAATACGTGTAACATAGACTATCAACACTTTTGTTAGAATTTTGAATTTTGTTTTATTGCAGTATAGATATAGATAAATATAATCATTATCTTTCGTCGTCACATACAACTTAAGTACAAAATAAACATGTCTTGTTCACCGTGTTTTGACATGGGTCTATGAATTTCAAAATGATATCTTATGAATAAGAATCTTTTATTCCCTCTTCATAATGTCTCTGAATGTGCGGTGCACATGTAGAACTTACATTGAGAAGTTTTTATGTTATTACTTTTTGTTTAAATATTCATGTTACATGTTTATGTAATAAGTGATAAATCCTAAAATGTTTGTTTAATTCTACAAAAATCCATGCAAATTTATCATTTGTTTTCAAGAATCCTAAAAAGTTTAGGTTTTAAAATCTATATGAATCTAATGGATTTTATAAATCTGTATAAATCTAAGAACTCTTTATAAATCCATCACTTAAAAAAGTATGCAGAAATCTAAATCCAATACACCTCCCTAAGTGTTTCTACTTTTCATCTCAAAAAAAAGGTTTTTCTATTTTTTTAGAGTATCAACGATCATATCCTTAAATAATTTCTGCATCTATAGATTAATCTGCGCGAGAAAGGGTTTTTCTATTTTGTAGACCTAAATCTTTAGGCTTTAGAAACTGTTAAATAGTTAATTTGTTAGATTATCTTTAGTAATGTTTGCTACTTTTTAGTTAATTTTTTGTCAAATTAGCTAAAATGCACTTGTTGAGGCATTTTTGTACAGAGATTGCTAGGAATAAATGATTGGCTTGATCTCCTCTATTTTACCCCTATGAATTTAGGAACTGAGTCTAAAGCCTTCAAACAAGCTTTGTAGCATCCTCCCCTTATCTCCTTGCATTATTGTTGCTCCGTGCAGTAATATTGGCTTACTGCAAGGACATACTTTTGGTGATTTTTGTTCCCGGTAAGTTTGAATAATTTGATAGCTTGATATATGAGCATATGTACATAACAAAGGTTTGCAAAAAGACACGAGGCATGAGTTGCGAAAGATGAAATTCTTGTTATGGTTAGAAGGTTGTTGCGGTGCAATCTGTCGTGGTGGGGGAAAAAGGAATTTTGATGGTGGTGGATGAGTTTGAGGCTTTTAAAAGGTTGGTTTTGGAGTGGAGGAAGGGATGCATGGCTTGTTGTATGAGACTAGCTTGTGGAATATGAAATTGCTTGACGGGTATGTGATTTGTTGCCTGGGAGTTGTGTTGTTTTTGCAGCAACTATAAGCCTTAATGTATAGGCTGAAGGAGGTGAGGCTGAGATAAGGATTCATTGTTAAAACCAGATCTTGAGAACAAGCAAATAACCACCTAATCTAAGGGAGGGGAATTAGATATGAATAGCAGTGTGTTTGTAGTCTTGGTGTTGGAATTGACAAAAGTATTTTATTAAAAAGGCTTCATAATCTGGAAAAGCTTGTAGCAAAATGGAACTGAAAACAGTTATACGGATGAAATTGACTGGGACTTGGTATTTGACGTAAAAGAGAAGAGATGGTACTTGAAATTAACCCATTATGGATAGCGTACGATTAAGGTCATTCCGGAGTTTAACCTCTCAATTGAGGTACACAAAGACTGGCTATCTATTAACCGTAAATTCGACCATGCTAACAAACAACATTCACACATAAAAATGTAACATAAAGGTAACCACATAATTATAATCAATAACCACACATAATTATAATCAATAGTGGCATCCACGTAAATAACACAACCACCGAGGGCACCAATGTAAAAATCGGAATATAATGGCACCTTTGTAATTATCCAAAACTGACAGGGGCAACATGGTCATTCCAACCTTAATGGTAGCTTGTAATTAGGTAGAACTGCTAGGGGCATTTTAAAAATTTCAGCCTTAATGACAGTTCTGTAATTAAACAGAATGACCAGGAGCATTTATGGGATTTCAGTCTCAATGGCAGTATCGTCTTTTTACCCTCAGTGGTAGTCTTGTAAATATACAAATATGCCAAGGGCATTTTTGGGATTTCAGTCTCAGGGGCAGCACTATAAATAACCTGAACTTTCAGGGGCAAAACTGGCATTTCACACCCCACAGTAAAAAGGTAAAAGTGTAAAACTGACGCGGTAATAACCAGGGTTTTTACCCTTGTCTTCTCCAATCACTGGTTCACCGGAAAACCGAGATTTTTCGGCCAAACCGAGGTTTTCCACCTACCTAACAAGCTTCTAAACATCCTTGGTAGTCCAACAACACCTCAAACACAAGAAAAAGTCGAGGTTTTCATACCTCAGGGTAAACCTCTGCAACTCAGACGGATCTCCTCCGAAGAAGCTCCGCTGCGCTCCTCCTCCTTGCTTCTGGGCAGCTCCTGGTGCTACCTAGAAGTCCCTTGGCTCGCCTCTGGCCCTGGCTCGACATCGACCCGCTTGAACAGTGCTCGAGCTTCCGTTCCTCTCTGCTGGGCGACGGTCACGGTGGCTCGGGCCTGAATAGAGGTCAAGCCTCGGTCGTCAGAGCAAGGCGGAGCCACTGGTGGTGGCGTTGAGACACCACTCGCGGCGGTGTGGCTCCGCTGAAGAGGGAAGCAGAGAGAGAGAGAGAGAGAGAGAGACAAATCGAGGGAGGAGGAGAGAGAAAGAGAGAGAGAGAGAACTCCACTGGTCAACCCCCTATATATATACCAAAAATCCAATGGCCTTGCCCAGATTGGATTATAAAAAGTTATCATGAACAGTAAATAGATATTTTGTTATTCACTATTTACCGTACAGTAACAACACATTATCCTCTATAACTTCCGCATACGAACTCCGATTAAAGCGTAGGACATACCCACGAGTTTGTATTAACGTTCTCTACAACTTTCTCAAATGAAGTTTCCTCAAATTCTCTACTTATCGCAAAATCATCATTTTATGGTAAAGTAATTAACATTTATTACTTCCGTAAACTAAATAAATCTATAATAAATAGCTCGAAGCTCCCGAAAATATTCTGGACATACCGGAGAACTCGTATTAACATAATCTTCCCCCTCAGGACACTAATTCTATTTTCTCTCAGAATCAAGAATATCTCGATATTAAACTCAAATATTAATTCGAGGAAAACTAACAGCGCGGTTACAACCCTCTGTAATTCGCCTAATCCCGGTAAAAAGGTAAATTTTTGGGACGGGGTCTTACAACAACCATAATCTAAAATGAGCCTCATGTGCTCCAGTTACCGTCCACAGCACACCCAAACTTGTAAGCCTGAAGAGCGAGATTCTGGCTTGGGTCCACATGGCATGACTATCCGAATATAAATAAGTAACTTTTTAATTTTCCAATGTAATTCGCATGTGTATTTTTTTATTGGGCTTGGAATATTTATTGAGCATGAATATTGCTTTTTGGGTATCAACATCTGTCATAACCTACCTCGGATTAACGCCCTTTTAACCCGAAATAAATCATGCGGGATCCAACTTAAATGATATTTTACTGCAATCTCCCTTGAAATTGATAACCCACGTTACGAAACTCCTGCAGCAACTCGGAAACGTTCCCCCAGAGCCGATTGGAATGCATATCAAACACCTTGAGCTGGTTGAGATTGGACACCCGAAACCCGCCTCTGAAGAGATTACTAGACAAGTTGAGATAATTCAATCCCCACAGGTCGGTTATCCGGGCCGGGATCGGGCCGTAGAACCGGTTCCGGGACAGATCCAAGTACTTGAGAGACGACATTGCTCCCAGCCCCGGCGGGACCCTACCGGAGAAGTCATTGTTAGCAAGGCTGAGATTCTGCAACGCATTGAGACCGGTAAGAGTGTTGAGCTTAAGCTCGCCGCCGAGGCCGAGGCCGTCGAGTGTGAGGGCCACGACATTGCTGGCGTCGTTGCAGTAGACGCCGGTCCAGGGAGGGCAAGACTGAGAGAGAGTGAGTGCGGCGTCGGTCCAGGTGTCTAGAACCTTCCGGAGCGGGTCGGTCTGGATCCCTTTCTTGAACTCGTACAGAGATCGGAGCTCCGAATCGGTGGCGGAGAAGGCGGAAGTCGCAAGCAGAGAGAGGAAGTAGAGAACAGTGAGGATGTAATTGTTCATCGGAGACGGAAGGGGCTAATCATTGATGGGGTTGAAGAAGAGTGGAGTGGTCTCTCTCACAGAGAAGGAAAGCTGCGGAAACCCTAGATTGGGATTTGGAGGGGAAATTAGGACAGAACGAGAGAGAGTGTGTGGGTGGGGTGTGAGGGGAGGGTTAGGGTTAAAATGGGGAGAGTGAGGAAAATGCCGTTAAAAATGGCGGTTTTCTGGTCAGGTGGAGAGTGTTCGTCGGTGAAGGTCAGTAACTAGAAACTGGAAAGGAAGGATAAAGGAGGAAGAGGTACGGTCACACCCCACCACATCACATGCTTCCTAACGCCGTTAACGGACTCAGCTTCGGGAGGAGGCTCGGACAGGGAGCTACCAAACACATTTTCATAGTTTCTTTTCTTTTCCATCTTTAGTTTTAAGATATTACGTCCTGTTTTTTTTTTATGAATAAAATATAGAAAAAATACTTCTCATTTCAACTTTTTAAAAAAATATTGATCATTTAAACTTTTAAAATAGAATTTATATTCATTAGGTCTAAACTCTTAAAACGCTCTTAAGAACCTATATTATTTTAGTATCATTATACCCCTCACTTTTTAAATATGCTTAGAGAGAGAAAATGTAAAAGAGAGAAGGGTTGACCAGAACCTCATCGACTACGGTCACCGGTTGCCAGAATCCGATCGTCGGCTGCCGGACTCCGGTGACCGGAATTACTGACCCTAGTAAACATTCAATTCCAAGTTTACTATCCCTTGTAAACTTACTTTTGTTCCTAAAAACCAAACTCAAAACATTAAAATCAAGTTTACTAGAAGTAGTAAACTTACTTCTGTGGTATGTTCCCAAAAACCAGACTCACAACACCAAAACAAAGTTTACTTTTGGGGTCATTAAACATCAATACATATTATAAAAAACAACATTCATATCCATAATATAAAGAAAAATGGATAGATTGACCTTTCGACCGCAACAACACCATAGGCGAGGCTCCACTCGTGGAAACCTGACCAACACCACCACCACGACAATGACAACAATAGCAGCTTCGACCTTGTCATCTCCAGCAGCACCACCAAGCTATCACGAGTCCAAGATCATGATGTCAGAGTTTTCCACATCGTTTTTCTCGAAGAACTTCGGGCCTCAACTCACCAATAGACTCGGTGCTCCGCCTCACCACCGACTCCGACATTGAATTATAATCTAGTAGAGAGAGAGGCGGATGAAGTACCTCGAGAAACAACGACGTCGATGTCGTCAGCGAAGATCTCAAATGGATGAGAGAGAGAGTGAGAGAGAGAGAAGAGAGATAGAGAGACAGAGAGGAAACTGATCTAGAATGGGTGAAGAGGAGACAAATTGAGAATGGATGGAGAGGAGAAAGAAATTATAAATGAGTTGGAGGGTATTAACGTAATTTTATTAGAAAAAGTTGGAACGGGTAGTGAAATTTTGTTTTGGTTTGAATGGTCATTTTTTCCAATTTGTATTAAATGGTCAATACCCCTAAAACATATTATGTCCTGTTTTATTTCGGTGCAAACAATTTCTTTTAGAGATAATTAGAGAAAAATTTTAAAAATTCACCATCTTTTAAGATAAACTCATTCATTGTTTTTTTTTTAAATTTATACCCAATGTAATAATTGAGTCTGTCTTATATATTTTATTTCAGAAATTTATATTTTTCTCAATTTTTTCACTAACATTTTTGCCCCTCTGATGTTCAATTTGTTTGTTTGAGTAGATTTATATATTCCGTAAAAATATCTGTTGAATTTTGTCAGATTAATGTTACTACATTAAAAACTTAAATTTAGAAATTAATATAATTACCGAATACTTTGATTTTAATTTTCATTCGATTTTATTTGTTTTCATTGTCGTTTGTCCTTCCATTTTCACTCTCATGTTTGTCTATATAATTAGTATATAATTGTGTCAAATTGTGTTGGTTTATCGGAAGTGGTTAATCGTTCTCGAGCACATGTATATTAATTTTTTTCTACATTTTAATTTGTGATTATGACGTAGGTATCAACCACGCATTTTGTTTTCTACCATTAAGTTATGTTCCAAATAGAGGAATTGGGTTTTAGGTTAATGTATAAGGTTTAAGGTTTTGGGGTTATGGTTTATGGAGGAATTGAGTTTTAGGTTTAGGATTTAGTGTTAGGGGTGAGGTCGAGCTCCATAACAAGGCTAGTGTTATACCAGAACGGTTGGAAAAAACTCAATTATGCAAGACGCTTAACTACGAGAAAGTGGCTAAAAGGTTGATTTTTTTGAAATTAAACTCTAATTGAATCGGTCAATTCGGATAAAATTGTCTCTAGAGTTTTTTGTCTCCCATTTTTTTATTTCACTTTTTAAAGATTTCAATATGCCTAAACCAACTAGATAAAGAAATTATTATCATTATTGATGTGTATATATGTATATTGCATGTCAACTTTCTCTCATCTTATCAAAAAGAATTGAAGAGGATGTTCCGATGAATTATTTTGGGATGAATTATTTTTATAGTCAATCCGTACTTATTAAGAGCAACTCCAACAAAATGTCGTATCAGAGGTTGGACCCTAATTATTAATCCATGAGCAAGGACGATTACATGCTTGGTAGAGGAAGTTGAAGAACATTCTGATTTAGCAAGAGTCCAACCAGGCTATTGGAACGAAGCCCTCATTGGGATATCTTCAATGAGCATGCATGATGCTGATAATTTCTTGCTTCGCATTGAAGAGACAATGTCTGCAAATGATGCATGATACAAGCTTGAAAGTAGGGCTGCGTTCGGGCTAGTCCGGGTCAAAAAACATGAAACCTGAAACTTTCGGGCCGGTCTAAGTCGGGTATTTTTCAACCCAAAATCAAAAAATTCGGACCAAGTTTAGGCTAGGCCTGCTTTTCAGGTTTTCGGGCCCAATATGTGTAACAAATTTATTTGTTGTGTATCAAGTTTTAACTAGTTTGCTTGTTTTTCTGCAACCTTGTTACTTGTCAGTACTTCAACATCTTTCCACAATTTAACTATTTTCAAAATATTTGGCATCTTAATTTCTTGGATTGAACTTGGGGATATTTGACAATACACCTGTCGCATTCTGGAACCTTTATTGACCTGAAATACGGCAGTAACCGCCGTAATCTCTGTTGAATGAGCAATCAATATGTCGATTCGACGTATTGACCACACACTAAACCGAAATTACAAGGCTATGGAAAATAAAACTAGAATCTATAATAACTTTTTTCTCATTTTTCGCGGGTGAAACAGAGTTTACAGCGGAAGTGCTTGAAAATAGTGATAAAACATGTGACAACTTTGAAAACATGCGACAACACATAAAACATTTCACACACACGGAAAACATATAGAGGATAAACCAAGTGGCATGAGGCAACATTCAAGACCAAGGCAAAATGAACACTAATAGTCACATCAAATAAACTCAAACAGAAACGAAGAGATCGTATCCCAAACTCCCACCATGCTTGTCCCATTTCTGTATATAGTATCTGCATTCACGAACAATTGTAGGGGTGAACACTTGTCCTCGCTTGTGAGACCCCGAAATTTTAATTTAATTTTCCGACACACTTAGGGTTTAATTTCGATTACTTTTCAGTACGTCGTCATTTTCGTCTAACGTTTTTACGTTAAGACACACGTCGCCACATGCGTGGAAGTATTTACGGAATATTTTCCGGCACTTCACGTATTTTTCGTACGACTTTTACGTTTGAATTTGATGTTTGGTTATTTGAAATGAATTTTCGAAAATGGTTTTGGTTTTGAAATTATTTTGGGAATTGGGATTGAATCGTGGCCGTTGATTCGATCGACGAATCGTGGCCACTCGTTTTTCTTTAAAACCCTATCTCCTTTCCCTTTCTCTCCACCTTTCCCTTTCTCCTTATCTTTCCGCTTCGGTCCTTTCCTTTCTCCACTTTCCACTTTCTGCTTTCCTTTTCGAGCGAAATAGAAAAACCTCTCTCTCTTCTGCTCTCGACCCAGCTAGCCACCTACCTCCACCGGCCGCGCGTCTCCACTCACCGCCGCCCTCACTGACTTCGCCTCGCCCCGGCGACCTTGCCTAGACCACCAGTGACGCCAGCGCCGCCCAGCCGAGGAGGGAAGAACCAGAAACACTGTGCAACACAGATCGAGGCTTACCGGACGATTTGACGAGCTAGGAAGCTCCCAGGCGCCACCAGGAGCTGCCCAGGAGCAAGGAGGAGACCAGCGGAGCTCCGCCGGAGGAGAACCGCCGGAGAACAGTGATTTTGACTTCAAGGGTATGGATCTCTGTCTTTTCTCTCGAATCTTGGCCTGTTGTGTTGTTGGATTAGTGTAGAAGTTGTCTTGCAGGCCTAGGAACTCTGTTTGGCCGGAAAAACCTTGAAATCCGGCGAAACCAGACGATCGGAGACCGGCGCGGTAAAAACTCGGGTTTTTACCGTGTCAGTTTTACTTTTACCAGTTACCCAGGGGTAGAGTTACCAATTTGCCCCTGACTGTTTGAAATAATTACAGTTACTGTTTTTACTGTTTACTTTTACTGTTTTACTGTTTACTTTTACTGTTTTACTGTTACAGTTTACTTTTTACTTTGACCGGTTGACTATTTGACTTTGACCGGTTGACTTTTGACCGTTGACTTTTTGACTTTGACTGGTTGACTTTTGGCCGTTGACTTTTTGACGATTGACTTTTTGACCGTTGACTTTACTGTTGACCGTTGACTTTTACTATTTCAAAGTTGACTTTTAACTTATACCGTAGAACACCTATTTTACGTTTTCGAACACTACGGTTAAACGTTTTAAAGACTTTTAGCTTATAAACGTGGCAAAACGACGTAAGTACTGAATAAGAAATAATCCTGACTTCTCGCCGGTTCGAGAATCGGAGTGTCAAACAAGTCAAACCCTAGTGTCAGAAAGATAAACAAAGAATGTTTATCAAGTCTTAGTCGTAGATAGTAGATCCTCGAATTACTTATACCTGACTATCATTGTTATCTCACCCATAGACTCAGGAGCTCGTCTACGCAGACTTCAGGAGGACCAGGAGTTGGAGCGCAGCCAGCTGTACCGTCATACCAGGTAGTAGGGGGAGCACGCCCGATGGGTGAGCCGGAACCCTCTTGGGTCGACGGCTCTTTCACTTTTTACTTATAAAATAATGATGCATTGTTTTAAGCTTGACCACACGCTTCTTATAGCACTTGGTGTGTGTGTGTGTGTGTGTGTGTGAGAGTTTTGGATCGAAAAGTAGTACCGTCGTCCTGATTTCCGGTGCTTGGCCTGAGAGCGACGGGACCTAGTATTCTAGCACTCCTGCGGTGTCGATGACCGTAAACCTCCGGAGGGGCTATGCCCTGTTTATTCTATTCATTTATCCCGCTTACGCTCGTCTCGTACAGAGTAAAACGTGACGTAAGTGTGGCCTGCTATTTGTTGGGCGTTAGCTGGAAATGGACGCTCTCGCTATTCTGCGCACTCGGGCGCTTAGATAGTTGGCCCCGGTTTGCAGTGAAGACAAACCCGGGATTTCGGCCGCTCAGATCCAGAAAGTTCTTTCATATGTGGTCACATGTTTTACCGAGCTTTGTGTGCGTGGCGTGCATTTACATTTCCACATGCTCTTTCGTACTTACGAGTACCTACTTATATATATAAGCAAAATGTTTTCTCATGGGTTTTAAACCCCGACTTGGATGGCTTTGGCCCCATTTGGGTTAGCGAGGACGAGTTGCTCACCTCTACATCTTTTCAGGTTTACAGCACCCGACACTAGAGGAGCTGGACTAGATCGCGGAGCGTCGACGGTCATCGTGCACTTCCGATTTCGAGGACTCCCATTCTGGTGTGGTTTCCATGTTTCTTGATTTCCGTATTTCTGATGTTGTATTTTGTTGGATACTTTGAGACGCTTTTCGGGCTCATTGTTTCGAGACTTTTTCTTGTACTGTTTCTGTCTCGGGTATTTTCCATTATCTTCCGCTTGTAAAACATTTGTATGCTACTCTGTGTATTTGTCATTCCGTATTTGACATTCATATTATCATTCATGTATTGTTTATTTCATTCATAGCCTTGTGGTTTCGGTCCGGTGGGTCATCAATACGTCGAAAGACGTATTGATTACTCGCTAGATCGGGATTACGGCGGTTACCGTCGTGTTCCGGGACTGAGAATAGTCCCCGGGATGCGACAGTAATTACTTGGTATCAGAGCATCGTTTTGGTACCTTCCATGTCATTGGTGTACGACCAGCTTGTTTTCTTCGAGTCGTATACTTCGAGTTATTTGTGTGCGATGCTGACGTCATTGCATGATCTCATGATGTATTCCTTCATACAGAAGTCAAAAGTTCATTCATGTTCCAGTAGTTGACATCCTCATTATCTTTATTCACTGGACATTGTTTCGATGACTAATCCTTGTTTCTTTTCAGTCAGTCACGATGCCGCCTCGCCGCGAGATGGATGAGGTCACACGAGCGTTCCGAGCCATGGGGAACGTTCCACCTCCTACTCCGCAGGACTTGGAGTTGGAGAGGAGGTCCAACTGCTTGGCGACCTTCCTGAAAGTTAGGCCACCTAACTTCACTGGCCTTACAGAGGCCGTAGATGCTGAGGTCTGGCTCAAGCATATCAAGAAGCTACAGGGGACAGTCAATACCCCTATTGAGTACCGAGTTGCCTTCGCGGTCCATTGCCTCACAGGAGAGGCTGATAGTTGGTGGGACACCGTTGCAGACCGCCATGATCCTGATCAGATGACCTGGGATCAGTTTGAGGAGTTGTTCTACGAGCAATACTTTCCCCCGGTCTTGAGAGACCAGAAGATGGGTGAGTTCTTCAGCTTTACACAGGGGAGCTTGACGGTCCACGAGTACGTGGTGCGGTTTACTTCGCTGCAGAAGTATGTCCCGGGTCTCACCGAGAAGGTGAAGGCCCAGAGATTTGAGTTTGGTCTTCGGGATTCTATTCGCCGCGAGTTGCTTTCCAACACCACTCGCACCTACCGGGAGATTGTGAGCGCAGCCTACAAGATTGAGGCTGACCAGGCGACTTTTCCTCAGGGCAGAGATGAGTATGGCAGTAGATCCCACTCTCGGAGCAGAGACAGGAAGATGACCAAGAGGAACAACAGGAGACCTTTTGGCGGAAACGTCAGTGCTGGCAATAGCGGCAGTGGGTCCTCAGGAGGCCGATCAGGGCCCTACACTTGCTATGAGTGCGGTCAGGTGGGACACACCCGTTGGCGCTGCCCCAACAGAGACCTGGGTACGGCTTCAGCTTCAGGTTCTTCCAGCCGTATCCAGCCACAGGGTCAGCAACAGTATCAGCAGGGATCGCAGCAGCAGTCTTACTCCCAGGTTCCTCAGCAGCAGCAGTACCAGCAGGGCTATGCACAGCAGTCGTACCCTCAAGCACCTCAGTAACAGCCTGTCCCGAGTCAGGGCAGTCAGGCCAGCCAGAGTTCACGTACCAGAGGTCGGAGTGGACGCAGTGCTAGGGGACGTGGACAGGTTTATGCTTTTGCAGGGGGTCAGCTAGCTTTGGATGCCTCGACAGCTTTGGATGGTACGATTATTGTTTCTAACTCAGAGGCTAGAGTATTGTTTGACACAGGAGCTTCTCATTCTTTTATTGCCACTTGGTTTGCGGATGCTTTGGGACTAGAGTCTGAGTCCACGGGTAGCACATACTGTTTTAGTTCTGCCCTTGGAGTGGGGGCAGCTACAGACAGGATCTTTCGCAAGTGTCAGCTGCTTGTTAACGAAGGAAAGTTACTAGCAGATGTTTACCCGTTAGACATTGATGGGTATGATTTGATACTTGGGATGGATTGGTTGGAGAAGTATCGAGCTCTCATAGACTGTGAGAAGAGGACAGTCACAGTGAGGACTCCAGGCAAGGACAAAGTGATGGTTATCAGAATGGATGAGCGACTCACACAGCCAAGTCCACTCTTGCGACCATGTTTTCATGGGAGGAGGACTTTGACTTGCTACAGCATTGTGAGATCGTCAAAGGAGACAGATGAATCTAGTGGGGACAGGTACATTCCGGTAGTTGATGAGTATCCCGGAGTATTTCCTGAAGATGTACCAGGATTACCGCCACATCGGGAGGTAGAGTTTCAGATCGAGTTGGTTCCAGGAGCCACGCCGATTTCGATTCCACCTTACCGTATGGCACCAGCAGAGTTGCAGGAGTTGAAGCTTTAGTTGGAAGATCTTATGAGCAAGGGTTTTATCAGGTATAGCTCATCACCGTGGGGAGCACCGGTGTTGTTTGCCAGAAAACATGATGGGACCCTTCGACTCTGTATAGATTATCGGAAGTTGAACAGTGTCACTGTGAAGAATAAGTACCCACTTCCGAGGATTGATGATTTGTTCGATCAGCTTGCAGGAGCTCAGTTCTTTTCTAAGATTGATCTGAGGTCCGGTTATCATCAGCTTCGGGTACGGGATAGTGACATAGAGAAGACAGCTTTCCGTACACGCTACGGGCACTTCGAGTTCCTCGTCATGTCATTCGGGTTGACGAATGCTCCCGCAGCTTTCATGGATCTCATGAACAGAGTCTTCCGACCTTATCTGGACCAGTTTGTGATCGTGTTCATCGACGACATCTTAGTCTACTCCAAGACACAGGCAGAGCATGAGTATCATCTTCGCACCATTCTACAGACTTTGTGGAATCACCAGCTTTTCGCCAAGAAGTCAAAGTGCGAGTTTTGGCTTTCAGAGGTGCAGTTTCTTGGGCATGTAGTTTCAGCTTCAGGCTTGTCTGTGGATCCTTCGAAGATCGAGGCAGTTTTAGATTGGGAACATCCTTGGAATGTTACAGAAGTGAGGAGTTTCCTTGGTCTAGCTGGATACTACCGTCGGTTTGTGCAGGACTTCTCAAAGATTGCCACGCCACTAACCAACTTGACAAAGAAAGGAGTCAAGTTTGAGTGGAGTGACACATGTGAAGAGGCTTTTGCAGAGTTGAAGAACCGGTTGACCACAGCCCAGTCCTCGTTCTCCCCAACGGTGTAGATCCGTACCAAGTGTATACGGACACTTCAGGGACTGGTTTAGGTTGTGTGCTCATGCAAAATGGTGGGGTAGTTTGTTATGGCTCTAGACAGTTGAAGCCACAAGAGAAGAACTATCCTACACATGATTTGGAGTTGGCAGCTGTTGTACATGCTCTGAAGGTCTGGAGGTGTTATCTCTACGGAGCCACCTTTGAGATCTACACGGATCACAAGAGCCTACAGTACATCTTCACCCAGCGTGATCTTAATCTACGGCAGCGGAGATGGATGAAGTATCTTACGGATTATGAGTTCACCCTACGATACCATCCAGGCAAAGCAAATGTTGTTGCCGATGCCTTGAGCAGGAAGCCGAGGTATGAGCTTGCGAGTATTTTCCTCTCTCGCATGGAAGCTTTGGAGACGCTGGAGGATTATGACTTGGACGTACGGTTTGGGGATTCTCACGGATTCTTGGCTAGTGTGTCACTCAGGCCCCACATCCTACAGCAGGTGGGGGAGTATCAGTGGAATGATCCAGAGAGCCACTTGGTTCGGGCCCAAGTCTACTCAGGTGAAGCCGACAACAAGTGGAGCGTCAGTGATGATGGACTTATCAGGTACAAGGGACGTGCCTTTGTCCCTAGTGATGATTACATCTGAAAACTAGTGTTGGAGGAGTCACACCGGACTAGTTTTACCATGCATCCAGGAGCCACAAAGATGTATCAGGATATGAAGCGCCAGTTTTGGTGGAAGGGCATGAAACAGAGTATTGGAGAGTATGTAGCTAGATGTGACGTGTGCAGGCAAGTAAAGGCAGAGAACAGATATCCAGCAGGACTTCTTGAGCCTTTGGCAGTTCCACAGTGGAAGTGGGACCACATCACCATAGATTTCGTCACCGGCCTACCCCGTTCACGGGAAAGTCATGATGGAATATGGGTGATAGTTGATAGGTTGACGAAATCTGCGCACTTTCTACCTGTCAAGATGAGCTCACGTACACAGTACTTTGTGGATCTGTACATTAGTGAGGTGATCAGACTTCATGGGATACCAAAGAGCATCATCTCAGACCGTGACCCACGTTTTACTTCTAAGCTCTGGAAGTCATTGCAGAAAGAGTTGGGTACCGAGTTACATTTGAGTTCAGCATATCATCCTCAGACAGATGGACAGTCCGAGCGTACGAACCGTACCTTGGAGGACATGCTTCGATCCTGCATAGTTGATTTTAGTGAAAAGTGGCACTCGTGCCTGTCACTTGCAGAGTTTGCCTACAATAATAGCTACCACCGCAGCATTGGTATGGCTCCATTCGAGGCACTGTATGGTCGACCATGTAGATCCCCTACGTGTTGGTTGGACAGAGAGGACAGGGTTCTACTTGGTCCTGATGTGATACAGGAGACTTCAGAGAAACTTCAGATTGTACAGGAGAGGCTTAGAGCAGCCCAGAGTAGGAGCAAGTCGTATGCAGATACACGTCGGACACCCCTTGAGTTTGTAGTGGGAGACTTTGTGTACTTGAAAGTCAGTCCCCGCAAGGGAGTTAGACGATTTGGGGTTAAGGGGAAGTTGGCCCCAAGGTTTGTAGGGCCCTTCCAGATAGCCCAGAGAGTTGGATCCGTTGCATACCGGATTCACCTGCCACCACGACTGCAGCATATACATGACGTGTTCCACGTCTCACAGTTACGGAAAAGCCCTCCGGGAGCCCCACAGAATGTTATTTGGACTGATGTACAGCTGCGCAGCGATGCTTCTTTCGAGGAGAGACCGTACCGCATCTTGGATCGTGATGTGAGGAAGCTCAGGAACCGTGAGGTTCCAGTGGTGAAAGTGCAGTGGGATCACCATAGTGAGGAAGAGGCTACTTGGGAGCTTGAGTCAGTCATGCGGCAGGCTCACCCACACCTCTTCTGATGTCAGGTAAATTTCGAGGACGAAATTCAATTTAAGGGGGGTAGAGTGTGAGACCCCGAAATTTTAAATTAATTTTCCGACACACTTAGGGTTTAATTCCGATTACTTTTCAGTACGTCGTCATTTTCGGCTAACGTTTTTACGTTAAGACACACGTCGCCACGTGAGTGGAAGTATTTACGGAATATTTTCCGGCACTTCACGTATTTTTCGTACGACTTTTACGTTTGAATTTGATGTTTGGTTATTTGAAATGAATTTTCGAAAATGGTTTTGGTTTTGAAATTATTTTGGGAATTGGGATTGAATCGTGGCCGTTGATTCAATCGACGAATTATGGCCACTCGTTTTTCTTTAAAACCCTATCTCCTTTCCCTTTCTCTCCACCTTTCCCTTTCTCCTTATCTTTCCGCTTCGGTCCTTTCCTTTCTCCACTTTCCACTTTCTGCTTTCCTTTTCGAGCGAAACAGAAAAACCTCTCTCTCTTCTGCTCTCGACCCAGCTAGCCACCTACCTCCACCGGCCGCGCGTCTCCACTCACCGCCGCCCTCACTGACTTCGCCTCGCCCCGGCGACCTTGCCTAGACCACCAGTGACGCCAGCGCCGCCCAGCCGAGGAGGGAAGAACCAGAAACACTGTGCAACACAGATCGAGGCTTACCGGACGATTTGACGAGCTAGGAAGCTCCCAGGCGCCACCAGGAGCTGCCCAGGAGCAAGGAGGAGACCAGCGGAGCTCAGCCGGAGGAGAACCGCCGGAGAACAGTGATTTTGACTTCAAGGGTATGGATCTCTGTCTTTTCTCTCGAATCTTGGCCTGTTGTGTTGTTGGATTAGTGTAGAAGTTGTCTTGCAGGCCTAGGACCTCTGTTTGGCCGGAAAAACCTTGAAATCCGGCGAAACCAGACGATCGGAGACCGGCGCGGTAAAAACTCTGGTTTTTACCGTGTCAGTTTTACTTTTACCAGTTACCCAGGGGTAGAGTTACCAATTTGCCCCTGATTGTTTGAAATAATTACAGTTACTGTTTTTACTGTTTACTTTTACTGTTTTACTGTTACAGTTTACTTTTACTATTTACTTTGACCGGTTGACTTTGACCGGTTGACTATTTGACCGTTGACTATTTGACTTTGACTGGTTGACTTTTGACCTGTTGACTTTTGGCCGTTGACTTTTTGACGATTGACTTTTTGACCGTTGACTTTACTGTTGACCGTTGACTTTTACTATTTCAAAGTTGACTTTTAACTTATACCGTAGAACACCTATTTTACGTTTTCGAACACTACGGTTAAACGTTTTAAAGACTTTTAGCTTATAAACGTGGCAAAACGACGTAAGTACTGAATAAGAAATAATCCTGACTTCTCGCCGGTTCGAGAATCGGAGTGTCAAACAAGTCAAACCCTAGTGTCAGAAAGATAAACAAAGAATGTTTATCAAGTCTTAGTCGTAGATAGTAGATCCTCGAATTACTTATACCTGACTATCATTGTTATCTCACCCATAGACTCAGGAGCTCGTCTACGCAGACTTCAGGAGGACCAGGAGTTGGAGCGCAGCCAGCTGTACCGTCATACCAGGTAGTAGGGGGAGCACGCCCGATGGGTGAGCCGGAACCCTCTTGGGTCGACGGCTCTTTCACTTTTTACTTATAAAATAATGATGCATTGTTTTAAGCTTGACCACACGCTTCTTATAGCACTTGGTGTGTGTGTGTGTGTGTGAGAGAGTTTTGGATCGAAAAGTAGTACCGTCGTCCTGATTTCCGGTGCTTGGCCTGAGAGCGACGGGACCTAGTATTCTAGCACTCCTGCGGTGTCGATGACCGTAAACCTCCGGAGGGGCTATGCCCTGTTTATTCTATTCATTTATCCCGCTTACGCTCGTCTCGTACAGAGTAAAACGTGACGTAAGTGTGGCCTGCTATTTGTTGGGCGTTAGCTGGAAATGGACGCTCTCGCTATTCTGCGCACTCGGGCGCTTAGATAGTTGGCCCCGGTTTGCAGTGAAGACAAACCCGGGATTTCGGCCGCTCAGATCCAGAAAGTTCTTTCATATGTGGTCACATGTTTTACCGAGCTTTGTGTGCGTGGCGTGCATTTACATTTCCACATGCTCTTTCGTACTTACGAGTACCTACTTATATATATAAGCAAAATGTTTTCTCATGGGTTTTAAACCCCGACTTGGATGGCTTTGGCCCCATTTGGGTTAGCGAGGATGAGTTGCTCACCTCTACATCTTTTCAGGTCTACAGCACCCGACACTAGAGGAGCTGGACTAGATCGCGGAGCGTCGACGGTCATCGTGCACTTCCGATTTCGAGGACTCCCATTATGGTGTGGTTTCCATGTTTCTTGATTTCCGTATTTCTGATGTTGTATTCTGTTGGATACTTTGAGACGCTTTTCGGGCTCATTGTTTTGAGACTTTTTCTTGTACTGTTTCTGTCTCGGGTATTTTCCATTATCTTCCGCTTGTAAAACATTTGTATGCTACTCTGTGTATTTGTCATTCCGTATTTGACATTCATATTATCATTCATGTATTGTTTATTTCATTCATAGCCTTGTGGTTTCGGTCCGGTGGGTCATCAATACATCGAAAGACGTATTGATTACTCGCTAGATCGGGATTACGGCGGTTACCGTCGTGTTTCGGGACCGAGAATAGTCCCCGGGATGCGACAGTAATTACTTGGTATCAGAGCATCGTTTTGGTACCTTCCATGTCATTGGTGTACGACCAGTTTGTTTTCTTCGAGTCGTATACTTCAAGTTATTTGTGTGCGATGCTGACGTCATTGCATGATCTCATGATGTATTCCTTCATACAGAAGTCAAAAGTTCATTCATGTTCCAGTAGTTGACATCCTCATTATCTTTATTCACTGGACATTGTTTCGATGACTAATCCTTGTTTCTTTTCAGTCAGTCACGATGCCGCCTCGCCGCGAGATGGATGAGGTCACGCGAGCGTTCCGAGCCATGGGGAACGTTCCACCTCCTACTCCGCAGGACTTGGAGTTGGAGAGGAGGTCCAACTGCTTGGCGACCTTCCTGAAAGTTAGGCCACCTAACTTCACTGGCCTTACAGAGGCCGTAGATGCTGAGGTCTGGCTCAAGCATATCAAGAAGCTGCAGGGGACAGTCAATACCCCTATTGAGTACCGAGTTGCCTTCGCGGTCCATTGCCTCACAGGAGAGGCTGATAGTTGGTGGGACACCGTTGCAGACCGCCATGATCCTGATCAGATGACCTGGGATCAGTTTGAGGAGTTGTTCTACGAGCAATACTTTCCCCCGGTCTTGAGAGACCAGAAGATGGGTGAGTTCTTTAGCTTTACACAGGGGAGCTTGACGGTCCACGAGTACGTGGTGCGGTTTACTTCGCTGCAGAAGTATGTCCCGTGTCTCACCGAGAAGGTGAAGGCCCAGAGATTTGAGTTTGGTCTTCGGGATTCTATTCGCCGCGAGTTGCTTTCCAACACCACTCGCACCTACCGGGAGATTGTGAGCTCAGCCTACAAGATTGAGGCTGACCAGGCGACTTTTCCTCAGGGCAGAGATGAGTATGGCAGTAGATCCCACTCTCGGAGCAGAGACAGGAAGATGACCAAGAGACAGGAAGATGACATCAAAAGTGTAAAATCCAAATAGATAAATATTCAAGAGAAAATGCTCGAGAGAAACCTCGGCAATAAAACTCATCTCAAATCAATAGGAAAATAATCAAATGTATGTACACACTGAGCTCAAATAAATATGCATGCGACATATGCAGGATTTTCCCTGGATCTAGACGGCCGAATCCCGAGTTTGTCTTTACAGCAAACCGGGGTCAACTATATATTATGCCCGGAAACGAATAGTAGCGAGAGTGTCCATTTACAACAAATATCCAATAGATCACTCAATATAAGACGTCACACTTACGACTTGTTTAACTCTGTATGAGACGAGTGCTAGCGTAAGCGGGGAAAAAATATAAACAAGGCACCGCCCCTTTGGAGGTTCACGGTCATCGACAGCGTGGGAAACAAAGTCTAAATACTAGGTCCCGTCACTCTCAGGCCAAGCACTGAAAATCAGGACAACAGTACTACTTTTCGATCCAGAACACACACCAATGCGAGTAAAAGCGTGTGATAAACCAGTAAATCATGGAGCTCATAGTTTTATAAACAAAAAGCCATTAACCCAAAAAGGTTATGGCTCACCCATTAGGTGTGCTCCGCGTACCTGGAAATGCCGACTCCAAAGCAAACTCTAATGTCACGCTCCTCAAAGTGTCTACGTTCTCGAGTCGTACTCTAAGTCTTTCAATAACTGTAGAAATGATCCGTTAAAACAAGTCTCTAGAAATATCATTGACTTTGACACTTTCCTGGTTTGACCAGGGTTGACAAAGTTTGACCAAGGTTGACCATGCCAACACTATCCTTGAGTTGACCAGGAATTGACCATTTGATTAAGGGTTGACCAATTAATGTTCTTTCGACGTGTTCGACTTAACTTCGATTAAACGATTCGTGTCGTTTTACTTTACTTCCTACTAAACGTTAAACACTTTGACGTTGCTTAATGTTTCGTGAACGTACTACTAAGGACACTCACATTAACGTTTGACAATCCGTTTAAGTAATCGTCGATTTCATTTAACCAAAGTGTTATGTTTCTCATTAACTCAAACATATCGAAATACGTTAATTCAAAATCTTTAGAAACTACTAAGTACACCCAAGAGGGTTTCTTTAATTGAAAAGATTTCCTAAAATAGAAAATTTTCCAAAATAGAAACTTTCCTAAATTAGTAGGTTTCCTTTTTAGTAAGTTTCCTTAAACCGACATTTCACTACGACTCAACGGAAAATACACGTTTTAAAGAGTCAAAGACTACCTCCTCGACATTCTACAGGATTCTGTTAACTTGTCAGATTCCGGTTACTTTCTAGAATCTTCTGTCGGGTTCCGGTCAACTTGCCGGAAATCCGCCATAGCCTCCCCGCTTTCTTCGATTCCAAGTTATCGACAAACAAGATCAAAACAACATCAAATGAATCACAGATCCAACATCCCAACAACAATTCAAATAACAGCACATTAACACCGAAACTCTAAAACTCTAAAACACTAACTCACCTCCGATCTGCTCCAATCCATGATCTAGCAGCTTCTCTAATTCTATATTCAACTTGCAGGACCTCCAAAACACTTTCCTCACTTAGCCTCAATTCGACACCTCACTCTGCCTCGAGGTAGAGTTCCATTAGCTATAGCAACACTTCTAGCCTTTGTGCAAGCTCACATTAGCTCCAATCTTCATCTGCTCATCCACCGAGCTCGAGACGTTATCCAAGAGTCCCAAACCACTTCGTTGGAGCAAGAAACCCGAAACCCAGAAAATAGTAAAACACGGAATTAGGCTTCTCGATTGGGGCCTCAAATCGAACAAGAAGGCACCCATAAAGGAAGAAGGAGAAGAAAGAAGGAATATATCATCCACGCGTCGCCTGAACTGGCCAGAATCCGGCCAACACAGGCGATCCTTCAACTCGTCTGATCTGTTGTTGCGGTGGTTGACTGGCGATTATGGTGGGTGGAATATGCCGAAGGTGAGGAGATGAGTAAAATGGTGGTGGTCCACCAGCGTGAGGTGGCTGGAGTCGTCGACGTCGGGCGGAGGATGCCGGAGCTAAAGGGAGCTTGGGAGAGAGAAAGGAGAAGGAGTTGACCGAAGTTGGGGTCTTTGATTTCGGTCGAAGGCCTAACCTCTATTTATATAGAAATAAACGACTAGGATTAAATCTGAGAAAGATCTAACAGTCCAAATTTAATGAAGGATAAAAATTAAATGGTTAAATGGTGAAAACTGTTTACCAGAATGGTAATTAAAAAGTACCTGAAACTGCAGAAAATCCTAGAAAATAGACGGAAGCTCTGAAAAATATTTCAAAAATACCTTGAGACTCGTGTCGACATGTACTAAATGAGGAATTTGAAGAATTTAGAAAAACTCAATAATGAACGTGATCGTTACTTGTAAAGTTATCGAGTGCGGCTTAAACCTCAGTAACTCGTCGTAAACCACGATAAAAACGTACGGGGTCTCACAACACCCAATTTACTAGGCTCGTTTTAGATTAAATTTATCTCTTTATAATCTTTTAAAATACACCCACATATTAATTAGGTTGATTTATTGAAAAATTAATTTATATTTAATCTTAAAAATAGAACATGTTCAAGAATGAAATTACAAAATTTGTCACTGTTCAAAAGCAAACAAATTATGCTGGTTTTTTGCCCACACCCCTTAACCCTAAACTCAAAACCCTATACCCACTATCGGCCTTGAGGCAAGACCAACAAGGCATGTGTCTAGAGCCTCAACAATCCAAATTTAAAAACTTCCATAGATAACATGTATTGAAATGATTTTTTACTAAGTTTTACTATAAAATTGCTCTAATTTTCAGGTTTTTATCTCTAATTACATATGTTTCTTTCCATTTCTGTAGTTCAATTTGATATCTAATTGACTTATCAACATGAAAATAATTAACTTTCTATATTGGCTCTTGAATTTAATTAAATAGTTAATTAAAGTTTTCATGATAATTATTTTTTATTTTTTGCATCTAGGGCCTCGACAAACAAGGGTCGGCCCTGCCTATACCCAAAACCCTATACTCTATAACCTATACCCTAACCCTTATACCCTAAAAATTGAGATAAATTTAAATTTCTGTAATAAAATCGATAAGGAATGCTAAATTATTACATTAGGTATAAATTTAAAAAAAATAGTGAATGAGTTTATCTTAAAAGATGATGAATTTTTTAGGTTTTTCTCTAATCATCACTTGAACTTATTGTATTTTGAATTCATAATACAATGAATTACAAAGTTACAAACTCAAATTTACCAATGGTCTAAAAGACGCTAGGCAATAGGGGCAGTGACCCATAGCCTAGCGCCTTGACAATCTAGTAGATTTAATTTTTTTTATTTAATTATTTAAATAATATATATAATGTAATATTACTTAAAAATAATCAAATACAACAAAGTTTAACATAAGATTACTAGCCTTAAACCAAAAAAACCAACCCCTAGCCCGTTAATAACTAGTCATAAACTCAATACTCTTACTCTCCATCTTGTCTCTTTCTTCATCAGTTCGTTTCCTTTAGTCTCTCTCTCTCGTCCTTTTTTCAGGATCACCTAGACACACCTTCGTCCCCTAGGCGCTGCCTTGACCACCTAGGTGGCCCTCAGACGATGCTCCTCCTAAGTGAAACACCTTTAACGAAATCGGGGAGATTGAGCTTCGCCTACAGTCTAGACGGCGTCTTTTAGAACATTAAAATTTACAGACCATCATTATAAGATATAGATCATGACTCTTTATCGGATGAAAAACCCAGAAACAAAAATCAATCAAGCTCCAAAATGTCAAAATAGAACCCACAGATTCACAAAATTTCACAATTCAAATAAAAATCAAATCTCACGCAGTATCAAATTCGAATGAGTGATGTATATGTGTGCGTTGTGGAGCTTTTTTTATTAGAGAGAGAGAGAGGGGGGGAAGGAGCGCTTGGGCTGGGTAAAGGAGGGAGATTCTCCGCACAGGGTAGTTTAGACGGAACCAGATCGGAGCATCACAATCACCATTTTCCTTTTAGCAGCTCGCGTTTCACTATTCTTCTACGAGTACATCTTGTTCCTTCTTGTTCAAAGGAGTAACAAAACCTAGAATTGTGTCCTCCTTCTTGTTCTTTCTTTGAGAAACAAAACCGAGCTATTTCTCCATACCACATCCATTTTCTCTCTAATCACAAAACCAGAAACAAAAATGTATCATAGAACGAATTCATGGCAAGAGAAGGTTTGTTTTTTTTCTGAAGAAGAGAATGAAGAGAGACGAGAGACAAGAGAAATGAGTTTTTTTTCTTTTTTACTAAAAAGATGATCAAAGGATTTAACTCCTACTTCCATGGTGACTCGAACTCATAACTTCGTCAATAGAGAATTGATGCGCTTATCACTGCGCTATAACCACTTCGTCAACAATAAGACAAGACAAGAGAAATGAGTGACAAGAGAGAAGGAAGGCGTTTGTGAGGATTAGGGTTTTTTGCAATTTATATGCTCATAGAAACCCAATATATGTGCGACACCTTGACTTTGACCCTTTAATTTCGGGTTTTGGTCCGGATCAGGTTTTTACCCATGAAATCTGGATATTATTAGTTTGGTTCGGGTTTAGCTCGACCTGATAAATTTTGTATCTGAACTTGGCCCGATCGGTCCAAAACTTGATCCATTGCTTTTCATCAGGTCAACAATGTTTGCATTGGCTTTCACCTATTTGCTTTCTCGTTTGCTTTCCTTGACAGTGTTGGTAACAATATTTGAAGTTGGTAAGTGTTCTTATTTTTATCAATTGGCTCTTTGGTGCCCCAACTGGTGAGGATCATACATGAAGCGAACAAATAGGCTTTGTGTTCTTGTTTTTTAGATATTAAGTTCCCTTGTCTTTAGTTTATATATAAAACATATACTGTCATAAGCTCCTATAGGTTTAGGCCCATGGTATATAGCTCATAAGCTTCTTTGTTTGAATTTCAATATTTGATACCTCATAAGTACTCCAAGCAAGTGAAGTGACGACTTTCTCGAGTTTCCCGTTTCTTGATTTGAATACCTTGTATGTTATGCTATTGTGTTGTTGTTGTTGCTTTGTATTTTGTGGATGACTTTGTGGGCTGTTTACGTTCATTTGTGATTTGGTTGTTGAAGCAGTGAGTATATTTACTGCTGTTGAACTCATATCTGCATTTCGTCCTTATCCGCATAGTCTGTAACAAACATGTTGAAACGCAATGGCTCTTAATAATGTATACTATCTGCATATCAACATGTCATTGCTATACTTTCTGTTGGCTTGTTTTATTTGATATGTAGTTTTCCTGCTGTGTATTTGTTTTATTTGAGCAAGTGACATTCTATTTGACAGAAAACGGAAGGAGTAAAAATCTGAATACTTATTATTTACAGATTCAGGAAAAGAGGACACAGAGGAGAAGATAACTATATTGTCATTGTCCTTATATGGATCTTGTACTGTTCTTATTTTGCATGGCGCCTGTAGTTGTTGAAAAGCGTTGTTACTTTTATTGAATGGGAAGTGACCATAATTTTAGTGTGGTTGTCCATTCTGCTTGTTTAGCTCCTGTGAAACAATGCCCAGTTAAGGTTCAGAATCAGATGCTTAGTTTGGAGGTCCAAATCTAAGTTTGGATCCTTTGATTCACAATGTCTGTTGCTTGTAGGATTATTTCCCTTTGCCCTTTACGTTTTGGACCTTAGAACTGCATTTGTTACTCTAAAAATCGCTTTACAAGTTGAAAGTTAAGTTTTATAGTTGGTGTCAATTCCCATGTTTTTGAAGTACAATGGGAAGCAATAATGTGATGATGAATAACTGATTAACATAAAAGCAGCTCCATAATTGATAAGTTAGCTTCATGGTTGTTCAGAGTGACAGTGAACCTAGTACAGGCATAATAAATATAATTTGAGAGTTACTCCAAAGGATAACAGTCCCTCTCATTAACAAAATATATAGTTGCAGGCTACCAGTGGATGCAAAAAAGGTGTCCTTGTAACAAAAGCGCCTGCAAACATCATGTACAACCTCTGGAAATGAACTTGGTTTGCGATGGTTAACCGAGAAAGGAGAAGTTCATCCCTTCTCCCTATTCCAAACTACTACTGGTCGAAAAATCACGTAATTCTGGTAAAGTCTCAGTGTCGATAGTTGCGGTCAACGTAATTGACCATTCTTTCTCTCTATAGGTAGCTCTATCTTCGAGGGTTATTTTTCAGTAAATTTTTATACCACTAGTTGCGTCTCATCAATTTAAAACTATTTTAAGTTGAAGGTCCGGCCAAAATACGTAAAGACAAACCCGGGATTCGGCCGCCGAGATCCAGAGAATCTTGCAGGTTTTACATGCATATTATTTGAGCTCAGTGTCCACATACATACATATATTTGATTATTTTTTTCCTTATGATTTGAGATGAGTTTTATTGCCGAGGTTTCTCTCGAGTATTTTCTCTTGAATATTTATCCATTTAGATTTTACACTTTTGGCGCCACCCTTTTATATATCCCGCTTTTGGGTTTTTCAAACCCTAGCGCGGTTGGGTTTCGGCCTCATCTAGGTTAGCGAAGACGAGTGCTCACCCCTACAATAGTTCATGGATACAGGTATTGTGTACTGAAATGGGACAAACAAGATGGGAGTTTGGGGCATGATCTCTTCATTTCTGTTTGAGTTTATTTGAGGTGACTGTTAGTGTTCATTTTACCTTGGTCTTGAATGTTGCCTCATGTCACTTGATTCATCCTTTATATGTTTTCCGTGTGTGTGGAATGTTTTACGTGTTGTTGCATGTTTTCAAAGTGGACCCATGTTTTATCACTATTTTCTGCACTTCCACTGTAAATTCTGTTTTCACCCCGCGAAAAAAGAAGAAAAAGAAATTGTTTTAGATTCTAGTTTTATTTTCCCTAGCCTTTTAGTTTCGGCCTAGTGTGTGGTCAATACGTCTAATCGACGTATTGATTGCTCATTAGACCGAGATTACGACGGTTACTATCGTATATCGGGCTGGTAAAGGTTCTGGGATGCGTCTCAAATAAATGTAAAGCATTAAAGGAATAGCCAAATAGGCCCAAGAGCCCAATAATAGAGCCCAAACCCAAAGGTCCGGCCTAACTCCCCACAAACCCTGTCGACTCCCTAGTTATATGTCGAATCACCCCGACGACACCCCAGTGTCGCTCTGCCTCACACCACCGCCACTCTTCACCCCGTCGAGAGCCACCAGTAAGCTTGCTGCCTCCTCGACCACCGCAAAGCATCACAAACTCCCCCATCAAAGCACTGTCACTATCTTACGAGACCTATCAACCATAACCAACAAGACTACACAAGCCTCACCCCCATCATCAACCTACCTTGATCCGACCAGATTAGTTTTCGACGTCAGAATCAAGAATCAGCTGCAATCGCGCTCTCGCACGACTTAGAGGTAACAACGACTAGACCTTGATGTCTTGCACACTCCTACAAGCCGCAGATCCCTTCGCCGGAACCTCGAGCAAAAAAGTCACAATCAACACTACTTTGGTGGTTGCAGATCTCGTCCGACAGCCAAATCTTGACGTCTGCAAAACCCAAAGGCCGACCACAACCAAGATTGGCCACCGGACGAGTGAGAGTTTGAGAGAGAGGAGGCCGCCGCTCTTAGGGTTTATGTCGATCTCTTTCAGCATCCTTTTATGAACATCCAATAAAATTAGAAGTAATTCCCAACCTGCAGAATTGCTAATCACCAAAAGAAGCTAGAGAAGCACAAACTTTACTATGAAGTATGAAATAACTTTTACACAAATTTTGTATCTATCAAAATTATATAGGATACGATATTATTGTGAAACTAAATTTCTACAATAGTAAAGAACATAATTTCAATAATTACGCATAAATTAAATTATTTTATACACCTAGCTAGCTAGCTAGCCTATACTTTTCTTGAGTGATTGATATGTTTCGTTTGGCCGTATTTTCCGATGCGATTATGTATATGCCATCTATACGGTTTTGAAGTTGCATGCAATCGCAAAGGTATGCGAATTAAGCTTCGTAACAAAAAGCTAATTATTTGACTTGGGCCTGGTTTCCTTCCACATTTGTAAGTCGACCCTAATTTTAATCTGTGGTTGTAGAAGAAGAAGAAGAAGAAGAAGAAGAAGAAGAAAAACGTCTTCTAGATGATCAAGGGGGACAAGAAGTCAGCAGCTAGGGTAGATGATGAACATATCAAAATAAAATAGGTAAAGATTGTTGCTAAAGAAGCCATTTGGCGCTGGCGCAGGCGCAGGCGCAGGCGCAGGCGCAGGCGCAGGCGCAGGCGCAGGCGCAGTTAAAAAGGTTTGTTAATTGTGTTTATGTTTAATCTGTTGGGATTTTGATACTAGCTACGTTTGTATCTCGTAGGTTGGCATAGAATGATCGACAAGCTGAATAAAATTAGACTATAATTAGTTGACCAAGCTAGAACAGACCTTGACACGTCCTTACCAATTTTTGTGAGTGGGGAAGCTCTCGCTTCTCTCTCTTTAGTCTTTACCCCAACCCTCTTTTGTGGTAGCTTTCTCCTACCTGCTTGCTGGTGGTAACTTTCTCCTCCGATCAGTCTGATGACGGTGGATTTCCCTTCTTTATTTCTTTCTCTTGTCTTGTTCTTCGTTTTCTCTTGTTTTTTCTTTGTGTTTCTTCCTTTTTCTCATCACCGATATAGTTCTAATATTCCGATCTCAGATTACCTCACCCCTTCTTTCTCCCACTGTTCAAATCTCAGATTCTTCACCTACTAGGTGCACATCTTCCTCACCAATCAGTATTTTCAACGAAAGTTCACCGATTATGTTCAACGAATCCGGTGTTGCATTGTATATCATGCAAGGGCACGTCTATGCTTCAGCAGCTGCCTTTCTCTTTACTTCTTTCTTTTTTATATTTTATTTGGTTCCTGCCTTGTTTGGCAATTCTTTGTCAGGCGTTATACTGATGGTGTTCAAGGATGTTATGCATGGTTTTGGGATTTGGAAATCGCAGTTTGAATGAGATCTGGTTTGTTTAAGGCTCCAGTGACGTCTCTGTGTCACACAAAGGGTAAGTTAGTGGCGGTTTCGGTGCAATCTTTTCCATTCTCTTTGTCTGCAATTGAGCTGAACAATCTGTGGGATTCTAGTAGCTGGGATGATTTCGGAGTTCTCAGGGTTTCCGACAAATTGGGTGTCGTCTCTGAGTCACCCAAAGTTTCGACGCATGGCTTTGGCCATTCTAACGCGTGTTCTCCTTTCCTCTGCAACCTGGATGGATAGCGATGGGTGGTTGTTTGTGTTTATCTTGTTTGGTGTAAACTGTAAAGCTTGTTAAGTTTATCTTGTTCTTCTGTTGTTTGTTTGTTTGTTTGTTTTTAGCCCAGTTTATGGGTACTGTATTATTGCATTAAAGGTTTACTTTTTCAATAAAACTTGGATTTCCACCGCCAAAAAGGAAAAAGAAAAAGCTAGAGCAGAAATTAATTGTGTATATATATAGCTATATATATATTATTAATTAAGCAAGTAATAGTGAGACATCATTTGATGAACTATAAGTCTATAATAATTATTTTCAATGAAATTACCATTTGATCAAAAATAATAATAAAAATAACTGAAAATTAAGCGGACTGCAAATTTTCATAATTGAAATAGCATACCAACTTTGGAACATATTGTTAAGATCTCATATCGGGAATATGAGACCTTGCCTGTGTGTTTATAAGGGTTTGAGCTACTCTCTCTATTACCAATTGGTTTTGGAGTTGATCACCCTAGACTACTTTATCATGGTATCAGAGCGGGATACCTACGTACACGTGTGAAGCCCAAATGCCACACGAACTCTATGACCACCCAAGTTGTTGTTCACGTGTTAGGCTTGTACATTCGCCAAACGTGCAGGGGCCTGTTGAGATATCTATCACACATAAGGAATATGAGATATTGCCTGTGTGTTTATAAGGGTTTAGGCTACTCTCTCTATTGCTAATTGATTTTGGAGTTGAATCTCAAACTATTTTATCACATATATCGATCTTATTGGTACATGATACTAGTTACTTTCATCTGAATAAACTTAACAACCCAAGTTTGTTTTCTTATGTTTTCATCCTCATTTTTCTCTTTTTAACCACTCAAGTTTGAGACCTTATATGATCAGTAGTCAAATATGCATATTTATTCTTGTAAGTGCTTAATTGTTTGGTATATTATTGGCCAAAGTTAAACTAATTACTTTCCATTCTTTGATTTATTCTTCGACTCTCTTCTGTACACTTTCAAAATCCTTATTTTTATTTTGTTTTCAATTTCTATTATGGAGAACTAATCTCCTAGCTAAAGTTAGGGGTGAAATCTTGGATTGTTTATGTAATTTTTATTAGTTTGATTCGACTGAGAACTTCAATTCGAATTCAATTTGTGGTTGTTCATCGTGATTTCTGCTTCTACTTTTTAGTTTGATTGATGAATATTTGATAATCTATTTCATAGGTTCAGTCATGCTTCTCCTATCGTTTGGTAAAAATATCCATGTTTTTGATCGAATGTATGGAGCAGGTTGATTGATAATTTTGATGAAATTATATCTTGATAGGTTATTGCCATAGGGTATAGGTTATGCTTGAGAAATTTCTATGAGATTATTTGGTTTATAAATATGAACTACCTAGATTGAATTTATCTTTAGAATCAACTTTGTTGAATAAGTTTCAATGAAATGGTCGAATTTATATTAATTGCATAAGTGATTTAAGGTGGAACCCTGAACTTTAGTATTTCTCATAATTTAATTTTCTCTCAAATTAAACTCACTCAATTGTTTACTCTTTTAGTTTACAATCTTGTGTCCTTTTTCATTGCTCTCAGCGGAAACGACACTCGTACTTTGAGTCTATACTACTACTCGACTCCTGCACTTGGGATTAGCAAATACTATATATAAGGGTCTATCCAGTAACGTTTTTGAAAACAATTTTCAAAAACAATTTTTAAAAATAAAAATGTGAAAATGAGATTGTATTTACTACTTTGAAAATGTATTCAGTAACCATTATGAAAAACATTTTTAGAATTTTCTAAACGAGGAAAATGAAAATGTGAAAACGTCAATTTGTTGTTTTCAGTTTTTCCTTGTAAAAGTTAAAAATATTTTCATTTTTCATTTTCAACGTTTTTGAAAATATTTCACCGAACACATTTTCATTTTCAAAAATGAAAATACATGTTTGAAAACGTTATCGAACGCCACCTAAGGCTTTCGTACTATTTTTCTTCGTTTTCATCCTTTGCTTTTTGCCGGCGTTTCCAACTCTTTTTTTTCTGTGTTTTTCTCCCATTCTTTATTCCTCTTTATGGGTTTTCTTCTTGCCATTTCATAACTATTTTATACTTTTTTTTTTCATGTTTTCAACCATTTTTTTCTACATTTTTCACTTCCTGCAAATAAGACCACAATAAAAAAAATTGTATAGGGCCTCATTCAAAGTTTCACACAAGGCCTCGTATTACACAGGACCAGACAATGAATGATCCATGCACACAGATGCAACGACCTCTATATATGATGTATTTATTGACGTGTGCAGTCTCTGTTATTGTGTACATGTACTCATAGTAGCTAGCTAGGTTTAATGTAGACTACGTAAGTACTACTGCATTATGATATTCCTATACTGGATGGAATCATCTTTAATTTTGTTACGATCAAATTACTTAAACGACTTATTAAGAAAAAATTTAAAGATCTCTAAATAAATTTGTATATGTTTAATAATTTTACGGTGAGCGTCTGCAACATAATTTTTATATTAAAATTGAATGAACTTAATTAACTTTGTTATACGAATAAATCTAGTATAATTGTATTGTCAACCTATTTAATTTATACCCGTATTATATGAATATGAGAAACCATATATGAACATTTGGTTTCTTTTAAGTGTAGACATTTAGTAACAAAACCAAAACTTAAAACGAATAAGTACTTTAAAGTGATGGAGTAAAATTTAAATTGGTTAAACAGAAAAAAAAAAAAAAAAAAGTTAACTTATTAGGGTTAAACAGAAGAAGAAAAAAAATAGGCAAAATGAAATTGCAGCTATAACTTGGACAGATTTATTCAAAATAGTGAATGAGACACGGGTTCCACTCTGTCTCGTCTCTCTGCTTATAGAGGAAGTAATTGGCTACTTGGTAATAAAATGAGATTCGAGAAATTCGATCTGCCTCCGAGACAATGGAGTGTGGCAAGCAGATGATACACGATCTTATGTCCATCTAGATGTGATATATTAGGAGAATCTTGGAAAGACGACACAAAACAATATAAGCAGATCTAACGCGAAGCTAGCTAGCTCTTTTTAGTTTGCTTTTCCCTTGTTAGGCCGCGCACATTAAGACACCAGGTCCATTAAAGATAGATCAAAGAAGATATTACCACGACGTGATGCATATATTGGTATCAAATCGAGTCTCTCGGATAATTTGATCTTGATGAAACCAGGAACATGGCAAGGTTTCTGGCTTTAGCTTATTCACGATATGTTCCACCTAGATTTGTTTAATACGAATCAAGGGCAGGCCTGCTTAGCTTGCTTCTTCTTCAGACAAGGGCAACTTCTGGAGGATCCTTGGTAGGCAACAAGCTAGCTTAGCTAGATACTTCGGCGTCGATGTGGCAGTTTTGATTGGTTCTAGATGGCAGTTAGGGGTAGTTAACTGCAATTAGTTATATATGCAGTTGGTTTATGTGTGTTTATATATGCAATTGGTTCATTAGCGTAGGTTAAGTAGATGGAGTGTCATTTGAAATGCCGTTAATTAATATAAACATACTTATGTGTTGTGGGGGGCACCGAAGCCGATAGATATGTCATTTGAGTAAAGAACTAGGTTTGTTAATTATATATATGTAGTGGCGTTGTTAGACTTCAGACTTATAAAAGTCAAAATTTATATACAAAAAAAAAATAAAAATTTCACACCGACGCAATTTTTTTCTTCAAAATGTAATAACACAAATTCTCAACAATTTTCTTGTCCTATTCAGTAGTTAAAAATTGTTGAAAAACCATTAAATCATCTTGTCGAGAACGTATATATCAAAGTATTATAATCTTTTATACTAATATCAATGTTGAATGACCATTAAAACATCTTGTGAAAATAGAAATGCACAAAAAATGTGAAACACAATATGTCTTACATATTATTGTTATTTTTTTTATTAATAAATAAATTAAAAGTCGTAAATGCTATTAAAAGCATATAAATAAGGTAATACCTAGTTTTAATTAGATAGAACATATTAACCATGTCAATTTCTATATCATCATGAATATTTACTAGCTACGCTCCGTCCTATGACTGTATACATAATATATTTAACTGATGCAGCTTGGTCACAACAACAAGCTTGTTGTAAATGCGTACTTGGATTTCACATTATTTACCATCAATATACTGCTGTTTCAAGTCAGTTCCGGCCTCGCGCTTGATGCAATGCCTTCTTTCTTCTCAGAAACTGGCCTGCAGTTCCGGCATCAGTACGTATCAGCTTGTTAAACACAGTACCCATTGGACCTGTTCAAACAGTTTTAAAGGTCGTTGCAGGCTAAAATTGATTAACTATATATATCCTGTGTCATTGGGTTTATATGTGGATTTTAATTATATTCATGGTCAAAAGCTAGCTAGGCAGACCAAACACACAATCAGAAAACGACCTAGCTATAGCTGCCAATGCATGCAATTAGCAGACATGGAAATTACACAGAATTAACACAAAACTGTGGAAAGAGCTTTCTTAATTTTAATCAATCCTTCTTCTTGGTGTTAAGGAAATTCCATAACAGAAAAGGACAGAGTATCAATTCATTATTGATTTTCTTCTGTTATTATTCAACACCACACATACAGGTTTTTTTTCTTTCACTCCAGGATTCCATTGCATTTGTTCTACACCCAGTGGTTGTTTTTCTTTTTTGTCCACATCATACCGCCTTTCCACTCTTTTCTATTTAAACAAAACAATAACAAACAGTTTTGCTTGTGAAACTTCGATCCAGCATAAAAGCCCCAGCACTTCTCCCATTAGATATTCCATAACAATAGCACATAACACAAAAGAAAGAAAAGTTTTCTGTTTTCATCAACACTCTCTTTCAATTAGCAGCTTCCATATATCATGAGTGGAAAAAGAAATCAAACCAGCCCGGTTGGAAGCCCTTTATACGGTGGGAATGTATCCGACGGTGGCGGCTCCAAAGAGCAAGACAGGTTCCTCCCCATTGCTAATGTGAGCCGGATCATGAAGAAGTCCCTCCCTGCAAATGCCAAGATTTCAAAGGAAGCCAAGGAAACCGTCCAAGAATGCGTTTCCGAGTTCATCAGCTTCATCACTGGGGAAGCCTCGGACAAGTGCCAGCGAGAGAAGAGGAAGACTATCAATGGCGATGATCTTCTTTGGGCCATGACAACTCTTGGTTTTGAGAACTATGTTGGCCCCTTGAAGGGTTATCTCAACAAGTACAGGGAGACCGAGGGAGAGAAGAACCCCATGGCTAGAGGGCAAGAAGATCACGACCACTCGTCTCTTGATTATCATTACATGAACAACAAGCAATTCCAAAATGGTGCTAATGGGATCAACACATTAGGAATTAATAAGGTGGAATTTCTCAGTAATGGTGGCTTTTATTCACTTGGGGGACAACAGATGAGTGCTCCAAGGGGGTTTGGAGGGAGTGAAAGTATTATTGGATATGGGGATCAGAATTTAGTGACTTATGGGGATGGAAATGCAAATCATCTTCACAATGGGATAGGAATAGGATGCATGGTAAACACTGATGAAAACTATTATATGTAAGAGGTACCTAATATATGTAATTAAGAGTTTAATTTGATTTCTTTGACTATTGCAATTTAATTGACAATTGGTATATAAGAGATGTTGAAAATTCATGCATATACAAGTAGTTTGAGCCTAGACCTCCTCACCAAATGGAGAGGGACATAGTTTCCAAACTATAAAACGGAACACCTCGTTCATTCATGCCCACAAGATGCGGCAGATGCTAAGAATGATTAGTCCGATACTAGAAGTAGCAACAGCCACAATCTTGATTTTGTGAAGCATAGATGCACGCCTAGATTTCTGACGTAGCAGTAACGTATAGAGTTCTTCCCGCCTTAGAGGCGGCGGTTGATCCCTGATTGAAGCAATTAACTCTTCGTACTCCAAAGGAAGTCCTCTAAGTACACAAAAAAACAACTTCACGGTCCTCCATTGGAGAACCAGATGCACGGAGGTCATTGACAATATTTATCACTTCGTTGATGTATATATTAATGTGCTTGCCTTTTTCATCTTCAGATTTTCGAGGCCATCCCTAAGATTATCTTCCATAGAAGGATAAATTTAAAGCCAAATTCAACCTAAAAAGTAATAATATTTTCTAGAATTTTTTTAGCCTACCATATGCTCTTACTGTAGGCTAAATCCTTAGCCAAATTTATAACTTTTTGACTTAAAAAAACACCATCACCATAAACTAAATCCAAAGGTAATTAAAGCCGCGCCATTTCCTTCGTCATATACTCATATATATGAGAAAAGAAAAATTATGCATAGAAATATTAGTAACATAATTTTTCTTTTCTCATATATATATAATATATATATTATATATAATATTAAAAAATTGGAACTACAATTATTGTCTTATTGAGATGAACATAGATCTTATTCCTCACGAAATCTACTATGATAAAAAGATACAATTAATGAAAATTACAAAAGAAAATTAAAAAATTTATTTCAAAACTAAATATTTATTTGGAAATTGAACATATATCAATCACGATTTCAAACTTATGTTCTTCCATGTTGTTGCCAAAGATGTTCAATCAAAGCATCTCGAAGTTCATAATGAGCTTTCTTGTTCTTAATTTTCCTATGACGATCGAGAAATTGTCTAAATCGTGTTGATTCATCATCTACCATCTCAATAGCAGGGATTGGTGCTTCATTAAATTCTCTAATCAAAGCCGATAAACCTCGCTCATCCTCAATAATCATGTTGTGCATTATGATGCATGTAGTTATTATGTCATGTAAGGCACGATTATTCCACAATCATGTTGGTCCTTTAATAATAGCCCAACGTGATTGAAGAACACCAAATGCACGCTCCACGTCCTTCATATATGATTCTTGTTTTGTGGCAAACAAAGTTTTCTTCCGACCTTGTGGATTATGGATAGTTTGCATAAGTGTGAACCATTTGGGATATATACCGTCAGCTAGATAATAACCAACATCATAATCTTTTCTCATAATTTTATAATTAACTGAGGAAATTTACCTTCAGCAAGATCTGCAAATAAGCTAGTGAGATGCTTCTAACACATTGATATCGTTGTTCGATCCCGGTAACCCAAAATATGCATACCATATCCAAAGATCCAATGTCAACGTGAGGAGAACAAAATTATGCTTATGAGTTTGGATTCCATATCGAATCTGAAAGATCGTAAGTACTTTGAGATAAGAAAAAATAAATTGGGCTAAGAAGAGCTCGTGAAGCCTAACAAAAACAATCAGACATGACATTTGGCAATGACAATTTCGCTAACGTGAATCCATTCTAAGGTGACAAACAAGCTACATTCAACTCTGGAAGCTTTGGTAATGCATTACAAGTTTCAAGTCAATAAGGACCAAGTAGTGAATACAGAGCAATGCCAAATTATGGAGGAATGAGTCTTTATGGAGGGCCTTTTGGATACGGAGAAGGTAGAGGTTATAGAGGGAGTGGAGGTACCGGAACAAGTGATGGACAAGGAGAAGCCTTATAATGAAAGCGGTGGAGTACCGAATTATTGTTGACAGTTAAAATAATATGGGTTTTTATAATAAGTCTAGCATTTTATGTTTGTTATTTCATTATGTTGTAATTTTGTTAAGTCTAAAATTTTGACGGGTTAGGCTTTCAGGATTTAGGAATGTTCAACCAAGCCTTGCTAGCTCAAACTTTTTGGCGTTTGATGCATAACCCTCACTCTTTAGTGTCCAGAGTATTACAAGCAAAGTATTTTATCGGTTCAGAATGGATGAGAGCAAGGGAAGGTAAGGGTGCTTCACTAATTTGGAAGAGCTTGGTATGGGGTACGGAAATTCTGGAGCTAGGCACGAGGTGGAGAGTTGGTAACGGTCTTTTGATCAACATTAAGAAGGATAAATAGGTGCCTCAGCCTCTTTCTTTCAAAATTATAACTCCACTTCCGCAGATGGGAATATACAAGTATCAGGGTTCATTGAAGCAGGTGTAGGGTGGAAGACGGATTTAATTAAAGCCACTTTTCTAGATTTAAGGCTCGTCGTATCCTCTCTATTCCTCTATCTCGAAGGGACCGATGTGACAAAATTATCTGGCATTATAATAAGAATGGAAGGTACTCATTGAAGTCGGTTTATTAGGCTGCTGTGAAGGAAAGCATGAGAAGAGATGGAGGTATGAAATCTGGGAGCTGATTAGGGAGTGACAATATTGTTCAAAATGGCTGGAGGAAATTATGGGGTATGCATCTCCCAAACAAAATAAAGGTGTTTTTATGGAGAGCTTGTAATATTTTTTTGCTTCGTGGTTCTGAGCTTCTAAGAAGGAAGATTTCGACTCAAGAAGAATGCTCAAAATGTGGCTATAAGGAAGAAACTATTTTGCATGTTTTGTGGGAATGCAAATGGGCTCACAATGTTTGGAAAAAAACTTTCCTTAAGGGCGTTTGTGAGGTGTGGCAGGAGAAAGACATTTTTAGACTGTTCTTGCATGTCTCAACAGTGATAGTGGAGAAAGAACTGGAGTGTTTAGTGTTGTAGTGTGGTATTTGTGGCATGAGAGAAACAACAGGCTATTTGGGAAGGAAATAGTCTCCTTAGAAAATCTAGTGAATAAAATTGTAGCTTGGTGGAAGGTGTTTAATCAGGGAGTGCAGAAAGAAACTAAAGAGTCCGGGGGCAATGAAAATAGGGAGCAATGACAGCAGGATGTAATAAGTATCAAGATGCATGAATGAAAAAGCAGTAGACAGGTGGTCAAATAGGAGAAACCTTTGAGTGGAATGGTAAAGTTGAATATTAATGGGGCTATTGATGTGCAAAATGGAGCTTTTAGTACTGGTGCAGTGTGTAGGGATGAGCATGGCAAATGTCTGGGTGACTTAGCAACTCCTAGTGTAGGGTACCTTAGTCCTCAAGCGGTTGAGGCAATGGCGTTAGTGAATGGACTACATTTTTGCCTTAATGCAGGTTTTTACCAATTTAGAGGTAGAAGGGGATGCGTTAAGTATTTTCTCTTCTCTGGATGATGCAGTGGATGATTTTAGTGAGGTAGGAACCTTACTGGAAGAAGCCAAAGAGTATATTAACAAGTTTGATGTGTGCAAATGGATTTTTGTTTCTAGAATGGGTAACAAGGCCGCGCATGTGGTGGCGCGTACAGCTCTGACCTTCCCTTTTCCTACTTAATGGTGGCAGCTAGTGCCAGATTGGTTAGTTCATATAGTTGATGCAAAATCTATCTAACAAGTTTTTTTCAATGGAGTGTGGTACTCTTCCTAATTCTAGGTTAAGTTTAATGAGGTCACTAAAAACTCCAATTCTGTACTATTCTTCGGATGGAATAAATGGATTTTCTGATAAGGGATACATTTCGTTCAAGGGATAACAAGTTCTTAGTCTTGACCCTTAAAGGGATGCATTTTGTTCAAGGGATGATGGATAAAACGTTTAAAAGGCTAACTATCTAATCAATGTACAATATTACACATCATTGAATTTAACAAATATATACAAGACTCGATATCTCATTTATATTGTGAACTTGTTAGCTAATTTTAGATATGTGCTCATACATTGTCATTGGATTGATATAAAATTTATCTTTAAAAAGTTATGAATCTTGCTAGAGCTCATACTCAGCCTATATATGAAATTATCAATAGTACAAATTGATATCTATGGCTAAAGTGTGCCATACTTAAAATTTTGGTGCTCAAGAATATTATAAGTAAATCTGTAAATGGACCGGATTTTTCCAGACCCGCTTCGAATTCGTGGTTTTTAAACGGGTTTGGATATAAAATTTGACTCGTTGATCCGTTAAGGATTCGGATCCGTTTAAAAATAATTAAATAATATTTTTATAAATATAATATTATTAATAAATATTAAATAATGTGATAATTTTCTAAACACTACCAGAATAAGTATCATAGCCGACGAAAAAAAA